>JAQHUG010000138.1:285415-301366 GCA_028555095.1 Dicrostonyx torquatus
GATTTACCTTCTTCTACTTTCTGTAAGGCTGGGTTTGTGGCTAAGTATTGCTTAAATTTGCTTTTATCCTGGAATATCTTGTTTTCCTGAGCTCCTCTTTCAGACTTTGAGCTGATGAACGAAGAGAGTGTCCTTCAGATGAAGTTGACAGAAAGTAGAGGTGTGCTTGGACAAAGCTTTGGCTAGAGCGATGGCTCTTTAAGGGAGAAATGCAGGAAACATTGCAAGGATACACCTGGACGCGAGAGAGCCTGTGCTATGGGCGTGCAAAGAGTGCTTGCTAAAAGTGCACAATCGGATTTATAGTGAGGTCTTTAATCCATTTGGACGTGAGTTTTGTGCATGGGGATAGATAGGATCTATTTTCACTCTTCTACATGTTGACATCCAGTTATGCCAGCATCATTTGTGGACGATGCTTTTTTCCATTGTATAATTTTAGCTTCTTGTCAAAAATCAGGTGTTCATAGGTGTATGGATTAATATCTGGGTCTTCGATTCGTTTCAATGTGCTTTACCCTCTCTAAGGAGTGGATGGGAGTATGGTGGGGGAGGTAGGTGGATGGAATGGGAGGAGGAGTGGGAAATGTAAAATATGTAAAATGAAAAAAGATTATTTTCTTTTAAAAAAAATTTAAGAAAATGCACAGGTGATCCTTGAAGAAGCAATGCCTGAGCTGGATAGACTCAGGGAAGGGTCTTGGATCACATTTGCGAGGGCTACAGGTCTAAACAAAAAGAGAAGGAAACCCATAGAACAAGCTTTCAGTGACTGCATGGGGAGACAGTGAGAGGAAGCCGCTGGCTTTGCTCGTCACACTAATGAACTATTTTAATGAACTCAGCTGTCACTCAGCAATGCTCATTGCTGCAAATTTTCCACAGAGCAAGAAGCACTATCAGCTGACCCTTATTCATCAGGTGACGGTGTTAGCTTTCCACCCTCATAATGAAATTCTCCAGTCAGCTGTGAACAGAGCAGGACACCAGCTGCTATCTTCAGCCAGGAAAAAGCAGCAGGTCTCAGTGTAGAGAGGAAAACAGAAGCCTGGATCTTCAGATGAGCACAGCACAGCTTATAGGTGTCTGCAGTTTGTAACTGGTAGAAACAGAGGGTTTTGTTGGGTTTGTTGTTTGTTTGTTTGTTTGTTTGTAACAGAAAGTAAAGCCTAAAAAATAATGCTAAGTGTATTTGGTGCCTGCTTTCTGATTTAAAACTTTGCAAAACCAGAAAATGCCAGAGGATTTCACAAGTTCTCCTTAAGATGTTAGCTCCTTTTCCGCTAAAGTCTTTTCATTTCTGTGACTTCCAGACACATCAGTCAACCATGGTCGAAGTCTTGGATTGAGAATATGACATTTCTGTTTACAAGGGCTGCTCCTTAGACCAAGTTGGAATGCACTCTTGGGTATTAGTTATTCAAATACTTCAAGTCACTCAGAAAGTGGCCACCTCCCTTCCTCCTGGAGGCCTCAGCTGAAGGAATAGCAGGTAGGATCAGAAAACTGCACGTGGGTGAGGACAAGGCCTAGTTTTCTAACCACACCCCACTTTTGGCTCATGTTTGGGTCAACTTGTTCCCCTAGATCTGAAATTTAAGAACACTATTGTACTATTACTGTGCTCAACTGGGGAACTGGATATGAAGTCTTCCTAGTGTCCTTGCTTTGTGACAGTGACCTGCTGAAGAGGTCACTTGACTGATTTCTCCCTCACTGAGCACTCGCTAAAAAAGAGCTTAAACTTTCAAAAGTTTCTTCATTATTGCATTCCTCCCTCAGTTTCCACAGCAAATTAAAAACAAAACCAAATAACTGACTCTATTTACCCCAAGGTCAACAACTGCTAGTTGATCAGTTTGTTTAGCTAGTAATATTTTAAAGATAGCCTCAGGGTATAAACCTACTCCATGCTGAACTGTAAATTTCCCTGGTAAGCGTGGGTTGTTATGTTTCTGTATCATTCCCTTTTCGGTGGACAGCAGAGCTGTCAACCTTAGGAGGCTGCCAACACATTGGATCAAAGGAAAATACGTTTTCAAAATCAGCAAACTAAGGCTAACTCACTAGCCTCTCTTCCTACTCCTTTTGTTGGCACTTCAGATGTCCCTGGGGACAAATATTAGTCAAGCATCGCCCTGATAATGAGAACCGCAAATCTTTACTTAAGACATTTCTTCCTTTTAAATGTTTGAGCATAAAGTGAGAGGAAGACTTAGCAGAAACATTTGGAATAAATTTTGGATCTTATAATAGATTTAAATGGTGTTTGTGACCCACTGGCGACTCAAGTGTTCATTTTACTACGGAAACGTCTTCCTTTGCACTATTTTTCTGTGTGTTTTCTTAATTATAACTGGGTGTTTCTGAACAATCCACCAGGAAAGAGTTGTGTCATATTTTAACATGTGTCTAACCCCAGAACAACCACTATATTTAAAAAGGGAGGGAATTCTGTGGATCCTAAGAGGATGCCAGCGGGACATACTCAGACTCCCAAATATATAATTCTTCTCTGATTTGTAAACAGCAGAAGGAAGTCCCCGAACTTTAAATGGCTCATTGTCCTATTATGTCCTGTGTTCTTCCAGAACCTGAACTCAGAGTAAATGAAACATACTTAGGAAACCTTTACCTAAACCCTGCCAGAGGAGGCTCATCCTGGATTGAGCCAGCCTGTCATGGTCATTGTGTGGCACTGTGGAGAGCAAGTGATCTATTAGTTGCTTGTCTCTTTGCTGTGACGCAATTACCTGATAAAATCAGCCCAATGAAGGAAGGGATTGTGTTGGTTCACAGTCTGTCATTGCAGGAGAGGCATGCCTCAGGAGCTTGAGGTGGATGGTCACATGACATCCTAAGGAGCTGATCACATGGCATCCCCAGGAACTCATCATCTCTAGTCACATGGCATCCATAGTCAAGAAGCAGCTTCCTTTTCTTTAAGTAGTCTAGGACCCTGACCCATGGAAAAATACTGCCCTCAGTTAGGATGGGTCCTCCTACCTCAATTAACTCATTCTGGATAATCCTTCATAGGCATTCCTGGAAACATGTTTCCGTGGTGACTCTAGATCCAAGTAGCCAAATGTACCATTGCAGATCTCAAGCTTTGTAGACAGAGGTTTCTGTCCCATCTGCTTCTGCAGCTGTTCAGTCCCAAAGAAACACACAGAGGCCTACATTAATTATAAACTGGTTGTCCTATTAGCTCAGGCATCTTATTAACTAATTCTTACATCTTAAATTAGCCCATTATTCTTGTCTATGTTAGCCATGTGGCTTGGTATCTTTCATTAGTGAGGCATCTCATCTTGCTTCCTCTGTGGCTGGGTGATGACTGCAGGTTGACTCTTTCCTCTTCCCAGAATTCTCCTGTTCTCATCACCCTGCCTATACTAACTTACCTGGCTATTTACTGGCCAGTCAGCATTTCATTAAAATACAAGTGGCAGGATAAAAGATCATTGTCCCACAGCAAAGTCTCAAATTTGGTTTGAAGAGCCCTCTCTGGCCATGTTCATTCTCAGCAGTCTCTGTGTGCCTTAGCGATTATCCAGCTGTTGTTCACAGGACCATGCTTCCTTCTGTGTTACCTCTCATGTTTTACCATGGTATCAGCTCATGATCACATGCACCTTATCTATTTTTCTTGATTCTACCAGAAGATATTAAATGTTTAAACAACCTAACTCTAAATCTACCATTTTAAAGCATTCAGGAGATAGTTAATAACTGTAGTATTTCTAGTATGGCCAGGAAGTCTGTAGATAGACTGGGCTTTTGTTGCCACTGGATTTGTATTCTCTGGTTTAAAGACTTTCACAGCAGTGAATCTTCTTCATGAAATGCAGTCCATCTTCTTCCTTTGGGGATTCTTTTATGAGGTTTCTGAGTGCAGCAATCTAGAAATAGTCTAACAGTAGTTATCATTTTAGGGATATTTGGAGAAAGTTTTGTTACAGATTACGCTGCCCATTTTCCATGATGCTTGAACCTTCACTCCCAAAAGGAGCAGTCATTCTCTTTTGAAAAAGTGTTTTTTTTTTTTCACACAGTCCTCTAGGGAGCACTGCTTCAACTCTGCACCACATGTCTTTCACTTACAAGATGTGTGAGGATTAAATGTTAACTTTGTCGCATTTCTTATGTTCTGAAATAAGAAGAATTTTTAAGTGGGTTGAGAGGAAGCACTTAGGCAGACGGAAATAGAGAAGCCAATACATGGAGCCAGGCTTTGGAAGGCTAGGCAGCTATAGCAGTGCCTGAAAGGGAAATGCAGGCAGAAAGGGGGTGTGGTAGTCTGTACAAGTCAACCTGTAGCTGGGTAGCTGGCCAGTGCTGCTTTCCCATCATTCATAGCTCTTCTCTGCTTAGCCTGCTCGTGTTTCAGACCTGATGTCTTTATTTGATCTCAGACAAAGGGCCAATAAAAAATGGGTATAGGTACCATTACCAGTTCTCCAAATGCTATACCTTGCAACCTCTGCTAAGTAGAGCATATTGATCACTGGGAAGTAAAATATGACTATCTTTATACATAAGACACAAATATGCACATAAATAAGTAAGTATACTGTACCTAGAGAATGGGGGGTTCATTCAAAAATTACCTTAGGAAAGAAAATAAGTAATGGAAAGAAAGCTGGGAAATATTAATGTGGATAGGTCAATGTGTAGAATTTGAGAAGGCATGGGGGGAAGTTGTATATATAAATATCAGATTTATTATGTATGGAAAACAGGAGTGATAGATATGCCAGTTCCCTACAGAGAAAACATTTGAGGAAACAAAAAAAAAAGACCTGTAGGAGGAGGGCCCACTTGTTCGTCCTGGCCACCCAGCTAGCTTAGCCCCAAATTAACCACACAGAAATTATATTAATTAAATCATTGCTCGGCCCATTAACTCTAGTTTCTTATTGGCTAATTCTTACATCTTAATTTAACCCATTTCTATTAATGTGTTTATTGCCACGTGGCAGTGGCCTTTAAGGTAAAATTCCCAGTGTCTGTTTCCAGCAAATCCATGGCGTCTCTCCCTGACTCTTTCCTTCTCCCAGAATTCCATTTAGTTTTCCCCATTTACCTAAATTCTGTTCTACCCTACCAGGCCAAGTCAGTTTCTTTATTCTTTAACCAATGAAAGTAGACAGAAGGACCTCCTACACAAAAGACCTGCAGCCTGTAGGGGAGGATGATATTGCATATACATTAAATGTGTAGAAAAAATTTTAAAACATATATTATTTTGGATGGTGAAGAGAATTCCTGTAGACATTAGTCAAAAGTGGCAGTCAGGATTAGAATTACACCTAACTAATTTGGTCTTCTGAACTGCTGGACTTTTCAAAGATATGTAACCCATGATATCAATCATTCATAGCTTGCTACAAAATGAGAAAACCTCATAAGCCCATATTACTTAGTTCCTGCAAGCGGCTCTGTTTCCTTCAACACAACAACTGAAAAGACTGGGTGCCATGAATGCTAGGCTTGATTTGGAATTTATTTAATTATCCCAGACTCTTTCTGTTGACTGGTTCAAAGACTGTGTTTAGGCTCTTGGTTGCCTCAGAAAACTTTGTGCCGTGTTCTTTGAAATCTGTGGCATCTATTAACCTGGAATTTTTCCAGTCCAGAGAATACCCAAGATCTAGCATCAGAATACACATACTAAATAAGTAAATAATGCTCAGATATTCTTGATCATAAGAAGCAATTATGCCTTCTAAAGGCATACAGAAATTTTCTTCAGCATCATTCTTCAAATTGATGATATTTTGATTATTTATATTGATTATCAACTTGGATCACCTAGGAGACAGATTCCTGGGCATGTAACCTCTGGGCATTCCTGTAAAAAATTACCTTGGAATGATTTGGAGTCCTTAGTCTCAGTAGAAAAATTCAAGAATGAACTTAAATGGCAGCACAAGGACATTTTATGAACGTATAAAAGAAAAGCCACATGGCAGGCAAGTGGCTTCAGCAACTTCCCACAGGAGGAGACTGAAGATGAGAAGAGAAGATACCAAAACATTTAATTCAGTATGGAGAACAGACACATGCTACGTGGTGGAAAGAGAAGACTGGGAGGAAGAAAGCCTAGGACACTGGGAGTGGGGAAGCCCAGCGTGCTAAGGAGAGAAGTAGAAGACAAATTCAGAAAACCCGGCCAACTTAAGACCTTTACATGGCTGTGGCTTATAAGCTGCTGCACTAGGGGTTGGGGCCCTGAGAAGACAAAGTCCAGGATCTCATGTTAAAAGGAGTTATTCTGACCACCACCTGAGGATTGCTGGAGATGAGTCCTCCTCCCTGGGGTGGTCCCTTAGCAAACGTGATTGAAAAGCCCTACGGGAGTGTCAGGTCTCCCTCCTCCAGGCCAGATACTCTGTTCTCCTGACCAGGAGCTTTTTTGTTGGACCCTGGAGTCCAACTACCAGGAGGAGTCAGCCCAAGAGACCATCTCTCACACCACAGTTGATGTAAAAGCATGAGGATTTTATTAATTCCGTCATGACAGGGTCTTTCAGCATTCAAGAAGCCAGAAAGACCCAGAATACCTGGAACAGGCTACTTTTAAAGCAAAAAGCCACAGAAACAAGCACTGAGTTTAGGTTTCCCTGCCTGCTTCTGGCCTGCCCTGCTCTGCTATGGGCTCAAATCAGTTCTTTATTAGTCACTGGTAATCGCAGCATACAGAGGGGAATCCCACATCACCCTTCTCTCTTCCCCTTCACCCTTGTTGGCTCAGTCCCTAGTCCTAATCTGTATAGGTCAAAGCACATTGATCTCTTCTTCCTGAATGTGTCACGTGACCAGCTGCTTCAACCTCTTGCTGCTTGTCTTCCCTATAGTGAGAAACTGTAGTTTCTCACTGTGGTGTGAGCCAGAAGAAACCTTTTGTTCCTAGGTTACTTTTGTGACTGTAACTTCTCAGAATAGCTCTAGAGTTCATAGGTCAGAGGACATGAGGCCTTTGTAGCAAGAGAACAAATATCCCATTTTAATTACTATGGAATGCCTTATCATAAATGTCCACTTCACCCCCATCAATTTTCTAAGTTAAAAAATTAAAAACTTAGCTAGAAAATTTAAACACCATCGAGTGCTTTTATACTGCCTGTGAGTGACCTCTGTGTGTCAGTAAAAAACAGTCAGGGGTAGGAGACAGGAGAAGGAGTGAAATGATAGCTTAGTGCACACAGACACTTCCCAGAGGCAGTTGGGAAATACTCCAGTCAAAAATAATACTGCTTTCTGTAAATTTCTTTCACAACTCAGTTGTAAGTTGTCCAATATGATCATAACTTTGTCAGCAAATTCTATTTTCATTGTGACTGGAAAGCTTCACCTCAGACTCACTTTGGCGGGAAAATTTGGTTCCACTGTTCTAACTTCTTCCTTTCTGAGCTTGTCTTTTTGTTTTCCTTTGTTTGTGGAAATTTCAACTCATTTATCGAAGTGTCTGTTTCATGGGGTCATTCCAAAATCCCACAGGGTTAGAACTCCACATTTGAACCTAAGTTGAGATGGTACCAGTATAATTGAGGTAGTTTTTGACAGGGGAACTTTATGGAGATTAACAACACACTATTATTCTAAATAGTTTCATGACACCTTGCTTAATAGCAATTAAAATTAGGCTTTTATTTTTAAACTTTGAGAACTTTTGCAAGAATTTTATAGTTTTTTTCAGATAGTATGTATGATCTAAGAAAATTTTTGATGTACTGTAACCAGAAAATAATGGATTAAAAATAGGTTGACGTCCCTCTAATACTCTGACCACAGGCGAGAGGCAGATCTGAGCATCATTACGACGACCCTGCACTATAAGGAGACAAGAAGGTGCACCAACACTGAGAAGCTAAAACTGAACACTTCTGAAAGAGAAGCTATCTACATACAGTCCTTCCATGTGTTTACACATCTTGGTCATTTTGGTGCTTAGTTGAGTTCTGCTGGACCGATTAATTCTGTTCAAAGTGATATTGTGGCAAGAAACAAAAGACTGGAGTGATCTTTAGCTGGGGAGAAATGACCATGTTTTGGTACTGCTTCTGGGAATTTGAGAAACTCGGTGTCAGAGCCAGTGTACACCTCTAAGTCACCCCACGCTGTCTCAGCAGAACATGCTAAGAATATAAATTGACCACAAGTTGTCTAATAGCTGATATTTTTATGAACGTCTGTTAAATAATATGTGACAGCCACAGGAAGCCAAGGAAATGATGTGAGATGGAGTGGGTAGGAGTGGGTACTGGTTTGCCTGCTGTTTCCAGGAAGGTTTGTATATAGTGGCCTTTAATGGTGTTTGCTGAAACCCACTCACAGAAGAAATATTTTGTTTTGTTTGCATTTGAGGGGGAAGTGGGCTGACATTTCCTGAACTTCTGGGTCTGCTTCTCCGAAGCCAGAAGAAGCTCTACCACCCCCTCCAAGCACTACTCTGCCTCGGACCCACTGTGGACGTACTACCTTGTTGTCCTGAAAAGTACAACAACAAAAGGTTATTTCAACACTTTCTTGTCCTTTTGTGTGAAATAAAACAGAGAATAGAAAAGTATATTTCTACTGCAGAAAGGCAGAGTGAAGACAAGTGACGTTGGTCCCGTGTGTCCCTGTACGCTGCACAGGGCTGCCTCCAAAGTCTATGCACCCGGGAGGGATTCACACTGGTTTATTAGGTAGCTATAAGCTTGAATCTCTTTAAAAAGAAATTAGAATACTTTTTGCATATTTAGGGCTAAAACTGGTGGTCATGCTCATGTTAGCAAAAGTGTTCTTCCACAGAACTTTACACCAAGACATCAACTTGAAGTTCTTAATAATTGTTTTGAACTGCTGAACTGTATAGAGACGGAATGGGGCACTGGACCACAAATTTGTGCAGATGAGATATGCAGTCTTTTGAACACGAGGGGCTCTGTGGCTTGTACTGGCATCCTCACATATGTAGTAGGACCTGTTTCTCTGTGAATTTCCATTCTATTAAGAGCAGCATGCTTGCGTTCGTCAGAAATTGCCAGAAAAAAAAAATCTAGTAGAAAATACGTAGATATAGAAAAGGAGGCTTCTTATGGGAATTGGCTCACATAATTATGGGGGCTGTCTGTAAGCTGGTGGTGTGATTGATTTCGGTTCTAAAGGCCTAAGAACTGGGAGGCTGCAATGTGAGTGGCTGAGTCTGAAGACTGAAGGCCTGAGAACTCATGTCTTAGGGAATGGCTGGATATCTTACTGAGAAAATGCCCCCTTCATTCACACACACACACACACACACACACACACACACACACACACACACAGAGAGAGAGAGAGAGAGCATATACACACACAGACCACAAATACACACATATACATCACATACACACACATACAGATGCACACACACCATATACTGGTATGGGAGGTCCTTCTGTCTATGTGTTGCTTTTATTGGTTAATGAATAAAAACACTGCCTTGGCCTGTTGATAGGGCAGAACATGCTGAAATTTTGCCAGTAACCCACTGCCACATGGCGATATGCAGATTAATGGAGATGGGTTAAATTAATATGTAAGAGTTAGCTAATAAGAAACTAGAGCTAATGGACCAAGCAGTGATTTAAATAATATGGTTTCTGTGTGATTATTTCAGGTCTAAGCTAGCCAAGCGGCCAGGAACCAACAAACGGCCCTTCTCCAACAATACATACACACCACACACAAACACATACATACACACACACACACACACACACACACACACACACACACACACACCCCACATACACAAACACTCCACACATATTTGGCCTTCGGTATATTTGGCTATCCAAATGACTTTATTGAGTTTGCTCATTCAAATTCTAATCTCCTTCAGAAATGCTTCTATAAACCTGTGACAACTGTTCTTGGTTGTAAACTTGACACACCAGGGAAGAAAGAACTCAACAGAGGAATTGGCTATATTAGATTGGTCGATGAGTATGTCTGCAGGGCATTTTATTGGTTGTTCATTGATGGAGGAGGACCTAGCCCACTGTGGCTGGTCCCAACCTTGGGCTGGTGGTCCTGGATCATGTAAGGAAAGAAGCTGAGCAAGCCAGAGGAAGCAAAAGGTTAGTATTCTCCCCAGTGGTCTCTGCTTAGCCTCTGCCTCAAGGTTCCTGCCCCGTGTTCCAGCGATGATGGACTGTAAGTTGCTTTTGGCCCTCGTGTTTATCAAGCAACAGAAAGTACCTAGAACAGACCCCATTCATCAACAATGCTTATGAGCTACCTGGGCATCCATTAGTCCTGACAAGTTGACATCTAATATTAACTATTGTAATAACATTTGAGTGTTTTCACCCATGGAGTGGTCATGTTAATGTTGTATTGTAAATATAGTAGAGGCGGCTCTGTAGGAGGTAGTAATCAAGAGCCAAAAAATGCTTTTATCTGTAGCATGATAGTCATGATTCTGAACTTCCTAAGAGAATAAAGAAATGATAGTTGAATGGAGTTGCCATGAGTTCTGAGGGCATAGAGTTGATAATGAACAGTGAAATAGCATCTATTTCCAATTTCTCCAAAGAACTTCAGCTAAAATGATTGATTCCAGAGTAGCAGGTAGTAAAATTCCATCTGACTTGTTCTCAATCTTATATACCATCATGATATCAAAGTTGTGGGGGAACTTTGGCTCAGGTCACCACTGTTCCTAACTACTGGACCTGCTTACCTATCTGACACAAACAGCCAGAATCTTTTCCTTTAGGTACAATAAAGCTCCCATTCTCTGTCCTTTGGTTTTCTCCAACAAGCACTTTGCATGGTCAACTCTTTGGCAGCCATCTCTGTGGGCCAGAGACAGAATCCTCCATTAATGGTGCTGCAGTCCAAACACTCAGAGGCAGAGGCAAGCAGATCCCTGTGAGTTAGAGGCTAGCCTGGTCGACAGAGCGAGTTCCAGAATAGCCAGGCCAACACAGAGAAACCCTGTCTTGAACCCCCCCCCCGCAAAAAAACAGAGAGATCAGATAACCTTAGTCTGAAAGAGTTCAGGTAGAGCAGCAAACTCTCTGACTGTTCACCCAGACAGGAAAGCCATGTGATTTTCTAGCTGGCTGCCGGCATCCTTAAGCATTTCCTTTGTGATGTTCTTTTAGTTTGAGTCATTGGGTGATGTGGGATGCCCTTCTGTATGTTGTGAATATGTTTTCTTACCATTAGTTAATAAAGAAACTGCTTTGGCCTATGGCAGGATAGATTATAACTAGGCGGGAGATCCAAATAGAGGGAGAAAGAAGGTGGAGTTGGAGGGATGCCACCAAGCACTGGGGAAGCAAGATATGAGGTAACAAGCCACAAGCCTCATGGTAAAATATAAAATAATACAAAAGGGTTAAGTTGTAAGATCTAGTTAATAATAAGCCTAAACTAATAGGTTGAGCAGTTTGCAATTAATATTAAACCTCAGAGTAATTATTTGGGAACTGGTGGGTTAGAGAGAAACCACCAGTTACAATTGGGCTCTTATTTACTTAAAAATTATCTTAATAAATGAATATATTTTAGGCCTGATGTGGTAGCAAAACATGAGGCAAGAAAAGAGAATCACAAGTTCAAGGCATGTCAATACATAGAAACTTTGTCAAAAGAAACAGCAATGAATATAAGTTCTGGATATTTTTATTTTAAATTGACACATAATAAATAATTGTACATACCCATAGGAATGAAGCATGACTTAGCAGCACATTTTCAAAGAGTGATGACCAGTGATATTGAAGGGATACATAAACATGGCCTCCAATATTTACCATTAGTTGATGTTAACAATATTCAAAATTATCTCTGCTTGCCAGAGTGACTCAAGCTGTTACTAAGATTACCTTACTGTTCTCTGGACCATTATTAGTTCTTGTTTCTCCCACCCAGCTGCTTCCACTGGCCATCTGCCTCCAACTCCTTCCCAGGTCCCTAAACCACCATCTTACTGTCTGTGTTTCAAGATCAACTCTCTGGATTCTACATATTGTAAGTAAGGTCACGCAGAACTTGTCTTTCTGAGGTTGACTTATTTGATGTAATACTCTGGTTCCATACACATCCCTGTGAGGGACACAATGCCATCTTTATGACTACATGATATTTTTTATTGGCTTGTTTTGCATTTGCTTTATTTTCATTGACGGTTTTATTGTGCACCCTCTAGCTGATTCATACATTGGCTAGTGAGAGTAATGCTGCACTGAGCATACAAGTACATACATGTCTTTCGTGTACTGGTTTCAGCTCCTTTGGATACACACCCAGTCACTGGATTCCTGGCGCACATGGCAGTTTGATTTCTAGTTGCTCGATGAAACTATTTTCCATAATGACTACTCCACATGACACTCTAGACAAGATGTGAGAATTCTTCCTTTGTGCCTTTGCTAGCATTTGTCCTTTGAGGTAATAGCCTGAATTTGTAGGCTGCTGTCTTTTGCCAGATTTGTACATTCCCACCCATCAATTCTCCAAATATTTTTTCAGCTCTGTCTTTTCTTGTCCTGCCTCTGAAATTCAAATGACACAAATAGTGGAACTCCTGTGACACCTCACAAGTCCCTGAGGGAATCTTTGTTTCTGCTTGCTTGGTTTTTGTTTGTTTTTAAAGCTAGTCCTCATATTTAATAATGTCTCTTTTGTTATTTTCCAGTTTTGCAATTCTTTCCTTGGTTCCCTTCATTCTTCTTCTCAAACTCTTCAGTAATTTTTTTTAAATTCTAATATTTTCATGTGGGTGTTCTGCTTCTGAACTGAGTCTATTTTTCACAGTGTGATGTGTTTTCATCGCTTCCTCACTGAAGCTTATGATCACCTTGCCATGATCTTCGGGGTCACCCTTACGTTTCTACATGTCAGCAATGAAGTGCACTGCTTGCTTCTCTCTGGCTCAAGTTTAGATCCTCATCTCTTCACACGATGGTGACAGCTGTTCATTTGAGTCCTGGATATATATTCCAGGAGATAGTCTGAGACGGTGATTCTAGGTGTGTGTGTGTGTGTGTGTGTGTGTGTGTGTGTGTGGTGATCATATGAGGACTGCAGCAGGACCATGCCAGGTGTGCGTGGTGTCCAGGCTTCCCACATGTTCTCCACAGATGCCACAGGACAGCTGTTTGTCTGGGACAGCAGTCTCTGCTCTTTTCCTAGCAGTTTGGCACAACCTGGATGCTGGTGGTGATGGAGTTGGAACACCTGTGTGGTTTATTGAGGGTAGAAAGTCTAGACTCTTCTCAGTAGTGGCCTGCATAGGAGGGGTCACTTTCCTCTGTGGTGTCTGACTGCAGCTTGGTGATGATTGCCTGAAGTTTCCAGTCTTGCTAGGCTGTTCGTTTCCTGTTTCTTTGGGTGATGGGTGTAAGGTTTTGCTGGACTTTCAGTTTTGTTTTATTTTTGTCTCTACTTGCTGACACATTAGCAGACTGTTTAGCTTCAAACCTGGAGTATAAGGGAAAAGAAGACAACTCAGACATCCACCACCTGTCTTCCGCTGAACCTTAAGGTCCTGGCCAATAATTCAATTCACTTTCAGAATGTCTTCTTTTGTTTTAAATATGTCCAGGCACTTTAATTGTGATCGCTAAGAAGAATAGAGAGAGAAAAACCCTTCCTTCTCAAGAGTGAAAGTTATTTATTGTTCCTTAAGTCTGTATGAATCACATTTTAATATTATTCTGGAGCCATTCTGCTATCTTTTGCTAATAATACTGGTATTACAGGTTTGGGGAGTGTTGTGTGCTCAGTTTGTAGATGTCAACAAGGCATCTACATAACCATAGGCCTACTTATACACCTCGCTCAAAAGACATCGTTTAGTATGCTGGCTCCAGCCAGCAGATATGCCAACATCAGTGTGCTACAGGGCACTGCCCCATCCTGGTCCCTATATAGTGATTGATGGATTGGCTCCAGCCAGCAGATAAGCCAACATCAGTGTGCTACAGGGCACTGCCCCATCCTGGTCCCTATATAGTGATTGATGGATTGGCTCCAGCCAGCAGATAAGCCAACATCAATGTGTTACAGATGACTGAGGTAAACACCAAGGAAGCACCTACATATTGAAAAGTGGGAGAGATATTTAGTATGTAGATCGCAAGTCACTAAGATAAAACAGCTTCAGGAAATACAATTTCATTTCTTCAGAAAGTAAATGGTATCACTGATCCCAGGACAGAGCCAGACTAATACTAGGTTCCTACAGAGCAAGCTAATATGAGAAAAGTGATGTTAAACTGTGCTGTGGGACAAATGTCTTTTATCCTGTCACGTGTGTTATTTTAATAAAAATGCTGATTGGCCAGTAACCAGTCAGAAATTATAGACAGGGTGACCAGGCAGGAAGTATGGGTGGGGCAACAAGAACAGGAGAATTCTGGGAAAAGGAACAAGTCAGCCTGCAGTCCACACAGAGAAAGCCAGACAAAGAGCAAGCAAGATGTGACTGCCTTGCTAGTAAAGGTACCGCCACGTAGCTAACAAAGACAAGAATTATGGGTTAGAGTAAGATGTAAGAATTAGTTAATAAGAAAGTCTGAGCTACTAGGCCAGTCAGTTTATAATTAATGTAGGCCTCTATGTATTTATTTGTAATTGAATGGCTATGAGAACTGGGCAGGACAGAAACCTCTATCAACAAAACTGTGTTAGGTTTTGCCAAGCAGCGGTGGTGCACGCTTTAATCCCAGCACTCAGGAGGCAGAGGCAGGCAGATCTCTGTGAGTTTGAGGCCAACCTAGGCTACAGAGTGAGCTCCATGATAGCAAGGGCTGTTACACAGAGAACCCCCATCTTGAAATACAAAACAAAACAACAATGTTAGGTTTGGCCTAAAATTTCTTGTCTATGTACTTTATGTTTGACTTGGTGTTTTCTCGGCACACAGTGAACTGTAACCTACCTTAATATTCCAACAGATTATAGCCAACTCCAACAGTAATAACCCATCTCTGGACAAGCATAGAGTTCACCTGAGTCAGTGAACAACTGTTCATCCCAGGTTCAAACACAGCAGGTGGCCATTGGGCTAAGTTAGCATCGTCTCTGCTTCCTAGATGTCACTTCCTTTTTCCCATGTAAAACCAACCAGCACATGCCATAAGGTGCAACCTTGCAGACAGTTTCTGAGTTGTCACTTTTTGATTCCAGAGCTGCAAATTAAACTGGCTGGATTTGCAGAGTTCGATTTGCCTTATTTTTCTCTTTTGAAAGAGATTCATTATTTTAAACTTAGAAATTAAATAGCAGTAAGAGAAGCTATATTAATTTAACTTAAATTTAGATCCAAGCCTTGGCATAAGCACTAAAAACTAGATTTATTGTGGATATCATGAAATCCAGGGGCTGGAGAGATGGCTCAATGGTTAAGAGCAGGTAATTCTATTGCAGAGGACCTGAATTTGCTTCCCAGTACCCACATGCATGGCTCAAAAGACTCTCTTTTGGGTTCCACAGGCAAATGCACTCTTACTTAAAAAGGTCTCCCCAATTTATGCATAATTTAAAAATAAAAATGCGTTAAAATATATAATTCAGGATAATTAACAAGAGTGGTCAACATGATCATCTCATTAGACACTGAAAAATTTTCAACAAAATTCAACACCTCTTCGTTATAAAGATTTTGGAAAGAGCAGGAATATAAGAAAAATGCCTAAACATAATAAAGGCAATATACAGCAAGCCAACAGTAAACATCAAACTAATTGGAGAGACACTCAAAGTGATCCCACTGAAATCAGGAACAAGAAGAGACTTTCCACTCTCTCCATATCTATTCAATATAGTACTTTTTAGCTAGAGCAATAAGACAACAAAAGGAGATCAAGGGAATACAAACCAGAAGAGAAGTCAAACTCTTACTATTTGTTATTGATACAATAGTAACATAAGTGACCCCAAAAATTCCACCCCAGAGAGCTC
>JAQHUG010000138.1:302816-325182 GCA_028555095.1 Dicrostonyx torquatus
TACTTACTACTCAGTGGTAAAAAATAATGACATCTTGACATTTGCAGACAAATGGATGGAACTAGAAAAACATATCCTGGATGAGGTAACTCAGACCCAGAAAGACAAATATCGTATGTACTCACTCATAAATGGCTTTTAGACATAAAACAAAGAATAACAAGCCTATAGTCCACAATCCCATAGAACCTAGACAACAAAGAGAGACATACTTGGATCCACATAGGAAGGAGAAAAAGACAAGAACTCCTGAGGTTATTAGAAGTGTAGGGGCAGGTGGTAGGGTGCGAGGGGAGAGAGAATTAGAGGGGGAGACATAGCTCAATTAAAAACAATAAACAAGAAAATGTAAGACAAAGAGTGGTAAAAATGGAAGAAGTAACTGTCACAGTGTGTGTTGCTAAATAATATTTGAAACTCTGTGTTTCACTAACTGGAGGTCGCAAGTGTAGCTGAAGGTCACATGAAAGGTGGTTAAAATTGTCTGAGTTCACGAGGAGAAGGGAAGGAAACAGCCTGATGACACAGTGGAAAAAAGAATGACTCGCTCTGCCTAGCTCCAGACATGCAGACATCCTGTAGGAATAAGCATGTAGGCTGGAGAAATGAATGGCTCAGTGGTCAAGAGTACTTGCTGCTCTTGTGGAGGACCTGGCTTCATTTCCTAGTATCCACATGGAGGCACACAACCCCCTGTAATTCTAGTTCTAAGGGATACTGCACTTTCTTATGACCTCCATGGGCTTCTGCACATAGGTGGTACACATACACGTCCACTCAAGCACACAATGATACAAGTAAAATAAATTAATTAAATATTATGTAAATATTTTTTAAAAAATAAGTTTTTAAACAGTAGAAAAATTCAGAGAAATTGGGGATACAAGATGCTTCTGGACCAGTTGACTCTAACATCCATTTAAAGACCCTGTGCATCCAAATGATAAATGGGCTGAGAAAGAAATCAGAGAAACCTTACCTTTCACGATAGCCACAAATAGCATAAAATATCTTGGAGTAACCCTAACCAAACAAGTAGAAGTAATGTATGACAAGAACTTTAAATCTTTGAAGAAAGAAATTGAAGAAGACACCAGAAACTGGAAAGATCTCCCATGCTCTTAGGTAGGTAGAATCAACATAGTAAAAATGGCAATTTTACCAAAAGCAGTCTGCAGATTCAATGCAATGCCCATCAAAATCCCATCAAAATTCCTCACAGACCTTGAAAGAATGGTACTCAACTTCATATGGAAAACAAAAACCCAGGATAGCCAAAACAATCCTGTACAATAAAGGAACTTCTGGAGGCGTACAATCCCTGACTTCAAACTCTACTACAGAGCTACAGTACTGAAAACAGCCTGGTATTGGCATAAGAACAGACAGGGCGACCAATGGAACCAAATAGAAGACCCGGATATAATTTCACACATCTTCGAACACCTGATCTTTGACAAGGAAGCAAAAAATATCAAATGGAAAAAAGAAAGCATATTTAACAGTGATGCTGGCATAACTGGATGTCAACATGTAGAAAAATGAAAATAGATCCCATATCTATCTCCATGCATAAAATTCAAGTCCAAATGGATCAAAGGCCTCAACATAAAGCCAGCCACAATAAACCTCATAGAAGAGAAAGTGGGAAGTACACTTGAACGCATTGGCACAGGAGACCATTTCCTAATTATAACCCTAGGAGCACAGACACTGAGAGAAACAGTTAAGTGGGACCTCCTGAAACTGAAATGCTCTGTAAGCAAAGGACATGGTCAACAAGACAAAACAGCAGCCTAAAGAAGTAGGAAATATCCTAACAACCCCACATCAGACAGAGGTCTGATCTCCAAAATATACAAAGAACTCAAAAAATTGGTTTTTAAAAGGACAAATAATCCAATAAAAAAGTGGAGTACAGATCTAAACAGAGAACTCTCAACAGAGGGATCTAAAATGGCTGAAAGACACTTAAAGGAATACTCAACATCCTTAGTCATCAGAGAAATACAAATCACAACAACTCTGAGATTCCATCTTATACCTGTAAGAATGGCCAAGATCAAAAACACTGATGACAACGTATGCTGGAGAGGATATGGGATAAAGGGAACACTCCTGCATTGCTGGTGGAAATGCAACGGGTATAGACCTTTTGGATATCAGTATGGTGATTTCTCAGAAAATTAAGAAACAACCTTTTTCAAAACCCAGCAATACCACTTTTGGGTATATATTCAAAGGATGCTCAATCATGCCACAAGGACATGTGCTCAACTATGTCCATAGCAGCATTGTTTGTCATAGCCAGAACCTGGAAACAGGCTAAATGCTCTTTGACCTAAGAATGAATAAAGAAAATGTGGTGCATTTACACGATGGAGTACTACACAGCAGGAAAAAAATGTCATCTTGAAATTTGCAGGCAAATGGATCTAGAAAACATCATATTGAGTGAGGTAACCCAGAGCCAGAAAGACAAGTATCATATGTACTCACTCATAAGTGGTCTTTAATCATAAAGCAAAGAAAACGAGCCTACAATTCACAATCCCATAGAACCTAGACAACAATGAGGACCCTAAGAGAGACATAACATGGATCTAATTTACATGGGAAGTAGAAAAAGATGAGATCTCCTGAGTAAATTTGGAGCATGGGGACCATGAGAGAGGGTTGAAGGGGAGGGGAGAGGAAGGCAAAGGAGCAGAGAAAAATGTAGAGCTCAATAAAATTAATAAAAATCAATCAATCAATAAAGAGCCTGTGCATCACCAAGGACTGAATCCTAAGGAGCAGGGAAAAGTGGTGATGGGATGCTGGGGAAGGAGCCAGCATCATAAAACTGATCATGGCTGACTTGGTTTTAATGAGAATCGGACAAGGTAAGATTAGTAAGAAAAAAAAAGAGGTATTTTCAGCTAAGATGAATTTTATTGTTATCCAAGAAAACAGAAACTCAGGGTTTTGTAAGGAAAGGTATACAAACAGAATCAGGATGATTGCAGAGTCTGATGGGAATGGGATTTGGAAATTGTAACAGAAGTGTCTGCTTGCATTTTTTATCATTTATTTTGAAAGTCTGTATGTGTGTACTATATTTATAGCACTCCCTCTATTTAACTTCATATGTGCCCCCCTCAGATTCATGGCCTCTTGTTCTTTAAGTGCTTGTGTGTGTGTGTGTGTGTGTGTGTGTCTTCTGTGGGATAATACTCTTGTACCCTGTATAAATTTGTCACTTGTATTGGTTTAATAAAACACTGATTTCCAGTAACCAGGCAGAAATTACAGGCAGAGTAACCACACTAGGAGAATTCTGGGAAGAGGAAAGTCTCAGTCTGCCATCACCAGATGTAGAGGAAGCAAGATGAGAATGCTGTATTGATGAAAGGTTCCAAGTTATGTGGCTAAACATAGACTAATAGAAATGGGTTAATTTAAGTTGTAAGAGGTAGTTAATAATAAGCCTGAGTTAATAGGCCAACCAGTTATAATTAATATAAACCTTATGTGTTTTCTTGGAACTGAACAGCTGTGGGACTGGGCAGGACAAAAACTTCCATTTACATGTGTCTGTCTGTCTGTTTCCATATGGGTAAATATGTAAATAGAACCTGCTGGGTCCATTTAGAGTTGCTGCTATGTACGTGTTTTCAGGATTGACCCCTTAGTGGGACCATGGAACCTAGAAGTGACCCAGCTGCTACCATAGCAATATAAACTTTCACTTCCTTCTTAATACTTATCCTAATGCCATGGGTAAGCTTAATGCTCACTCTCCTCAAAGAAACTTCTTTTTTGTAGCAGAGACCACTGCACCATGCCAAGGTCAAAACACAGAGAACAACTGTCTGACTGTGGCGTGCCCAGTCTTAGCCAATACATCTACAGCACACACTACACCTCAGGCTCAGAGAGCACTGTTAAAGAGAGCACTACAACGAAGCCCCAGTGATGAAATGGCAACAGTGTGGGAGCCTAAATAAGACATGAACAATGACAACCCTAGTTGGCATGTCAACATGGAAGGGGGAAAATAATGGGACCCCACTCTTAGAGGAGGAGCTGTGGGCAATCAAGGATGCTGAGAGGGAAAAACAGTATTCTGGGATGAATATGTTTGCCTTTCTAAAAAATAGTTTTCTATAGTAAGACAATAATCCCAATTTAATTGTAAATGAGAATAAAACTTTCAGCTAGTTTCAAAATACTTCTTAGGAAGCAAGTGAGTTTGCCACCTAGTGACTGTTTCCTGGTTGTCAAAATTGGAGACTCTTAAATGATGGCTTTTCTGAAGCCAGCATGCACACTGCCCTCGCCTGGACATTGTCCTAAGTTATAGGTTCCCAGGACAAGCCAGGAATTGGAAGCTTTGTGTGGGAGCACAGAGGGTATCAGAGTTTGTTTTGATTTTAGTTAGAGACTTCAGGTGATTCACCTGGACCAAGTCAGCCACCAGCATTTGGGGCCTGAGTAAAAGGTAGGGAGCATCATGGAGGTAGATTCCTGCAAGACAGATGATCCACAAGTGATAACAGGCTTACACATCAATAAGCCTTGCAATGTGAGCCAAAAATATCATAAATGCATTTAAATCACTGAATGTGTGTCATAGTTGGGCTTTGATTACATTAGCCATTAGTATAAAGCTTATTCTATAACAAAGTGTGGACTGTCTCATTCAATTAATTATTGAGCCTCTGTGTCTGAAAGATACTGACAACACATTGCACTGTAGACTGTTCTCATTCCCACGCTAGCCCATCGATAACCCAGCCTTCTGCTCCTGCTTGGCATCTTTGAGAGTGTAGGAAAACATGACCAAAATCTGAGTGTTTTTATGAAATATGGTCTGTGTTCATATTACTGTAGAGTAGTTTAAAAAGTTAACCGAATCAACATAAATGGGGGATCATCTGTATACACTCAATTGCCCCAAGATTTGGATTTATGTATGTACAACTTACTGCTACAGCTTCATATCTGGCATCTGGCATATAAGACTTTCTGTCTTCTTATGGGCTGTAGACTTACATGGCAAGAATTCGGTTACTGAACTAGGTCTCCATCACTTTGTGCCCAGTGTTTAATATTTAATTCTCACCTTGGCAGTGCTGTGAATTTACCTTACTATTAAACACAAATATGCCTAGCCAAGGATACTTGTTATAATACTGGTTTTGTTAATGAATAATTAATCAAAAAGTAATTAAATACCTACCAGCTTGAAAAATGTCATGAAATCCTAGCCATAAAATTCTATGCAGTATTAAAGCATAATGGATAGCCATTATATGTAACTTTTGTTCATCTATGGTACTTAAAAATGAACTTATGAAGAGTAAGGGAATGTCAGCGGTATCAAACTTTAATAACAAAGCAAGAATTCATAAGAGAAAATAATCTGGGAGAAGACTAAGTCCTCTCAACAACACATTGAACAAGTTCTGGTATAGTTATATAATCAAATTTAAGTTGATTAACAAATAGTCACATGATAAAACAGCAGTGAGCTGAGAGAGTGGCAGAAGAACAAAGTCTGATGCTGTCTTCTTACAATACCTGGAAGTATTAGACAAAGGACTAGAAAACACGTGATGCTATAATTTTCCCTTGTAGTTTTCTGTTTTTATAATTTTATCAATTAGATATTTTCTTTTTAAAACTTATTTTACTGTTTGCATATATATTTACCTTTTATTTGATTTACTTTATTTTACTGCTTGAATATCTACTTTCATAATTTCACTTTTGTGGTCAGAAATCTTATTTCATAAAACAAATATACATCAGCAGATCCAAAGGCCTCTTTTCATAGCAAGAGTAAGTGGAAGTAACAAAGTCTCTTCCTTCACTTGGGGCTCTGAGGAAGCCTTGTGACACATCCAAGCGTTAGAGAGCGTCTCTTTTCCAGTGGGCACGGAACCTAGGGAGACTTCACACAGGTAAACTCTATCTTCATCCCACCTGTTGTTTAGAAGGCTGTTGACGATCATATCCCATGCCTGAAAAAAGCTCGTAGCTTCATATAATCTGGACTCTTGTGGACCAGAGAGTTTCAACACTAAACAAGACCCATGGCTGACACGGCGAGGAAGTCCCACACATCCAAGGAACATCACTCAAAAATTCTACAGACTAAAGTTTCTGTTCACAGTAAACAGACCTTGTCGGCACTCAGAGCCTTGAGCAAGGTGACGCGGGAAGAACCACTGCCATGTGCACACCAGCAAAGGCCTCTTTGGTTCCTTCTCGTCCCTCCTCATACTTGGTTCTGTCTTTTACACAGACACGTGGTGTTGAGCAGTCTGGGATACCCTGTCTGAATGAGTGTTCAGTATGGAACCAGCAGCACATCAAATCTGATACCTGACTTTGAGCACAGCTGTGAACTCAGGAAGGCATGCACACACTTCCTACAATGTCTGTTCCCCAAGAGCCTGTCTTGGGCCGTCTTGACCTGTGTCTGTGATTCTCTTTAATTTATTGATGTGAGATATCTAAAAAGAAGAGTTCTCTTCATCAGAGATGGAACTATCCCCACAGTACCAGCTTTGTAAATCTGGACTGCCTACGGACCTACAGAGGACCCAAAAAATTATTTGGAAGTTGCTGGAAAAGACACCCATGATAGTGATTTCAGATATGGGTTCATTAGTCATTTGAGCCTGTTACAAATGAGAACAATAGATTTCCTATTCAATGACCTTCTATCATACATGGTATTCTAAGGTTGGTGCCAGATCCCATCAGAATCAACTGCTAAAATGATTGCTTGGTTTAATAGAATACACCTGCCACAGCTTCCAGACTTTCTCTGCCTTAGTGTCCTAAGCAAAAACAAAACAAAACAAAAAACTTAAATTAAAATGATTTAACTTCTGATACTAATCTATTAAGGACATAATCAATAAAAATTCAAATATGACGACAGCTATATTTCTAAGCTTGGGGCATGTGTAATAAAGTATCCCATAAATGTTAAAGCACTGTCCACTGAGTGACAGGCAGTGTCTGCTTGCAGTTCCTTCTTCTTGGCCTTTCTTATCCACAGTCCATGTGTCTAAGGTGAGCCTTCCTCTGTCCTACTCTCTTGAGCCCCTGCTCACCACTGCAGCTTCCTAGTTCTCTGACTGAGGGATTTATTTATTTATTTATTTATTTATTTATTTATTTATTTATTTATTTATTTTTGGCTTTTTGAGACAGAGTTTCTCTGTAGCTTTGGAGCCTGTCCTGGAACTAGCTCTTGTAGACCAGGCTGGCCTTGAACTCACAGAGATTCACCTGCTTCTGCCTCCCGAGTGCTGGGATTAAAGGAATACGCTACTGTCGCTCAGCCTGAGGGATCTTTTATAAACTTTAAAATACATGTTGTACCACTTAAAGCCATCAACTGCAAAGTTTTTATTTACCTATAGATATGTAGTCTGTCTAAATGTGTAAATCTTAAAGACCTCTGCCTTATTCTGTGTGTGTGTGTACACATGTGTGTTTGTGCATGAGTGCGTATCTCTGTGATGAATGTACATGCTCCTCATTGTGGAGTGTATGCATGCATTAGTGAGGGTGTATGTGCACATGTGTATGTGTGACTAGGCCAGAGGTCAACTTGTACATGCTCCTCATTGTGGAGTGTATGCATGCATTAGTGAGGGTGTATGTGCACATGTGTATGTGTGACTAGGCCAGAGGTCAACTTTGACATGCTCCTCATTGTGGAGTGTATGCATGCATTAGTGAGGGTGTACGTGCACATGGGTATGTGTGACTAGGCCAGAGGTCAACTTTGACATGCTCCTCATTGTGGAGTGTATGCATGCATTAGTGAGGGTGTGCGTGCACATGGGTATGTGTGACTAGGCCAGAGGTCAACTTTGAGTGCCTTTCTCTGTTGTTCTTCACTTTTGGCACAAGTCTCCCACTGAACCTGGAGTTCATCAATACATCCAGGCTGGTTGGTCAGTGAGTTCCGGGGATTCACTTGATGCCACTCACTTGTTGCTAAGGCTCTAGGTGAGAACCCACGCTCTCCCCTATCCTGCCTTCTTCCTGATCACCTGTCCCTTTCCTTACATTATCTATTCAGTAAAGCCTGGGAACATCTCTTCCTTTCTGTATTTCCCAGAATGTTGTAAAATGTTTCAAGCTTAAGAAGCTGGACAGGATCAGGTAGTCTGCCCCGACGGACTGGAGTATTAGATGGCAAATGGAAGGCAGATGTTTTAAACAGAAAAACCAAGGAAAGTGGCTTGGAGGGAGCACTCTTCAGGCAGGCAAATCAATGACAAACCACACTGCTCCCGTGGCTGGTCATGGACAGTTCTTCTTTTCAGACACAAGGTGGCAGAATGCCTCTACTTTTCTCATTTCTCAGAAGGCAGCTAAGAGAGGCTGAATCTGTCCGTTTTGGAGATCTATGTTTATTTATCTTTAAATGAAGATGATCCAACTGAAAGAGGAGCATAGATAAAGCATAGCCTGTCTCACTGCAGAGGAACCAGTGAGCTTTCGCAGTTCTGGTTCTATCCCAGTGCCTCCATGGGTTTGTTCACCTCAGCGTGATGTCTTGAAGTCTTCCTTCTTTCACTTATAGAGAAGCAGACACACACATACACACACACGCACACACACAAACACACACGTACATATATCCCTCACCAGTGCTCTGAAGAGCTGTCCATGAGTGATAAAACATGGGGAGAGGGACCAACCTAACAAGGGAATTGAGAATTGAGGTGTGCACCTGTTCCCCTAGATAACAGACAAGATGGTGGCCTTTGGAGTCCCCACACATAAAGACCTAAGACGGTATTTGCTCTCTCCATCTTCTTATGGCTTTCCCTCACCATCTCAACAGCTCCTTTGTGCTCAGACTATTCCTGTATAAAAGCCATTGGGTAGGTTTCAATTTTTATTTACAATTTAAACTCAGTTATCATTTCTCTACTTAATTGCTTTCAGTGTGCTTTTTTTTGGTCAAAATAATTATTCTTTTATTTCAAAAATGAGAGTACCAGGAATCAAAATACAGATTTGATGCAGAACTCACTGGTCAGGCTGTCTGTTGTTTGAGGGTCTCCAAGGGACAGGAGGAATAATGTACACATTTCCTTCTGAACCTTACAGTCCTCCTTTCCTTCCCTGGATGCTCATCATTAGGAGAATGCTGGGAAAGGAGAAGAATATTAGTAATGAATTCAGAGCATGTGTTAGTAACAGCGATGCCCGGCATAAGGAGAGTGAGTTTTCTGGCAGACAAGGATGTTTGGCACAGGCCTGCCTCTGTGACCTTTCTATGCTTGCTCTACCTTCCCCTCATGGCCTCACACTGACTCCTGAGCATCCCAACACCATGCTCAAGCTAAGCCAAGGAGAAGGTCTGAGAAAAGAGAAACGGGGGGGGGCACCAGCTGAGTATGTCTCTCTTGCCATGGGACAAACGCTTCCCTCAACAGGAGACATAGGTCCCCTCCCAGACCTGCACTTCAAGACCGTCTTAGCCAGAAAACCATCTGTGCTCGGGAGAGGGAGAAAGACATAGAGCTGGGATACTTTGGGAGCGGTCAGTGCGTGGTAACTACTGAACTGAATCCTGGTCTGGCCCTCTTGTTTCTGTTGCTCTTTCCCATCTCCCATGGCACTTCCTCCTTTGCTTTGCTTCTCTCTAGATGGAGTCAGAACCAGCAAAAGTGATCACTATTAGATTTGTTTCAGAAATAAAACTTGAATAGATCACTAAATGCACAGCAGAGGGACGAGCATAGTCAGCCACAGAGTGAGATCAGGGGAGTGTCTCGTGCCTTGTCCCGGGGATCTTCTCACACACCTTACCTCTCTCCTGGAGGTGGATTAAGATTGTTACCTCTTAATTCTTCCACTAACACCAGCAGTCTCCTATGGATCATTCAACTACAGACGATCATAGAAAAAGCACATTTATTTTCATTCTGAAGCGCAAACAACACACATCAAGGCCCACATGACATTCACAGGCTATTTTAAGGTGTCGCCTACCCAAATACTACCTACTAGATAAATTCTTAGTGAAAATTTTTATTTAAAAAGAGCATTCGAACTTTGAGTAGAAATTCTTAGAGCTGTTATAACAGCTCAGCGTCCTGGAGGTTTGTTAGCTTGCTCCGTTTCTGCTGTGTCTGCTCTACCTCCAGCACAGGAGGAGAGGACTGGTCCAGATTCCTGGGGGCTAGTCACCCTCGCTCTCACTGGAGCTGCCGCTGGATGAGGACTCGCTGCTGTCTCTTCTGTGGGTGCTGAAGTGCCGGTGGGCAAGGGGCCTTCGCGAAGGCCAGGCATCTCCCCATTGTGACATCCCTTTATTCCGTGTAGAACTGTTTCGTCCATGGAGTACATAATGGTTTTTTCTGCTGTGTGTTACTATAATTCGCTCACTACTGGGAATGTTAGAGAAATCTCCTTTACTTTTAACCCCATTACCAAGACTGTGAGAAGGAAGAACTGGGCCCTGACTACCGCCTTTGCCTGGAAATCTTTGTTTTTCTGTCAAGGTCACTTGGTTCCCGTAAGATTCTTCCGTGTCTTTCCTAGAACTGCCTTTGTTGCGCTTAGGAATCTCATTGTAACTGGCGCTCCCGGCACCGTCAGTGCTGCCCCCTTTCGGCTTCTCTTTGGAGGGCACTCGTGGATAGTGAAATTCTACTTTCCCTTGATGAGCATTTAGGCTGCCAGTATCAATTCGGTTTCCTTCTTTTCCAGGGAGTTCCCTAAAATTAGTACTGCCTGTGATGTCATTGCTGCCCTCCACCAGGCTCACACCAGCAGCACCTGCCCGTTGGGCGGTTTTGTCTCTGGTTTCAACAGCATCACCACCATGCGTTTCTCTCTCTGGGATCTCATTAGAACCCAGTCCACTCGTGTGGGGGTTAACAATTTCAGATTTGTCAGAGCCTGAGAGGCCTGTGCGACTACCTGGGCTTCCTAGAGCAGGTCCAACAGCACCTCCTTGGCCAGGAATGTGCATGAAACGTTGTCCATCCCCACTGAAAGGAGGGACATCATTATCACCCCTCACTTGAATGTCTGTGGAACCGCTGCCTTCAAAGTCACTGGGAATCTTTCTGATTTGGGGGCGATGTGTTGGGTAGTGAGGGCGTCGATGGATCTGGTGGGTACCTTTGCTTTTCACTGGGCTGTTCTGGGATAGTAGATTCCTCTGTTGAATCTTTTCATCTTTCAAGTGTTCTTTAGCCTCACTTACATGTGCTGTAATCGTGTTTGGAGCACTCTTAGGTTTCTTCTCTTTGTTTTTGTGCCTTCGTAGTTCACTCCCAGTCACCGGTCTCTCTATACGCTGTGTGATACTTCTAACAAGAGCAGTGCCATCCTTTTCCTGGTCAGGCAGGTTCAGGAGGGCATCCTCTCCATCCTCTGCTCCATTGTCCCCCGTGGGCTCAGGATACGCAGATGCTACAAAGTTCCCGTGGGCGCTGCCTTTGTTGGTGGTGCCATCCTCTTCATTCATCATCTGCAGATTTATAAAAAAGATTTGGGGCTTTTACTATTTTTGTTATTTTCATTGGCTTCAAAAAGAAACAAGCCTTTTTCTTTTTTTTTGAAAATCCGGTAATTCATAGAAAGTGTTTAAAACCTAAAACATATTTAGGGAAAAGCCTACAACTCAATGTGGATGGAATGAGCAAAGCAAGGTTCATGGAAAAAGAAGAATGAAATAGATTTAATGGCCACGTAAGATTCAAATATTCAGAAGCAAAATGGTGAGACTATTTTTAGACTAAGTAGAATCAATATATTTTTGGAGACACTTTGGTGTGTTAGTTTTCCTTGACTGTGTTAACATCTTGGTTATGATAATTAGAGATTTGAATAGATGAAAGTTCCCATGGAGAAAAATAGAAATTATCCAAACGCTTACATCTATATGAGGTGGAAGGAAGATCACGGCGATGGTAAAGTAGCTCAGGTAAGCAAGGGCCATGGCGAGCTGCATCGAATGAGATAACAGAATGCCCACATGTTTTCAGGCTTATTCTTTTTAATGTGTGTGGATGTTTTGCCTGTGTAAGTGTCTGTGCACCATGTGTGTGCACCATGTGTGTGCCCGATGCCCACAGAGGCCAGAGAGACCATCAGATCCCTTGAAAGTGAGGTTATAGATGGTTGTGAACTACCACCTGAGTGTGGGAAGACAAACCCTGATTGTCTCTCTGGGAGAGCAGTGAGTGTTCCTAACTGTAGAATCATCTCCACAGATGCCAAACAAATCTCTCCAGTGCTCACTAAAGTAACTGTGCCTCAGAAAGACCCAGGCACCAATCACATAAGCTGCCATCCCTCTTCAGGCTGGGTGAGCTGCAGAGACATGTGATCCAGGGAAACATGTGAGCTGGCAAGTCATGTAATTCAGGGAGGCATGTGACCCGAAGAGCCTTGTGACCCCGGGATGCTACTTTATTTCTTTGAACATCAGACATCTCACTACAAGATAAGAAAATGAATACATTTCAGGATTTTTAAAAGAAATAATCTTGTTCAACGATACAATGCAAGCAAAGTATCGCAGTGTCTCTCTCATCCACCAAGGTCTATATCAATGACGCTAGCTGTCCTTCAATCAGGACTGTGTGGCATCCATGATGTCATGCTAGCTTGCTTCCCTACAGAGTGGCAACAGCAGCCACTTCCTCATAGGAAGCACAACTGTCCTCTCACGTCTTAATATCTTATGTCGTGGCCGCTAACTGTGGACTCCTTCTTCACTCCTTTCCCTGTGTTCTGAATGTCACCCTTTGACTGTGGCTTGTGCAAGCCTGTGACCACTGATCACACATTGTCTAAAAGAGAGTTTTGCTATCCCCAGTGTCTAATTAAGAATATCAGGAGTGTGTGTGTGTGTGTGTGTGTGTGTGTGTGTGGTGTGTAGGGGCAGCGAAAGCCTGCATGTGTCAGTACCCATGTATGGATTGATGTTTGAGAATAATCTGTGAGAGTTTTGTCTGCCCTTTCCACCATGTGAGTTCTGGTGACAGCACTCAGGTTGTCTTGTTTGGGGGTCACTTCTGAGCCATCTTGCTGTGCCCCCTCTGCCTCTGCTTGCTTTAAAATGTGTCTTATTAAGTGTTTGGAATTGTGAGACCATTAATTGAGCACACACTTGAACTGCAGGTCAGAGTAGTTTGTGGAAGTCCCGTCTAGTTTGGCAGAACTTGTTAGTAGGAAGTCTCCAAGAGCGTACACTTGTCTTAATTGTAAGATATAATTAGAAATGATTTTACACATGGAAATGATGATACTATTATTACTCACTAACTGTTATAGTTCCAAGCTTATTTGGGGGAAAGGTAGGATTTTGTTATGAGGGGGGAAAAGGGATCGCAATGGTTTACTTCTGAATAAAAACATTCTAATTACTTAGTTAAGCCACTGAGTCTCAGAAAGCTTGTATTGGGCCTTTATTCCTTTTACTCATTTCTGATGAGATATTTTAAGCTGAAGGGAGGATTAGAAAAATTAGTGTAGCTGGGTGGTGGTGGCACATGCCTTTAATCCCAGCACTTGGGAGGCAGAGGTAGGTGGATCTCTGTGAGTCTGAGGCCAGCCTGATCTACAAAAAAAAAAAAAAGAAAAAAAAAGAAAGAAAAAAAGAAGAAGAAAAGAAGAAAGAAAAAGAAAAATTAGTATAATATATTAAGTTAAATTTAAATTTAAAAATTCTTAATTTTCCTGCCTACTCTTAGATGAAATTTTGTCCCATTGTTTTGTTTTGTTTTGTGTGTGTGTGTGTGTTTCTATTAGTCTTTTTTTCTCTTCCTTCCTCTTCTTTTGTAGAAAGGTAACATGCTTGATAATGACTCATGTGCATTTAATTAGAGGAGAAAATAAAACTGTTTTGTATAGAAGACAAGAGACAACGTTTTAATTTTGGTGTAAGACAGTTAAGCATTTGTCTGAGAAAATATTTTAAAGAACAAAGAGCTTCCTGTTCTGCGTGTGCCCAGGGACATGATTTCCGTCCGCCACCGGCTGCACGACCGGCTGTGAGTCAGCGGCTGCTCTGTCCTCTCCTTCCTCCCATGCCTTACTTCATAGCAGTCTCTCTCTGGAGAACAGCCTGCCCACTCACTTCTGTCTTCTCAAACCTTACCGCTCCCCCACGACTGGCTCACAGTTCCCTTGTGTAGGTCTCACTGAACACCAGCCTGGAACTGACTTCTTTCCACTCCCATCCCATTGTATAGTTTTTTTTTTTTTTCCTGTTGCCACTCACATGACCCTTTCCATGTCCTGTTTTGGGTTCTTATTTCAGTGTCTCTTTTCTGTCTTCATGTTCTGAGAGAGAAGGAATTGTATTTCCTCCATTGTTTCAATTAGCGTTATAACTCACACAGCAGCAGCAGGAAGTGCTGAAAGCACATTGCCCCAGAACCAAAATTAGCTAACTGTACTAGACAGATCAGTACAGCCTTAGAGATGGCCTTGCGAAGAAGACCTAGCTGAGGCAAACAAAATTCTACAGAATTCTCACTTCCTGGGGAAATGAAGCCAGATTTAGGAAAGTAAATTATCCTTCGGCTGGAGGCTTTTAAAGCTGTGATCGGTTCTTCGGGTAATGATTCCTCAAGAAGCCACTGAGTGAAAGAATTATTGTCACCCCAGTGGACAAGTGCCTCATTCTTCCTCTCCGATGAAAGTGGACTTGGATGAAGTCATCTGTGGAAGGAGTTTAAGATATGGAGATGTGTGTCACTCTTGACAAGACGGTCTGTCATAGTAACTTCCTTCCCCTCGAAGTCTACACAGTCTCAGAATATGGTAGGATATGCTCAGAAAAACCCCTCATGAGAAGCAGTGCTACCAAAGCACAGTGAAATGACAATTGCAGGCCCCTGAGGTCCACCAAGGCCACATTTGCAGAAGTAAGTCCTGAATCAGAACACGGCTTGGGCCAAAAGAGTGGATGGCGGTAAGGTGGACCCTGTGATGCAGAGTTGCACAGCACCCTGGCTTCAGAACCTGACAAGTGTCGGGCAGGGAAGAAAGGCAGCATCCACAGCTGGAAGTGCCAGAGCACTTTGTCTCTGCTGAGCCCCCTTGCTAGTCCAGACTGTCATTGAGGGGTCTTTCCTTAGCCATGTGTCTTTGCTACTTTCAGAGTAGACATGTTTTCACAGTGACCCTTACAAAAGAGGCGAAAACCTACACCATTATATTAAAGTGGTTTTTGTCTTAAATTTTCTGTGTTTCTTCCTAACACTGTAGATTTTTTTTTTTTTTTTTTGGTTTTTCGAGACAGGGTTTCTCTGTAGCTTTGGAGCCTGCGCTGGAACTAGCTCTAGTAGACCAGGCTGGTCTCGAACCCGCAGAGATCCGCCTGCCTCTGCCTCCCAAGTGCTGGGATTAAAGGCGTGCGCCACCACCACCCGGCAGAATATTTTTTTTTAACTTGAGAGAAGTCTAATTTTGTGTCTGACAATTGGTAGTACTTCTTAGAACCACAGGAGGGCGAGTGTTGGCCGCCCTAGAAGACAGCCACCCCTTGGGCTCTCTTTTGTTTACATCTTGAAATGTATTTTCCTGCATGTCACTGTCAATTGTTGGTGTATCAATCTTACTACCATATTTCAGTGGAACTGCAACATTGGGAAACACTGCCAGAGTAGAGTGGAGAAGCCATGAGAGAAAAGACAGGTTTCACTGTGCTCAGGGCTGAGGTCCTGCTGCCAAGTGCCACCCCTTGGACATTCTGGCTTTTAAGATTGCCATTTGGACTCTGTTATTTTCAGCCAAGAGTTTCAGGATATAGAACCAGGATTGCCAGGACAAACCATGGTCGAGATGAGCTGTAATTTGGTGACACGCAGATCTTGATAGTATTTCTTGCATTGATAGCTTTCTTGATGCATGTGGAAAACTAATTCCACCTGAGCCCAGTTCTCTAGGGAAGCCTGTTAACTAGCCTCCTCCCTCCTTTCTTTGACTGTTGGCTTTCTTTCATATACAGCACACACGGGTTATAGCGTCTGCTAATAACAATGTCCCAGAACTCTTACTTATCCCTCTGAAAGTTGTGATTTCAAGGATAACCTCACAATGGGACAAAAGCATCAATATGCAGACATTTTAAATTATCTGTTGTAGGAATTATAATAAAATAGAGTGTGTGACAATTCTCCTGGACACTGCGCACCTCTTGCCTAAGAACCCAAAGACATTTTGGCAGTTAAAATGTTCTCTCATTATTTTTTCTTTCTTTACCGAGCTAAAAGAGTTATTTGGGAGGAATAATTCTGTTTGCCCTCTGTTGTTCTACACAGCCCTGCCTGGTTTCCAGTCTGTGGGTGAAATTCTGCAAGGAGACCAGAAACTCAATTCCACCAAATAGAATATTCTTTCATTCATTTCTTCGAACAACAAATATTTAATTTCTTTGTCTTTCACTGGATTATATTAATGTGAAAAATCGTTCTGAGTGAAAGAGGCTCAGACCCACTTCTATTTGTTAGGGAAGAAATCATCATTTTCTTCCCCACTAGATGGCAGTGCCATCTCGGCCATGGAATCAGATTCCAGCATGAAGCAGTGTTCCCACAGTGTAGAAGGGGAAAGGCAGGCCTGGGGCTCCAGAATGGGAGTCATGGTCATTGGAACACACAGAAAGACATTTTCATGCGCAAACTCGTGAGGTTTAGTGTAAGAGGTAACTCCGAGTTCAGGAAGAATGATGATGGTGAAAGCCAACAGGTGTGTTACAATGTAATGGTGCCAAAGAACTATAGCACCTACATCAGTTCTGCCTCTAAAGGTGCACAGCGACGCCTCGTCGCCCACCGCAGCCCTGCACGCAAGGGTGCACAGTGATGCCTCGTCAATCACATGGCACACTGTTTTGCTCTGGCAAGAGAGAATAGACATGGCCACTAGCTCAGGTAGTCTCTTTGATCAGTGTGGAAGAGTCATTTTTTTCTTGAGGGTAGGTGGCTCATCTACTGAGGCCTACTGAAGTACATAAAGACCAGACCCCGAGGAATACATATAGGTAGTTGTCTTGTGTCTTGGAGTTGAGGCCTTGTGAGATATCACACAAAACAAAGGACCTAAGAATTCTGGGACCAGTTTTCTGTAAACAGCATAGTGTAACAATTCTTCGAATCTTAGTGTTTCCATTTCTTTATTTCCTTTGGAAACTTCTCAGTTACCACTGACGTGGCAAAGGGAACAAATGAGTGGCTATGCTAATGTCATGAGTGTGCTAAAGTGGAAGTAAGCACCGTGTTGGATCAGCCGCAGAAGAGAGAGAAGTCCCAGGGAAGATTTAAAACAAGACAGAGTCAGAGGACTACCTCGCCTACCTGTCCTATTGGCCTAAAGAGTGTTTTCCCTAAACAACACACAAAGACTTGGGATCTTGTTTATGTGTCTCTACTCATCCATCATGCTGTAAACTCAAGTGGTTAGTGAAAGTATCTCATTATTTGGTCTACTATTCCATTTCATGCTAGAGACAAATAATTGGTTTGTCAATAACATCTTCTATTTCTAGGACACAATCCATTGCAGAGAATTTCACACGTTGCAAAGAAATTTTGCATGGAAATTTCTCTTGAGTACCTTAATAACCATGTGAGGTGAGCAGTAGAAAAGAGAATGCCCACACAGACACGGATGGTGATGGACAAGAAGGGAGAAATCTCAGCCTGAATCTCCTCTCCCAAAATCCCAAGACTGAAGCAATAAAAGATGAAAGTAGCTTTATTTGGAAAGATATTTACTAATATGGAGATATGTTCCTCAAGTTTATTTCAAATCTTCATGATATATTTCATAATTTTTATTTATTGCATTTATTTCTTATTGTTAGTTCTTCCATGATTCAGTGAAAGTAAATTTAAACTGTTACCTCATTTTTAGCAATAAGAAAATGAGCTATAGGAAGAAGAATATAGAAATAACTTGGCTAGGTATAAAAATAAGGATGTTATAGCATGAGTGTTTTCTAACAGTGCATGTCATTTTTGTTTGTGTTAAAGCATGTACTTGTGACATAGATTAACCCTGTATAGGTTCCAATTCATTGTGACTTGGACCAAAGCCTCCCATACTGAATTGCAGGTGATGGATAGTGATCGAATATCACCGCTTGATCTCCCCCTTCTCTCTTCTCACCCTTTAAAACTGTTTGAATCCAGGTTATAATCATGACACATGCACATGGCTTACTATATGCTCATTTTTACACCAACAGCCTTTGATCAGATGATTGAGAGAATTGTTAAAATGGAATGTATACATTTGTGAGAAAAGATGACATTACAATTCACAGTACCCTGTTACCCTACTAAGACTCTTTAATTTGGAATCTTCAGTCCTCCCTACTCCTTTGACACCCACTTGGCAGTTGCATTGAACTTGACAGTGGCCCTGTAATGGATATGACATCGTCTTTCCTGAGGAGGAAAGCTGGCAGCCTCTTTTGACTGGCGGTCACTGGATTGGTGTTGGCCTGGCGCTTTCCCTGCAGCTGGTTAGAAAGGACACTTCGGCTCTTCCCTGGAATGTGCAGCTCAAAATAACTCAGCTTCAGTTGGTTGGACTGAAGTCAGTCAGCAAGACCCACTTGACCACCAGCCTGCTTCAGTGCAAACCTGTATAGTTCTGACTGGCCCCATGTGGATCAGGTGGGACTGGCTGGTTCGGTAGGCACAGCTCTTACCACAGTGCACAGAGGAGTTAGTGAGATTCCCTCATTTCTGCTCTTTCACCAGATGGTTCATCCTGTCAGTCTGGTTACCCAACTGCTCGCCCACTTACTCAGGACCTATATTTAAGTATGGTCAGCAATGGAATGAGTACTTGTTTCCGTAGTTACTCAACCCACAAGGTTACTCTGGGAGCTAGGATGCCAGTAAGACGTTATCTAATTAGCTCTATGTCTGAATTGCAGAAAAGGTCTGTAGTGCTCAACTTTGTCACAGGATAATTTGGTCACATCCTTAGTGCTCAACCAATGAGTCAGAAGAAGAAAAGTCTTGAGAGGCAATAGAAGCCTGATTTAGGTAAGATCATGGGTATTAGTTCCATTTTAGCCTCATCAAAGAACATCTTCGACAGGCTCCCGCTGTGCCAAGATGCTGCCAGACACAGAGTCCCCTCCCAGAGCCATCTATTTGCAAAATGTATTTAGCTAGCTTTACACATCATGTCAGATTCCTCAAGGTTCTGTTAAAATATTACAAGGTTCTTTTTGATACATGATGGTTCCAGTTTTGAAGCATAACTCACTAATCTGGTCTGACTTGCAACGCTGTGGCCGGGTACTCGTTTTCCCAGAGATTCATAATAAAACAACATGGTGCCATCCTATTGTGGCAGGCTTCTGATTTGCATGCCCAGTATTTCACATTTTAACAAACACTGCTTGAAAAGAGAGAGAGAGAGAGAGAGAGAGAGAGAGAGAGAGAGAGAGAGAGAGAGATTATGTAGCATGTAAATTAACTTGTAAAAGCTTACTGGTGCTGCTGCCCAGGTCACACTGAAGAGGAGCAGTCCTAAACACATGGCCACAGTCCACATCTTCACAAGTCTCCCTGAAAAAGTAATGACACCTCTCTTAAGAAAGCCAGTTATGAGCTGCAGGCATGAACACACACATATGCAACATCTTTCCCCGAGCAGTTAATTTCCTTTTAATATATAGATTACATACCTTGTATATAATTACATCTATACAATTATCATCTACACACATATATGTAGTTTGCACAATTAGTTCATAGTTAAGGGTTAATATTTTAATCTATTTCTCATGTCTGATTATTATCATGTAAAAACAAAAATCACAGAATATAATTAATCTGGTAATCAATTAATAGAAATTAATTTTACAGACATAATTATTTGCATTTTCCCTATGTGCTTAGAAAATTATCATCAAATGCTTGTATGATTGAAAGTAACAGTAAGGCAACATATCAGCTCATAACTGAATCATGTAGTGTGTCGTGATAGCAGATGCAAAGGTGAGGAATGGAATCATTGATTCCAGGCTAGTACCCTAGTGCACATCTTCACACTCACTAGCAATATGTCGGAATTTGTCACTGTTGGGGCCAGAGAAAGAACCCACTGGACCAACTTTTACTGTAAGCAAAAGTATCTACTAAATATTAAAAGTAGATGAACATCATTCTGAGAATTTTACCTGTGTTTCTTTATTTGAGTCCCACAACAACATTATGAGCCAGGTGGCTTTACAAGTTTTATAGCCAAGGAAGCAGACTCAGAAATGAATATTAATGAGCAGAACTGGGGTTGGTATTCTTGCAAAGTAGCTACAGAACTGGTACTCCTAACCGAAACTCTATGCCACCTCAAGTAAGATCTGTTCTTCCATCCACATGCAGTCAGCTCTAAAAGCCCCTATGTTGTATAAATTTCAATAGAGTGATCTTGCGAACCCTAGCATTTAGTTACAGAGTAAAGCACATGTGTATAATGTGATAGATACAGGACCTAGTGAGCTCAGCTAACTCAAGGAGCAATTACAATGAAAACTTACCAGTACGGCTCTAGGTAGCAATCTGTTGGTCTTGGTAAACATGAAATATTTTACTGACACATAAACATACAACAGCCAATATGAAAACAATGTGATTTGTTGGGAGAAAGTCCTTTTATGGACAAAGTATTTTAAATGTTCTTACAACATTTAACATTTCATAGTAAAAACATACTCAACAGAATAATGCAACCAAGATATATTGTAAAATCCAAGTTTGTAGTCTTGTAACTTAATATTATATTAAGGATCTAAATAAAAATTCAAGCTATAATTTTGGCTTCCAAGCCTTGTAGATAAGGACAGGCTACACATTTATCAAATAGCTAATTGCTGGTATTTGCATCAGTGCAGTGTTTGTAAATTGAAGGACAGCTGGCTTCTCCTGTGTCTGGGATATCAAATGGTGTACTGCTACCAGTTACCGTGGATTTTGATAATAATGACAGTCAGCCCGCAGGCCAATTTTCTGTCAAGACACGGAGTTGAGTTAATGCTTTCTAGTACTCCACCTATCGTATAGAACAAAGCACTGAACTTAGACTATGATGCTCAGCTGAGAATAGTCCCCGCTGCACTTATTTTCAATTAACCAGACCACGATGGTGAGGAAATTGCAAACTTAAGCAAGCCCCTTCCATAGCAAGCAATTCTCTGTGAGGAGCAGTGAGAGACAAGTTACCTGGTGTCATTGACCTTTGGCAAAGCTCGGCTTCTTCGGGCTTAGCAGTCCCTGGGCATTTGCTGAAATTTAAAGTTTGTTAGAGCCCCCCAGTGTCCAATCAACATGGCCCACTCAGCGCCAGTGAGGCGTCTGTCACAAGTGCCCACGGATGACCACAGGGGGCAAGGTAATTTTAATCTAAAAATGTTCTTGTGGTGGAAAGCTGCTATCAAATGTTCCAGGGAGTAGAATAAACAGAAAATTATAAATATCACAGTTTGGACATTATGCTGCCAGATAATTAAAATTGATTTCAGAACTATTAACTAGGACTGGGTGGATAGCTTGCATATTTATAAATAGAAAATATTTGTAAACAACAAATGTATGAATGGAAGGCATTTTATTAAGTAAATTTGTAGTTTTCACTGTGTCTGAATGGGATTCAGACTCAGTTTACAACTACGTTCTGAGTGTCTACTCCATGGCAGGCATTGGAGAGGCCTCCGTGGATGAAACAGAAACTCATCCTGTCTCATGAGACTCACCACCTGAGGAAGGAGTCAGACAATGAACTGCGTTCTATTAGATGGTGTCGTGCGTGGATGAAGTTCCAAGTAGAACACTGCAGGGGGAGATCTCAAGCACTGGGAGGAAGGAGACAGGGCTGAAATTTTCCGAAGAGCATCCTCAGAGGTCCTCACTGGAAATGTGACTTTGAGTAAAGTCTTTGATATGACTCAAATGTGTGTTATGCTCCAAAGTTCATACCGTGGAACTAAAACTGCGTGAGATAGGATAGAGCTTGTTGAATCTAAGTTATCAGGTGAGAACCTCCGCGAGTGAGATTAAAGGACTGAAGGAAATGACCTCGACCTTCTCGCACTCCGTCTGCCTGTCAGGTGGACACGTGACTTTCATCCTCCTCACCACACCCCCAGAAAGAAGTGACAAGACACCACGCTGGATGGTGGTAAAATTATCTTCCACACAACAGTGAACCTTCCAGCACCTTCTTTTTTCTTTTGAATATATATATAATATATATATATTATTGTTAAAAGAAAAATTTACATTTACTCCCCTTGTTCCTGGCCCTCCCGCTCCCCCACTACCCCACCGCCCTGCCCCTGCTTCCTTAAGAT
>JAQHUG010000138.1:328855-366840 GCA_028555095.1 Dicrostonyx torquatus
TTCCCAAACCTCCAAAGCCACAAGAAGTCAGGACAGTAAGATGCCAACTTTTGTTCTCTTTAGATGCCAAGTGTGAGTCAGTCTGTTATAGTCAAGGAAACAGACTAAGCAACCGCATGACTTTGCATAGGAGAACATTCCCGACAGAAGATCTAGGAAGATCCAGCTCTGGAACAGGGGCCTGCTGGATGTTTCCAGAAGTCAGTTAGATGTAGAGAAGCCACTTAGCGAGAGAAACTGCACAAGTGAAACAACAGCAAATACAGTGAGACAGGAGTTAGATAGCGAGGACCAGGGACCTGCCCTAAGAGGTGAAGCTCTTGCAGGATTGGTTCCGAGCTGTGGCATACAGGGGCTTGCCTACCCTACATACGACCTCGGATTCAGTCTCAGCACTACTAAATAGAAATAAATAGGCGAAATTTAATTAATTATGAATTTAATTTAATTCCAAATGAAGAAAGCCGCTAGAGGTTTTGAGCAGAGCTGAGGCTGAAGGCGTGAAGTGAAGACAGAGTAGAGAGGGCAGCCCAGAGCTCTTGCAGTGATTGAAACGAAGGCCAGTGACAGAGGCAGAGGAGTTAGGAAAGGCGGTTATATTCAGCATGATCTTAGAGGAAAGCCAATAGGACTGGCTGCGTCGGGGAAGTTAGCACCAGGGAAGCTCGCACCAGAGGAAGCTCGCCAGGAGACTCAGACTGCGGGATGATTTTGCCTTGTAGTAGGAAAACTGAAGTTGCTTTTTATTGAAATGGGAAAATAGTCAGAAGATACTTTTGAAGGATGTGTTGTGGTTTTAATTTGGATGAAGAATTCTATTACATGGTTAGGACATTGAGTCTGTTCTTCTTTTCTGGACATTGAGCTCGTTCTTCCTTTCCTTGGTGGGCACAGCTAAAATCAAACTGTAATTCATGTTCATAATAGTCAGGGAGGTTTTATTTGATCTAAAAATATAGTAGCGCCTCATGGGATGACTCATATTAGGTTTATGTGTAAATATACCAGTAAAAGATTATGTAATTTCTTAGACTTACACTTTATGATATGAAATACTTATGCATAAATACAGCTTCATAATCAATTATAAATAATATGTAATAAATTTATTTACAAATCTCTGATTTCCCCAAACTCAAATAGGCAAAAATAAAATAAAAAATAATAAAAAAGCAGAAAAAATGAGCAGTATATCCCTAACACAGCTTTGGTTTGGACAATGGTGGTTTTCTAATTTAGGCCAAATTCTTCTTGCTTTGTACAAGTTCTATGGATTTCTCCCAAGGAACCAAGTTGCTTTTAAAGACTTGTAGGAACTGCAAAGCTATCATGTGTGAAGAGAACCACAGTTTATTTGAAACCATCTAACTGAGCTTGAGAATATTTGACCACCATAACCCTCGTAGTCATGGACTGGAAACGCATCTAAGCTCAAGCCCAGCTCCATTATGGTTTTAGTGACAAATTGCTCAAACAACTAATTGAATTTTTTTGACCTCCTTTCCTCCATCCAAGCTTTATTCTAACTAATCTAATCCCTGCAACAACTGTGATGTAGGTAATACTATTATCATCATAGTTTTTAGCAATGAGACAAAGTGCTTTGGGGTTTTTCCGTAGGTCACATCATCAGCAAATAGAAAAGCTAGAAATAGAACAGGAAATTTGGCTAATGAAGGCCTGGGTGCTATTCTGACACATAATGTCAGCATGAGCATTACCAAATTCCACAAGGTGCTTAGCCCATTGTCTTTATACCTAGCTCACCCGTCGCTCCTGTTACTGACAACTGTCTGGGACCCAGGTGGAGCAGGTGCTTCTGCCCCCTGTCCCCTGTTACTTTCCTGACTAAGTCTTCTGTGGTTTATCTAATGGACACACAAAATCAGAGAGGGAAATGGCAGAACTGAGGTTTAAGGACCTGAGGATGTATTTCTCTAGATGTTATACACAGTTGGGACACCAGTTTCATCGGTGCTAAAAATTTGGGTGACAAGGGACAAAACTAATAAGGAGATGGAAGTCAATAAAGAAAAGCAATAACAGAAGTGAACCAAAACACAAACGGTAGAAAAGAGAGAGAAAGGGGAAAAATGAAGAAAGGTAAAATGCTCATTTGCCGCTTAGATATTCTATTGAGGCCGTGATCAGTTCAGCAGATGTGACAATTGACAGGCTCTTCAGTATCTCATGCTTTTGCACCATTCACAGGTTCAACAATTCATAGAGATTTTGTTTGTGCCTCGTATACAATATAAACAGCGAATGGCTTTTCATTGCCATAGTCTTATAAGAATTTCATATGGATACAAATGTATTTTTCCTGTTTTTCTTCCTTTCAAAAAGTGTTCCTATCTATGAAAGTGATTGCCTATTAATTAATATGTATAATGTGAGGTATATTATATATTTATATTGTTCTGATCGGAAAGTGTGTGAGTTCTAGGAAAAGAAAATTCATAGAATTTTAAGACTTAAGAAGCAACTCCTTGTCCTACCAAGGAGCGGACTGAATGGAGCTAAATATACATGTTCTCAAAGCTGAAATGAAGTCAAAGAAAAAACATTCAACTTAAGTCTTAAACTTAGAACCTACAATTGACAAGAGCAAAAATAGTGAGACCCCTTTCCAGCTAGACGTTTGGAGGGTGGCATTCTGGGAAGAGGTCGCTGAGTGGTTAGTGCGAATGTCCCAGGAGACGGACACTTTGTTTCTCTTCCCTTAGACCCTGTCATCTTTGCTGACTTTAAAACAAACCAGCAAACAAATTTGTCCTAAAAGTTTTGTTTATAAATTAATCCTGGAAATCTTGTCCTGTTTCAGAAGAATAAAGTGTTTTTTATTTTAAATATACTCATTCGTAAGTATTAATAGTCATCCTAAGCTACTAAAACATCACTGGCAACCCACTTCTCATTTTCCTCCAAATGATTTTTATCTTTAGGAAGCATTATCTTCCCTCAGCACTGGGCATTTCTCTCAAGTGCAGCACCATGGAGCACCACCGAAGAGCAGGCAACTAGTTGTGTCCATTTCTCCAGACCACACACCCTTTCAGCTATTACTAGCAAAGGGAGGTATGTCAATATAATTTACCTTTATTTTTATATTAGAGGGAAGTTTTATTGCAACTTAAGATGACTACTCAGAGGGTGTAGTTAGAATGTAATTATAATGACACCAGCCTTTCCTTCAGGACATGGTGACATTGCTGGAAGTGGCTACAAAGCTCTGTTCTGTGGCCTGAAGGGGACAATGCTGCTCATTATCAGAATAGGATTCCTTCCAGATGCTGCTATTCTGCATTGCCAGCCCACAGGAGGCAGAATGTGACTTTCAGTGGACGCATATTAACGTTGGCTTACTATATCCGGGCATGCATAGTTTTCTCCATCCTTTAAGCTGGCTCATTTGCATTGTGTTATTTTAGCTCTTCTTTAATGACCTCCTTGCTCCTGGGGATCCAGAGTCATTCTGCCAGTTTCTGTTTTAGTTAACTATTGCTATTTAACACATTATCTCAAGGCTTATTTTGAAAATCAAAGTTAAAGTTCTTCAGTGGGGAATATTATAAACAAGAAAGTGTGATGAAAATCAGCATAAGCCTGGAAAGATGTATATGTTGACTTTATATTACAGCAGTAAATAAACCATAGAGAAATGTTTTGTGTTCTCCAAAGCCTTAACCTGGGTTGACATGTGGAACACTTGACTGAGACATGGGTTGATGAAACTTAGAAAGACGGGAAATTAGCAGAGGGATAGAAGGCTATCACAGAGAGGGGACAGATCCATCTTTTGAAAGCAGCTACTTTGTGGTCCTGTTAATATTCTCAGGTCATCAGCTCACATCCTGCCTGCCTTGCCTGTCTGCCATGCCTGTCTGCCTTGCCCAACCTACCTGCCTGTCTGCCCTTCCCACTCTGCCTGCCCTGTCTGTCCTGCCCAATCTGCCTGCCTGTCTGCCCTACCTGTCTGCCCTTCCAACCCTGCCTGCCCTGTCTGTCCTGCCCTGCCCTGCCTGCCCTGCCCACTCTGCCTGCCTATCTGCCCTACCTGTCTGCCCTTCCAATCCTGCCTGCCCGGTCTGCCCTGCCCTGCCCTGCCTGCCTGTCTGCCTGTCTGCCCTACCTGCCCTGCCTGTCTGCCTGTCTGTCCTCCCTTCCCTGCCCTGCCTGTCCTGCCTGTCTTCCCTGCCTTCCCTGCCCTGCCCTGCCTGCCTGCCTGCCTTGCCCTGCCCTGCCCTGCCCTGCCCTGACTGCCCTGTCTGCTTGTCTGCCCTGTCTGCCCTGTCATGCCTCCCTGACTTTCCCACAGTTTCAGCTGAGTAAAAATCTTTCAACTTTTTCTCCTCAGTATTCAATTTCCACCTCTGTACAAGTCCATTTGCTCAACTCTGATCAGAGCCAGCGCCTCAATAGCAGACTGTTCTACCCTCTGTCACCTGTCACCTCTAGTTTAGTATTGTCTTGTAATGCTAGGAACATGGAGAAGTGACCCATTATTGTTCTGGTGTGCTCTCTGTTTGAGTAACACACTATCCAACTCCATTTGAGCCTGTGTCTCCCTGCTGGTGGAATCAAGTTAAATGGAGTGTGTCCTCAGGGATCTGTTACAAACCACTCTGGAGTTTAGTAACCATGACACCTCAACAAGGTCTAAGAGTATGCAGTCCAGGAAGGCCACACATCAGTAGGAGTGGAGCATGATGAAACCCACTGGATTATGCAATATACCAGAAAACTGAGTTATCCTGGAAAGCGTGATGACTAAGGTGACTTGGTTTCCTTGTAGCTTCAAAACGTAAAGTAAATAGCTAAACAAACAAACAAAAAATACCCTGAAGCCAAGGATTGAGGAATCAGTGGAATTCTACAGCCAAAAAGGAAACCTCTCAACAGACAGAGAATGTGGAAGATGAGACTCCTGGAAGGAAAAGAGATGGAGGCTTCTGAAGCGAAAGTGCAGCCTCTAAAGAGGAGGGAGGAGAGAATGGGCTGTTTCTGAGTCCCTTAGGTGTGTCTCACTGAGCAGTAGCCTGGGACTGGGGAAGGCGTTAATGACGCATGGGGGTAAATTACCCAGTAAGACCAGAGCCTTTGCTGCCAGAGTTCATGAGCTCTACACCAGACCCGGCTGCCCCTCTAGCAAGATAAATCTGCAGGAGAGAATCCTGGCTCTGAGGGTGTTGTTTAACATGCAAGTCTTAAGCCTTCTAAGGTGCTAAGCAAACTGTGATGTAGAACAAGGCATATCTTTCAGCAGTGTGGCTAGCACTAGAGACATGCCCACATGACAGTGAGTGCTGTATAATGGTAAAGGGCACAGAGCCTAAGCCAGCCTGGCACTGCCTAACCCTGACTGGCCATGTGTGATTTGTTTGGGCCAATTGTTCACCGATAAAATAGAGGGTGTTAATAAATGGGAAACTGAAGATGTTTATGAGTGATTCATTTAGAATAGTATAAGATATTCTTGCATATGTTAAAATTCTTGAGAATGGGAGTAGTATTATGCTTATACTTGGTAAGTCACTGATAGGTGGGGAAGGAGAGTGGAGAAGAATCTCACCATGCAGACCATGTTGGTCAGGAAGCTGCCATCCTATTGCATCAGCCTCCTGGACTCTAGGATTACAGGCATTACCACCCATCCTAGCTAATTCCTTTTAAAATAAATATGAAATATTGATGAATCATCATGATCTCTACAAACTCCTCTTCAGCGGTTTTTACAAAGAGTTGCATGCATAACACACACACAGACACACACACACACACACACACACACACGCACGCATGAACGGAGGATGATGAGAATAAATGTGGCAGAACATTAACCAGTCATAAGTTTAATGTTTAGTGTTAACTATCTACCTGAAAGAATCCCAAACCTCCTAGGAGATGGCTCTCTGAAAGGGCCTGTGGGGACTATCTTGATTTTAACTGAGACGGGAAGACCCTCCCACTGTGGGCGGCACCGTTCCCTGGCTGGAATCCCTGACTCTCTACTGTGGAGAAAAAGAGCAGAACTGAAGCGTGTATTCGTCACTATTGGCTGATTGTGAATACCATGTGACCTGCTGGATCAAACCGTAGCTGCCTCGACTTCTCTGCCAGGAGGGCTGACTGGTATCCGGAACTGTGAGCTGAAATAAACACCTTTCCCATTAAGATGTCTTTTCCAGGGCATTTTATCACAGCAACAGAAAAAGAAAGGAAGGCAGCGAGCCAGGTGCTGGGTATATGGAGGGTGCTTACGGACTGGCCTCTTATGTCAGGGACTCTTCTGCCAAGGTCCACGAGCCGGTGATAATGGAACTGACCGCAACCAAACTGAGGTCCTTCTGATGGGGTTCTACATTTTCATGTTCTGGATGTCATATATGCTTACTTGAAGTTTGTTTTTAGGTTTATATTAAGGAGTCAGTTGCTGTCAAGACTTTGTACACTCTGTGTGTGTGTGTGTGTGTGTGTGCAGTTTGAGTATGTGTTTACATACATATGTGTGTGTGGTTTATGTTTATGGTTTCATGTTTTTGTGTGTGCACTTTGTGTGTGTGGTTTGTGTATGTGTTTGCATGTGCATTTTGTGTAGTTTGTGTGTTTGCATGTGTGTGTGTGTGTGTGTGTAAGAGTTTAACTACCCCATGTTACAACTTACCCTATTTAAAATCAAATTTTGTAAGGATAAACTTACCAGAAAAAACATAGGACACCCAGTCACAACTGAATATTAGATAAAGAATAAGTCATTTATTTAGCATAAGTTTGTTTCAGATATTTCACAGAGACTAATTATTTGTGGGGGTCACTTGTTTTAAAAAACGAATTGTATTTATCTGAAATTCAAATTGAAGTGGACATCTTACATGTATTCATGCTTGTTAAATCTGGCAGCTCTAAGAGTCATTTACTCCCTGATGTATATTGCTGATTCTACCCTCCATCGTCAAACCTTCTTAGCTGTGCAGACTTATTGAAGACAGAATGTTTCCAGATGCTCTGAGTTTTAAACCCTAATGGAAATAATCTTGCTTTTTAGCTGAATGGTCCCACCCTTCTTAAACCCACATGCTTTCTGATGTTCCCCATTTCTTCTCAATTATAACACATTTGAAGAATTGCATGTTTATTTGCGATAAAATCTGTGCTTACAGGTCACATAATATACATGAGGATGAGAATTAAACCTAATACAGCATTAGATAGGAAGTGTGATATAGGAAGTACACAATTACTGTATACAGCATCGTTCATAAATCTCTCTCTAGTTGCCTTCCTGTATAAAGAGTGTGTTTGGGCCATTAGCAATAGTGCACACAGCACAAACAGGAAGCATTCCAGCTATTCCCAGCTCAGACATCAGTGTACTGCTCCATCAATGGCCCTGACTTACAATGACCTTTCAAGTGACACACCTGGGAAAATGCAAAAGAAGCCATTCCAAATAGAAGCATTTGCAGAAATCACTCTGGGATTGTAGCACCATTCCACATTGTAAAATGCACATTTGTTATATTGCACCTTCCTGAGTTGAACTTTGAAAATAAAGGGTAGCCAGATGCAATGACAGAACGGGGGATTCACCCCAGGGTGGGGCTTCACTGATGGTAGTAATAATCTTGACCATCATAGCCTTCATAGCCACGCCCCTTGTAGTAGCTGTATTCGTCCTCATAGGCCCGGTAATTGTCCCCACGAGGCTCCCCGTTCTCATTGTCGTAGACCTGATACTCACTGTCGTTCTCATTGTTGCCTGTTTGTTCATATTCTCCCCAGTACTCAGCGGTGGTGGCTTTACTGAGTGGTGGGGAGGAGGTCCCGTAGGCTTCGGGTGGTGGGGTCGCACGCTGAAACGCCTTCGGAAGGACTGCAGTCGTGGAGCCATCACTGATCGGCTCCTTGCCCGTTGTGGCTCCTTCTACACCTGCTTTTGTGACGCTTTGTCCCTCACCTTCTTCTCCTTTGTCCCCTCCGCTACTGCCATGGCTACTGTCCACCTCTGTGGAGTTGGTGCTGGTGCCGTTTACCGACTGCTCGTTTTCATCGACTTCTGCCTCCTCGTTTTCATTTTCCTCCTCTTCCTCTTCTTCTTCTTCTTCTTCATCGCTTTCCTTCTTTTTTGCAGCCTTGCTTTCTGCGTCTCCAGCCTAAAAGGGAAGGTTTGAAATCATCCAAATCTAGCTGTGAAAAACTGAGAACTTCTCTACTGATGACCTTGTTATGGACGCTGTTTCAAGCTAAAGATAACTTAATTTGTGAAAGAGTTGGTGGATGGCTTTAAACATTCAGAATAGATACCTTAATAATGGGTTTTGTTGGGTGGGGTGTGTACTCCGTAAGTCTACCCTGTGTGCCATGCTTCCCTAGCTCTTTGTCTGCTTTGGAAGCCGACCTCTGAGGTAGGATGGTCTAATAGCATGGGAAAGAAATTTACAGAATATCATTCCTCGTTTGTAATAGGGGAAAGTGTATCTATGCTTGCTTCTTTAATGAGGTAATAATATAAGTAAAGATGATATCAAATATGATGTGGATAGTGTCAGGGAAACCTGGAAATCAGCAGAGAGATGATGTGGATAGTGTCAGGGAAACCTGGAAATCAGCAGAGAGATGAAAACAGATCAACGTTTGGGACTCATTACCTTCTTGGGCAGTTGGAGCGCAGCTAGTCCAATAGTCTCTGCTTCAGGTGTGGCCTCGGTTCCATAGAGTGGAGTTACACTAGAGAGGGTGGAGTTCTCGGCCTCTGCCTCCTCTTCTTCATTCCCCTCAGAACCTTCATTGTTCTCCTCTTCATTTGAATTCTCCTGGTGAAAATGTCCAGAGTTCAGAATTTACTATAGCTGGAAGGGAGCTCAAGATGTGTTGAGTCTTTGAGGCACTGTTTGGAACCCTCAGCTGGTTCATCAGCTGCCTCCCCGTGTGCCATTCCCCGTCTTCTTCCTAGGCACTCAGCGTTATTTAATCCTTTTGATCTGCTGGTGGGGTGCTTCAGTTATTTATGCTTTCTCTCCTTGTGCTTGAAATGCCTGGTGCACAACTGTTTCTTCTGCGCACGAAATTTACAGTAGTGTATAATGCTACTACATGATGATGATGACAAATTAAGACTCTTGAACAAATGCACATTATAATCTTTATTTTATTCTTTCATCTAGGCTGTGATATAGTAGTAGGTAAACTGAGCTAATCTAGTAGTAAAATTAATACCTACTAATTAAAGTCTGGATTTCGTATGTTTAAATTTGTGCATTTAAGTGAGTCCTGGGCAGTTGAATTTACTTGAAAAGTATGTCTGAGAGATTGTGATGTGGGATAATGTTAAGATTTCAGGAAAACAAATTGAATCTGAGTTTGATCTTTCTTATGAAAACGAATTGACTAAAGCAGGATTTTTCTCATTCAGTTTGTGAGGGCTACAGTTGCAGTGAAGTGTCTGACACAAGCCAAGTCCATCTTCCAAGCTCGGTGCCCGATATCTCGGGTGTGGTATAGTCTGGCTTTTTAATGATTCATTCAAGCAAATTAAACTTTTTAGTAGAATAAGGAGACATTATTAGTATCACTGGAGAGACTCTAAGAGGCCATGTTAGCTGGCCCTTGTTCCCTCATTTCACGGATGACAAAGTGATGTGTAGTGACACAGTTGTTTGTACAAAGTCAAATGAATTCATGGCAACTCATTGGTGTCAGGGTCAAGACTGAAGAGTGGTTAATCTCCTAATGTGTACAGTTGTCCCTCTTAGATCTTTTCTTGGCCCAGACATTTAATTTCAGAATGTTCTTGTACAAAAAAATTAAAAAGGAAATGACTTGGACTGTTGCTAGATATTAGGCTTTAAATATCTTATTAGATAGAAAAGTTATCTATCTCCATGACCCCATAGAATGGTCAAAAGAAATAAAACCAGCAGGCGTTGGTGAGAACGGGGAGTGGTAGAAGCAGTGTATGCTGTGAACGGGCCTTGGCCTGACCACCTCTCCTTTGGAAAGCCTTTAGTGAAGTTTAGCATATGCGCATAATTTTATACTCAGAAACTACACTTTTAAGTAAAATAGCCTCCTCAGATGGATATGTGTAGTCACTTGAAGTTCTAGAATGTTCCCAGCAGCACCACCTTTGTAGCAATCTTAATTTGGAAACTACCAAAATGCCCATTTTCAGGTGAGTCATGCAGTACATTGATAGAGTGAAATGCTGACAGGAAGCCTGGGTCCTCAATAAGGACAGGATCACATGGAAGCACCTCCGAAGGTCAGAACAACGAAAGCCTCTTACAAAAGAATGTACACTATGTCATCCTATATATAGAATATATACATGTATAATATATATAAAATATATAATGTATTGTATATGAAAACAAGCAGAAATTAACCTATTCAATTGAAGTCAAACTCATGATAGTCCATGGTGGGAGTTGGTTAATGAGTATTCGGCATGTGCTATTTTTTTGTATTAGTGCTGATTATACTTATATGTCAGTTTCTGAAATTTACATGAACTGATAATGTTATCATGTATGTTTTCGTCAGGCAAGTTTGAAATACTTTACGGTGTGCGGGGGAGATGTTACCATCAAATAGAAAGTGTGCCCAAGTTGTCTCCTAAGGTGAATACAGTCCCTGGGGTTTGTTTACCTAAGTGGAACCAGCAATTAAATTTTAAAGAAGAAATGGAGATGAAAGCATGCCTAGAATCTCGCAGGTGGAAGATTCCTGAACCCACCCATGTTTCCTTGATCACTGTGGATGATCTTTGGAGCACTATTCCTGTGACCTTTCAAGGCAGCAATTTCCTGGGCATCATATATGCATCTGAATTATGCTAGGCAGTATGAGGAGCTACATCACGGGGCACAGAGTGGATGAGTCTCCATTAGTTTCGGAGCATGACTGAGATGCAGCAGAATTTTGAAAAATATAGGGCACACGTGGTTTCTGGTCCTGGCTTGGCAAGATTTTTAAGACCTTCCCTCCACTGACAGTATAACTATAGCATAGGAGATGTTACTTAACCGAAAGAAAAAACAAATACTTGGTCACTGTATGAGTTGTCACATCTACCTTCAGGATAGATGACACAGATGATCCATTTTTGTCTGTCATTTTCTATTCATAAATAGCACCTAGGAATACCTGAATTTAGAATGTTCCCAAGCCAGGGGTATCTATGATTAGAAATTCAGTAAAAATAGAACTTAATAGTTTGCTTCTATAGGCAAGATGTCAGTTACAAACATAATATCACAATTTCCAAACTATGTAAATGAATTTTAGCCATTAATTACAGTAATTTAACTGTTTAGGAATATGTTTATACATCTTGAGTATTTTAGTTTCTGTGATCTAACAATTAGATAAAAATCTATTGAATTCCTATTAAAGAAATTGGCCTTATTCTATAGATTAAGTCAGGACACTGTAGAGGCATCAGTTGGCTTCACATCCTGGCTACCAAGGAAAGTGCATCACACCAAGCTTAGGCTTACTTCTCTCTTGCCTACTATCATAGGCATCCAATATAAACAGACTTTGTGCTGCTTTTTAGTGGGTTTTACACTTCCCTTAAAATGCAGACACCTTTGTTTCTGTGTGCCACATCTAGGTAACTTTAACCCCACACTGCAGAGGTGTAATAAGCAGGTTGTTTTAGTTGATTCTAACTTAAATAACATTCCATTTGTCCAAAATAGCTGGTTATGGGTAGCTGGCAAGGAAGTGATGGCTATTTGCTGAGTCTAGATTGCTCTTAGTTCCTTGTGTTGCCTGGCTTGTTACGGAAGAAATAGAAAATGTCTTACCTCTTCTCCCTCGTCCTCCGAACTATCACCGTCTCCATTTTCTTCAGAAGAGTCACTGCCTCCCTAAAACATCATACATATATGCATATACATAGTATGTGTGCACGTGTACATATATATACACATATGAAGCATAAATATATACTCCACAACAGTAAAATTTCCTGATGATTAAAATGTAACACAGAGAGATGTTTACTTACACATATTACTGGATTGGTTGGTTTATTAACACAGAATAGTGTCAAGCTAGAGAGAGAGAGATATTGGGTATACTTGGGCATAAGGGAAATGAGGGCAGTGAAGCAGTTGCTTTAAAATGAACAGCATATGAATGAGGTTGCTCATTTCCAACCCCTCAAACATAGACAATATGTGTAAATATTGTATTTTATGTAAAAGCCAGAATAAGAAATTGCAAATTGATTAGTTCTGAAGGAATGAAGGGGCCACTGAGCTCCTTCTCCAAGAAGAAACCATTCAAAAAGGGTGATTTTTCCCACTCATTTCTAAGCAGGTCTTCCACTAGGACATTGATGTCATAGTCTTATTTTCTTACAAAATGTAGGTGATAATGATTTAGCTTACTATAAAGTATAAATTGTTATTTGATAAGTCTCTTAAATACTACAATCTAAATTACAATTTGATTTAGAGAAACTGAATTTACATTTCGAGATTCAATTTAGTTAAAACTAATTTTAAAATTGTATTTAGTTAATATATGCACAGTTAAATTATATAAAAGATATAAAAGCACTTACGATTTGGCGGGGTGATAATAAAGTGAACCAAGGAGCCTACGTACAAAACATGAGTCAATGAACTTTACTGGGCTCTTCATCATTGTTGCCTTTATATTGTTTAGTTATATTCTCACGGTGCTGTGGATCAAACTCAGAGCAAATGCTCTATACATTTGACATATCCTTATTCTGAGCATTCCTCTTTTTATTTTTTAATTATATGTCAATCTAAACATGCATCAGAGCTTCTAAGCCAAGAGGAGAGATTCTTGATCTTTCTACCAAAGAAGCTCAAAGGGAATCTCCCTTCATATTCCTCACCATCCCCAACACCTCAAGGATCCATGCATACCTAGCTTCAGAGTCTGCCATTTCCTGCCTATCGGTGCTAGCTTTGATTCTGATGATCAGTCAGTTAAGCATCCTGTCCTGAGAGACCTGCAACTTCTAGGTTAGGAATGAGACTGTAGAAAAGACTCATCCCTGTGCTGTTCATAGCAGTCCCTGCTGGACTCATTCTCCTGGTGGCCATGTCACCCAGCCAAGGAAAGGGAATGCTTGCTGTCTGTCTTCAGCCAATAATAACTCTGGGTGGAAAAAGAATAATTAGACCCTCCCTACACTGCCTTGACCTAGTACTTGTGCTGTTCCACACCCAGGGGGAGAGTAAAACAAATCATTATACTTGAGCTATTTTCCACTTATTAAACCAAATATAGAGGGCCATATATTTATCTAAGCAGAGCTGTTTTTCTCATCTGGGAGTTTGTTAGGTATTTTTCAAGCTTCCTTCACTCCAATTTCCTCCATAATTCAGTTAACATTCTACCACTAGTGTGTGTTGGAAACAGTGCAAAGCTATATGCAATACCTTAAAGTTTTGCACTTTATTTTGTTATTGTTTTGAATCACTTTCCTTCTTTGACGTATTACCAATTTATCACGAAGTCTTACTGGTCCTTCCAGAGTCTTTCATTTGTTTTTTTTGTTTTGTTTTGTTTTGTTTTTTTTAGTCTTTCATTTGTATAAACACATGAGGGACGATGGGTTGATAAAAAGCAGATGAACTGATGTCTTAATGAAAGGCAATTCTGAAAATCCACATTTGCGTGCTAGCTGAATATGATAAAAAGTAAAATTGAATCTTGCTCGCTACAAGTTGGCACACTGAGCAAATATCATCCTAATCATAAAATGTAGCTTTCCATTAAAACATCTTAGGATACTAATTAAGCTGATTTATACTTTTGTTTCTGTAGTTCAGGATAGAGACAATCTATAATAGACTTGCCAGTGGCTTTGCAACCCATCTGATGCATTGCACGCAAGTTCCTATTTTAAGGATGGCTGCCCATAAGCAGAGTTGGTAACTAAAACATGAATTTCAAAGTCAATAACATGTAACTCATGGGGTCAGGATGATAACTTTGGACAATAAATAGACATTGCCATAACATAGAAATCAAACTTTGTAAAACAGGAGATTGCCACAAATATCTCAGAAAGTTACATTTGGAGATGTTTTATTTCTTATTTTAAAACAACTACCTTACAAGTTCTACTTAACTTGATCAAGCCATTATGTATATAATTTGTGATAAAAGCATGTTTGACTCCTAAGGACTTTGAGTCTATCAATAATAAAAAGAAAACTGTAACCCTACCAATATTAGCATACTACGGACTTTTTTTAGTTAGATCACATGTGTCTATAAAAAAATCTAGGTGGGAATGGTTGTATCTAAGTATTGGATATTCCAGAAAAGTTGGCCAAATACTTAAGAACTTGAATTTATATCACTTCTGTTTTAGAAAAGGAGCAGGGCTCCAAATGGATCCTGTTTATTTCTGGGCCTGAGGTGAACCAAAGAGAGCAGAACAATTTTGAAAATCCACAGCCCTGTACCATTCACGCTCGTAGTTCTGCAGCCACACAAGCTCCCTATAATTATAATGGTGCTAGAAATACTTGAGGGTTATGATTTCCTATCATGGCGTGAGCTGGAGAGAGGTCATCCTGACATATGTGAGACTGGAAATACTTGAGGGTTATGATTTCCTATCATGGCATGAGCTGGAGCGGGCTTAACCTGACATACAGCGAGACTCGCAGCCCAGTTGCTATGTGGAGGCAGCGTTCTCAGGATCCTGTTACTTTCAGTGACTTAGGAGTCCTGGGTCAAATGATGCATAACTGATGCTCTGAACCCAAACAGTACAGTCACAAAAATAGTGTCATGCTAGGGTGTGTGTGTGTGTGTGTGTGTGTGTGTGTGTGTATTTAGAACCAGTGCCACACCCTCCAGTATCCAAAGGCCTCTTTCACAAACAACCCAGCAAAAATGGGATGTCTCATTTTTAGCTTTAATTATTTTTCCTTCATGTTTACAAATTTTACTGATTTTTTTCCCCTCACAGGCTTCCTACATTTACCAAGTCTCTGTTTTTGCTCTGCAGAGCTTGGGCCAGACCCCAGTGTAATTGTGCTTCATGTGACAGTCACAGCTCTGCCCCCTAACAAGCTAAGGGTTCCAGACAGCATCATCATTGCAAAAGAGTTGCTTAGGCTACTGGTTGTCCAGAGACCCAAGTGATTATGAACTTGAGAGTTCAGGGGATGCTGAAATATACAATGTGAACAGCTGGATGGTAATACTGAGCCAACCATCACGATAATTGGTGATCTTACCAGTTCTTGTCAGTAGGTGACAAAATGGTTCACTTTTATCAGCAGATTAGCTGAACAGGCACTGGTTTCTATTACCCCAGCATTTTCACTCTGCGTGCATTGTCTCTTGTGAGAGCGCTTAGGAGAGTCAAGTTTCTATAGCCTGAGGTCCCTCTGGGTGAGATCCAGATATCTGGGTGTCAAATTTGATCCCCACAATAAAAGTACGAGGAGTGGAAAGGAAAGTTAAGTTTTACGCTTACCTGGGCTGGAAGGTGCTTTAGAGGAGGATAGAAGTAGGCATGTTTGTAAAGAAAATAGCGTGGCCGGTACTTAAAGACCTGCACAAATGAAAGGCATGTTATCATACACAGTATGCAGTTGTGTTAGAGTAAGTGTAGCCCAGAGAAATGTTCTCAAATTACTCACCCCGTTTTCTTCGGAATCTTCAGCTTTGACTCTTCGGTGAAAATTCTTCATCTGTCCAAAAGAACATTTTATTATCACATGCCCTGTTTACATAAAAATGCAACTACCAAAAATATAGGTTTTTTTTTCCACAATGAACTTACTGAGAAAGCACAAGCCATTCCCAAAATGCTGAGCAAAATTAAAGCAGTCTTCATTTTGGAATTATTTCTGGAATCCAAGAAGGGATATCGTTAATAGATATCAAAGCATAGTACATGACTCTTTTGCTCAGAAAGAATTCAATTGACCTTAATTTGTCTAATTCTCATTTAAACTAATTATAAGTGAATTTCTGGTTGGAGAGGTGAAGTGCAGGTATTTGGCCTGGCTCACCTAAGGACCTGTTTGACCCCCAGCCTTGAAAAAGTCTGCATTTGTTTCCAAGCCCTTCCATTTGTGTTTTAGCTGTGTCTGAATAGTTCTGAGCTTTGTATCTGACTCAGACATTTTTCTGTGGTTTGTCAGAGGAGCATCACTGGACCCCTGCATCAGGATCTGAACACTGCGGATGCTCCACCCGGGGGTGTGAAGAACTCTCCAGCTGGCACTGACAAGGATATGTCAGCCACACCAGCTGGTGTGTCATTGCAGCCATGTGTTCCCTCCCATTGCTGATAGTTAAAGTATCAAGCAAAGCCCAAATGTGTTGAAATGGTTCATCTACCTGGTGGGCTACCAGAAATTTCCAACTTCTGTGCATAGATTTTTTTTTAACTAAAAGTTCATTCTTAGAATAGACAGTAGGGACTTTTTCCCTGTGAATACTCCATAGCTGCTTTGGGTCCTGCAAGAAAGAGTGAAGGATTGGAGAAGATAGAAGGAAGAAGAAGGTAGAGGGAGAATAAAACAAAGAGGTGGAGAGAAAGAAAGACACAGAAAGAGGGAGGAAGGGAGTGAAGAAGGGAAGGAGGAAAGAAGAAGGAGGAGAGAAAGAAAGGGAAGAGAGGAAAAAGGAGAGAAACAATCCATAATATATGAAATGCTATTCTCATGAAAAATAGCTCTTGAGATTCTCATCTGGATGTATGGGATAAATCTTTTTGAATCAGATTTCCCCAGTTCATTTTAGCTCTGTTTCTCCTACTGTGGTAGGTACAGATGCTCTATGGAGTGGTCCTCCAGTTTAGCTCTGTATCTCCTACAGTGGCATGTATAGATGCTCTATGGAGTGTACAAAGATGCAGCTACCCTTGGGTAGGTAGTCCCGAGCAATCCTGGGGTTTGCAGCAACAGCTCCCCTTCCACAGAGCTTCATCACAAATAGAAGCAGACAGGTAAGCTTTACCCTAAAATTCCATTTTAAAAGTCTCTCCTCTAGAAGTTGAGCAAACTTAGCTGGAATCCTAACACCTGCTCACTCACAGCTGATGAGAGTTGCTTCATACACAGTGACAAAGGGAATAACAGTTTCTCCAAATACATCTTGTAATGAGATATTTAAAATGTATAAAACTCAGGTCACGTACTATACTCTGTGGGGGGGGAATCTTTTTATTTTGCCTCATCACTAGCATTTACTACAGTTATGCTGAGTATTATTTACAAAAGTAACCTTTATGCAGAGTGCAGCTCCAAACACGCTGCTGGTGTGGGAATTCTGATTTAATGTGTACACACTCTTTCCACAGCTCTTTGGGCATTGCCTTAGAATCATTCATATTTGTTTGTGTGCAAACAAAAGAGGGAGGATGGGGACAGAAGAGAGGAAGACAGAGGTAGAAGCAGAAGCACACACAGTTTAACAATTTAGAGGAGCAAAGGGGTTTAGTCCATGAAGATGGACTACTTATTTAAGAAGATTGATTATCCAGTCCTGGTGGTACACTCAGAAGGTGGATGCAGGAGAATCAGGTGTTCAAGGATATCCTTGGGTACATAATCAATTCAAAGAAAGCCTGAGCTATATGAGACTCTGTATCAAAAAACAAACAAACAAAAATGATAGCAGCAAAGAAGGAGTAGAGGAAGAGGGAGGAGGAGAGGGAAAATGAGGGGGAGGAGCGACTTTGCTTTATAGCATCATGAAAATGTGATATTCATAATATTCAAAGGACTTCAAACTTGAATATATAGAACTGTAGACAGAGCTGTGATAAGAAAAATGTCTCAAAAGAAATCATGACCTAACCAGAATAAAAGCATGGCAGAGATGATAACATTTTCTATATAAAATCAAGAGAAACATGAATGCCGAAACCAGCTGCCCATGTTAATCTCCTCTTATTTACTTTCTGATTTATTCAACAGTAGGGACTTCAAAAGTGACCACTGCTGATTGGACAACACAAATACTCTTAAACAATTGTCTTACAATTACATATAAGGCATCAAAATCATTTACTTCTCTAGTAGTATACATTCCTATATTAATTTTAGAGGTATAGGGTATGAACACTTTAAAATTTAATGTAGACTATATGGAAAAGATACTGTGTATTATTGAAGTACAGAGCAGGTGTAATTTATGGAAAATACATATATGTATGCAATTTACAAATGTAAATAGCATTACTGTTAGGTTGCCATGAATACAACAGCATGAGAAAAACAGTTGGCCAGGATATGTAGAAAAAGAAAGACACATCATTTTCCAGTTCATGCTCTCAATCTGAACAATTTACTTGCTTGCTTAGGTTAAGGGCTCCGGCCTTTGGAAAGAAGCTAAACTCAGAGGTCCTGTTTCATAGTAAACAAAAGTTCAATCATTTTGCACAATGCAATAAGACCCCAATAAAAAATTCCAAGCCAAATCCACACAGCCTGAGGTGCCTGGCTGTGATGTGAGGTGGGGAAGTTTGCTCGCTGTCTTACCCTTTGGCGGTCCTGGCTGGAGTGAGGAGTGAGTGGCACGGATTGTTCCCTCTGCTGTCACTCACTCATTCACTTGCTCTTGCTGGCTATAAACCCTCTCTGCCTCCCAGGAGCCAATCACAGCCACGGTCAGCGTGATGTCAGGCTCACCAGAAAACCCCAAACTTCAACACGTTTTCAGGATTCGTGCTCAGTTGAATAAACATGAAAGATGGGTCTAGTGCCAAGAGGTTTGCATTGTGGGATTTAATTGAAGGGTTAGAAGAAAATGGCAATTAGAGTTCTGAAGATATGTAATAATATGCTGGATTTCAAGTAAAATAAATAGTAAAAGACCTAAGCATTTAAACTTTCATAATTACGCAGGTTTTCACTGTGTTGAAAGAAAGGATAACCAGCTAGTGTACACATCACTGCATCCGTTTAAAAGCACTAAGTAAGGGGAATGAGGTGGTGCTCAGAGATACTTCAATATCGGTGCTTTCACATTCTTTCCTAAAACATATTTCAGAGACTCATGAGCCAAAATTAATGTGATTAAATCATTCTGACTGCCTAAGGTTTGCTAACTGTAGCACTGACTGTAAAAGTTACAACATTTGAGGCTCAGTCCAAGAAGCCAAGAAGCCGATGTGGCCTTTCCTAAAAGACGGTAGTCCGCATCAACTGGTACCTGGCCCTTGGCTGTGCAAATGGGACCAGCCCATCATGCACTCAGACTTATTTCAATTTTTCTCCATATGCATTTTTGCCTATGAATAGAGAGCAATCACTGGTGCTGTCAGAAAGCAGTTTGTGGTTGTTGAATTGTTTACTGGAAAACAAACCCGTAGTTCGTGGGTTGGCGACTGGATGTTTTCTAAGCTTGCCAAGGAAAGCCTGGCTTGGTGCTTCGCACACTTTTCTTGCTCTGTCATATCGTTCGTCTCGGTTGGTGTCCACCTTACAGAAATCAATAAATGCCGTTGTTGCTCATTTATAGCTACTCTGTTAGCTTCTTCAATGGTTTAACTAAAGAAAAGTATTTCAGCTTTTTTTTTGAAAATATAGAGCCACAAAAGAGATGTTGAATAGGCTCCTTTAATCCAATTCAGACCCATAAGCTCGGTTGAACAAAGTTTGAATAATTCAGTTTTCTACCAAACTGAAGAGTTTTATAGGCCACGGGGAGCTAAATCAGGAAACCTGGCACTTGCTTTACAATGTTGGCAGCTGTGTGTTGAGCAGAGCAAAGGCAGAGGGCACAGAAGCTAAAGCAATCGTGAGGTCCAGAGCTGTATGAGGAGGGAAGGAGGTTAAACTGTGGAGATGGAAATGTTAATGAGCCTGATAGGTCATGAGCTCCAGGGGAAGAGCCGCTACTCTCATTCTGCTAACTGAACAGTGAAATGACTTCTAATGACATATTGTTATTCCCAGAGGTCACAGCATCACTCCGACCTCATCAGAGGGCAATTCTTACAGCAGATGGGAACTAATGCAGAGACCCACAGCTGGACAACGTGGAGGGAGTAAGAGACTCCCTGTGCTCACCCTGAATAGGATGATTTTATCACAGCCCTCTCAAGGCTTGGGGATCTGTGAGGAATAAGGAATGGAAAGGCTGTAAGAGCCAGAGGTAGTGGATGATCCTAAGGAAACGATATCTTCCAGACATAATGAGGCAGATGCACGTGTGAACTCACAGAGACAGGCCTGTACAAGATCAAGTCAGACGAAATCCAACCACAAAGAAGGGGAGGTTGCACAAAGCCCCACACCCAGCCGAGAAGTTATTCACAGATAGTAGCTGGTGGGAGAGGGACAAGCAGTTTTCTTCAAATAAAGTGACACTGGGGGTATCCACCACATTGCAGGGCAGGCCCGTGCTCAGGAGCAGTTATCCAATGCAAATCAGACTCCGTGGTTTGAGAAAGAACAGAAACTGGGTGGGAAGGGACAGGAGGATCTAGAAGGAGATTGGGAACAGAAAAGACTATGATAAAACATAGTCTAATGTCTCCATGAATGAACAAAATTAAAAAAAACTGGCAATAGAGTAGTACAGTATCAAATGTGAGCAGAAACCTTCTGAGTTACCTGAGGATAACGTAATCAGGAAGGAAAGGGTGGCAAGGGGAGATGGTTCAGCCAATGAGAGGACTAGTCCTTCAGGCATGAGGGCCTGGGTTTGAATCCTCAGCACTCACATAGAAAGCTACACATGTCCCTGGGGCGCCAGTATTGAATGGTGGAGACGTACAGATGCCAGGCACTCACTTGTCATGGACCTCCCCAACGGCTTCTGTTTGAATGAGTCAAGAATGGATCCAGGTTCAATTCTCCCACAATCTTGATTTTATTGTGTGCCACTTGGAGGTTAAAAATGAAGATGTTTTCACGAAAGATTTTTTTTAAAGTATCATCAATTTATATGTCTCCATCACCCATGAAGTAGGTGTCCAAATAATTGCATGTAATTTTGGTCAAGCTTTTGTAACTATCAAGCCAGAGGAAATGGAAGACAAACACTTGAAATGGCACCATCATGATGCTCCCAGCAACATCCAGAATATAGAAAATGTTATTACACACAACCTGCTTTCTTCAGTAAAACTGCATTAAACATAAAGCTGAAGGGGAGGAACATGATAGACCAAAAATACTTTGGGGGTCTGGGATGATGTCTCAGCAGATAAAATTATTAATGCTCTTGCAGAAGCAAGAGCACCCACAGGGTGTTTCACAACTGCCAGTAACGCCAGTCTCAGGGACAAGACACCCTCTTCTAACCTCCAACTTCACTGTGCATAAGTGTTATACATACATATACTGGGGAAGCATGCACACACACACACACACACACACACACACACACACTACAGGTAGAGAGAGAAAGAGAAAGAGAGAGAGAGAGATCACAAAATAAAACAATCAATGAAAAGTACTTCAGAGCTAGGGACATGGCTCAGTAAGTAAAGCACGAAGACTCCAGTTCAGATCCCCAGAGCCCATGCCAATCATCTTAATGCTCCTATAGTGAGCTGGGAGGTAAAGGCAAGAAAATCACCTGGAACCTTGCAGGAGAGCTGGCAAATACAAGACGCTGCCTCAAAGATGGAAAGTAAAGACTATCAAGGTTTTTCCTTGACCACCACACATGGGCTGTGAAAAAGTGTGCCTGAGCTTATACACACACACACACACACACACACACACACACACACACACCCTATATATACATATACGTCTGCATTTCCCCATATACATCCCTACCTAGCTCTTCCTATATGGCTTTCACTTCAGATTTCTTAAGAATTAACATCTGCTCTGGAGGTATGAGTAAGAATTGTCCCAATAGACCTGAGTATTGGGTTCCCAGTTGATGGTGCTGTTTGGGAAGGTTTAGGAGGTGTGGCCTTCCTGGATGAAGTACATCACCAGGATTGGGTTTTAATATTATAGAGTTTCTCTGTATCTCTAGTTTGCTCTCTCAGATCCTTCTTACTTGCAGTTGAAAATGCGAGGTCTCGGATTCCAGCCCTGTTCACCCTGCCTGCTCCCTGTTGCCTCACTTCCATGAGATCCATCTATCCCTCTTAAACCAGCAATCAAAATAAACTCTTCCTTGCATAAGTTGTCTTTAGTGGTGGTGCTTTATCGCAGCCACAGAAAAGTGACTCACACAGCCCTGATTCAATCTCTTCATGTCTGCTCACCTTTCAACCTCTCCAGGGTAGCCTTTGCCTCCCCAGGTCTGGGAACCTGGCTGCACAAAGGCCACTGATAATGGCTTCTTTAACCATTGTGTCTTGTCTGTTCACTGGGCTGAACACTTTCTGCCACATTCTTATGTGGTTTCTACAGTGACAGAGGCCACCATTTCTCCTCTTTCCAAACCAATGGCACAGTGCTCAGTTCTCGCCATCCCTTCTATCCACCTAAGCATCTCCTCTCTGCCACACTCTCTCTCTGTGTCAGTTAGACTTGGGCACTTTGGAGAGACTCTGAATCCATCTTCTCTTTTCATTCTTTTATCTCTCAGATGATCTATGACTTCAACTCCACATTTCTTATTAATACAGATGCCTCTCCTTTGCTCCAACACCATCCTTCAAGACGACATGAATAGCGCTACCAGGATGGCACCACCAGGAATGTTTAACTGACTGGTCTTCTGCACTATTTTGCTCAGTTCTGCAAGACAGAAACCCTGATTGCTACCTTATCATCGCTTGTCTGGATCTATTCTTGCTGCACCAATGTGGGGCTGTCCCTCCATCAATATAAACCTTGCTGCCATCCATGCTGCCTCTGCTTTCTTACCTGAGATATCATTGCCTGACCTGGCTGACATCAGACGTCTTCTCTGTTCTCTGTGAAATCTGCTTTTCACTCTGTAGTCTACGTGAACTTTCTAAAACACCGAGATGTTTAAAGTCTCTGTAAAATTCCCACCACTCCAGCGCTGGCAGCCATTTATAGGAAAGGCTAAATAGATTGAAGATTTATCAAAACAAAATTTATGAAGATTTAGTCCCCCCTTACCTACCAGATGTTTTATGGGGGGTGTATCTTATTCAGTTTGTGCCACTGTAGAGGCGTACCACAAACTAACCTCTGTTTCTCGATCTGGAGGTTGGAAGTCTGATGATTTGATGCCAGAGGGAGGTCTATAGTAAGATGACTCTTTTGGGGATCTCACCACCCTGCTCCCAAAATGAATCACGCATGGAGGTTTATTTTTAGTTATAACGATCCAGCCTTAGCTTGGCTTGTTGCTTGTTTGCTTCTCTTAACTTATATTATCCCATCTATCTTTTGCCCTGGACTTTTCCCTTTCTCTTACTTTTGTGAATCTTACTCTCACTCTGTGGATGGCTGTGTAACTGGGTGACTGACCCTTGATGTCCTCCTCCTTCTTGGGCTACTTCTCAGAACCCTTCTCCCAGTTTTCTCCTTCTCTATATTCTCTCTGACTGCGAGACCCACCTATCTTTTCTCCTGCCTCACTATCGGGTGTTGGGATCTCTATTAGATCATCAGGTGTTCTAAACAAGCAAAGAATCATAGTTTCACAGAGTAAAACAAATGCAACATGAAGAAAAGTAACACACCATAAAATAATAATGCCAACAGAGGTCCTTTGTGGATCTTCATACAGTAGAAGGAGGTGGTTTTTATATCTCTTTACGTAAGATCATCAATGCCATCATGAAGGACCCCATTTTCATGACCAGCAACTATCTCCTAAAATTGCTATTGTGTTGGGGATTAGAGTTTCAGTCTAGGAGTCTTGAAGGAACATGTGCAGTTAGTATAGGCCACAGGCTTATGTTTAGCTTTCAAGACGATCTGTAGATTCCAATCTATGTATCTCTTCTTTTAACCACAGTCCCAGTCCAAAGGTCATATCTTGTTTTCACTCTAGGAAGTGGTCTGGTTGACAATTTGTTTCTATGTCCCAAATTCTCGAGACTAAAACTGACAAACACAACCATGATTTACCCACTAATAAATTGTTACTTGAAATCATTGTTCTTTGAAACCTTTCTAAAAATAAAGGATAAGTATCCTGGGAACTTTAAATATTTCCAAGAAATGTCATCACTCTCTATAAAGCTGAAGGAGTTACGCTTTAGAGCTAGATGATTCCGGGCCCTAATTCTCATTCATTTATTACTTCTGTGTGTATTTATTATTTCTAGTGCACCGTGACATCATTTCTTCTAAATGCTTGGAATAATCATGACAGAATCTCCTCAGTATATTTTAGTCGGGGCACAGGTGGGCGCCAATGACAAGAACAATAAGCAAATGTGTCACATTAGTGAAAGATTAGTAAAAAGTGAAAGAGAGGAAAGTATGATTAACTTGAAGAGTCATCGGAAGGCCTTTGACTGAATCTAAATTTCAGTAAGCACATACATAATTCTTTGAATTACTTTGGTTTGACTTGCCTCCCTAGGAGTATGTTACGTCATTAAAAACATTATTAATCTTAAGCATTAAAAAAAACTGAGGCGTACATCTTAGTTGGCTTCAGCTGTCAGCTTGAACCACCTGAGAAGGGAATCACATCTGAGGAATTTCCCAGACCAGACTGGCCTGTGGCGTGTCTCTAATGTTTTGTCTTCACTGTTAATTGATGCAGAACAGCCCAGTCCACTGTGTTCAGCACCATTCCCTAGGCAGGTGGTCCTAGGCTACGGAAGAAAGCCAGCTGAGCATGAACCTGAGTGAGCCACCAAGCAGCCATCCTCCATGTTTTCTGCTTCCACCTCCTGCTTGAGTTCCCGCCTCCAACTCCCTCAGAAACCGACATAACTTGTAAGATGAAGAAAAGCCCCTCCCCTTCAGTTCTTTTAGCCAGTGTTCCATCACAGCAACAGGAAGAAGAACAAAAGAATATATGTTTATTGTTTTATGGCTGAGTAGAATTCTGTTGTGCCTAGGTGCCACGTTTTCTTTGGGTACTCATCAGTGGATGGCATTTAGGCCTATCCTATTTTTTTAGTTATTAGGAATAGAGCTGGAATCGACTTGAATGTGTGGTTACTTCTCTTGTAGGATGTAGTTATTTAGGAAGAAGCCCAGGGGTGGCGTAGCTGGATCTTAAGGAAGCCTCCATACCGATTCCACCATGACTGGGCCAGTCTACACCCCACCCACAATGACAGAGGGGTCTCTTTTGCCCACAACCTCACTAGCATCTACTGTCATTGGAAGGATGTTTTGATAATTGCCATTCTGATTCTGGTGAGATTTATTTGCATTTCCCTAACACTTAATGATGCTGGACCTTTTGAAGTATTTACTAGTTATACATATATCTTTTTAAGCAAATTCTAGATTTAGTTGAAAGACCAATTTTTGTATATTGAAGTTGCCAAGAAATTGGTGTCAAAACTTCCTTGTTTAGACAACAGACTGTTCATCTACTGTGAGACACAGGTTGAGTAACACACAGTGAATTTAGTGGCATAGTCAGACAAGCTAGATGAAGGCCTTCTAGAAAACTATGAATTTCTTCCTCATTCTATACCTGCCCCAGTTTAAGGAAAAAAAATTAAAATTACCCTTTCTGAAAGATAATACTAATCTACTCCTGATGAGATAATTTTCTTTGACCCTCTGTATTCTCAGTAACAATTTTTTAATTTTCCAAGAAAGATTTCACTGTTACTTGATGATCTGATCACTTCATGATTGGCCTGGAGGTCTCATAACTGTTCATTTTGCTTTGTTAAAAGACCTAATGTTCTTTTGTTGGGTCAATGCATTCTTTGGTGAATAAGAAATCTGTTCTCAGAAATTCTCTCAGGGATTCCACAGTAGACAAATACAGTCTTCAGTTACTAGTGGGGTTGTATTTTTGGTGTTTCCAAGGCTTCCCACTGCTGGGGCCTTCTGCAGCAACCCACAGTAATAACAGCCTGTGACTGCAGAGCGAATAAGTCATGGCCAGCCTTTACTTACGGCGTTATTGTAATGTTGTACAATAGCAACGGTTCTGTTGCATTGATGATAAAGTTACAATGTCGACAGAACATCTGAAGACAGCTGGCCACATAGTTGACATTATTAGGGACTACACTGGTCTTTTCTACTTGAAATTGCACCTTACACTTCTCGGGAATACCTCTGATCCAGGGCATTCCAAGCAAACTCCTCCATCTTAAGAGAATGCACCCTTCCCAGGCGGCTCATGTTCCTGTCATGATTCTTCTATTCTTTAGGCTTTCATTAAAGATCTCTTGTGCAAAATTTTATTGCTTTATGAGTTTTATTTCTTTTGGCACAATCTAATGTTCACATTGTTCTATACACACACACACACACACACACACAAACACACACACACACACACATACTGGAATGTTTGATGGCTGACTGAATGACCAATTTCTTGTAGTATCTATCCCTACTGCTATGCATGAGATCTTTGTATTAAATGAGAATATGAGCTAATGACACAGGTGTGTCTATGCCATACACCAAAGATGAAAATATTAATTACTTAGATTGAAACTTAAATATCTAAAAATATGTTTCTTGGTGAATCTTTATAAAGTCAAAATCATTATCTCTACCTTTGTACTCTAGGCACAGCCAAATTCAAAGACAAGGGGCAAGATGACATGTCCCTGCTCAATGGTTTATAACTCATTATAAATAGTTGTGATGAAGTCACATGGAATAAAGTAATAATGACTTAAATTGTTGGTTAAGATAAAAAAATGAATCAGATTGAGCAGGAGATTTAACAGTTCTGGAAAACTTGAAGTTTTGCCATTGTCAGTGCCATTACTATTATAATGCCTGCTTTGACCTGCTCTCTGGCAAGTCTCTGGGGAGAATAAGATTCTCTACACTTAGCCAGGCAGTGATGGTGCACACCTTTAATCCCAGCACTCAGGAAGAATAGGGGGTGGATGTCTGTGAGTTCAAGGACAGCCTGGTCTATAAGAGTTAGTTCCAGGACAAGCTCCAAAGCCACAGAGAAATCCTATCTTGAAAAACAAAACAAAACAAAATACACTTAAAATATAGTGCATGATATTAAAATATCTAAAAATGTGACTATAGAAGTTGTTTGAAAGAGTTTACATTTTATAATAATCTAAACAGACCAAATTCAGTATTCCATTTCATAAGGGTGAATCTAACAATGGAGTATTAGACTAAACAACCCATTAAAATGTCAAGATCTAATTCTACAAAGTCATAAAACATTTAAAACACATGGATGCCGTTTTTTTTTTCAATCTGATGAGTTGGCATTGGGAGATGAAGCCCTCCCTTGGTCTTGTGGCTTTGCATCAAGGGTGGGGGTCAAGGGATCTGCCTTCAATTTCAGGCTGATTCAAAACCATACAGAGCCAAGTGCTCCTTGTAATTATGTGTTCCTGTAATAGCTCAAACTCTGCCCCATGTTCATGTTCCTGCTTTGCTAAGGTGAATGGGAAGAGTCCTGCCTTCTCTTGATGCTGTTCTATCAAACAGTGAGAAGCCACAGGCCATGAGAGGCCAGAAATGGTCTCTGTGGTAGAAGGAGTGTTGACCACCATGAAAGAGAAGTTTCCTATGGATTTGGATGTTTTATAATTGGAAACAGATTCTATGAAACATCCAAGAGGAGACTTGCAAAGAAATGAGTCATCAAAGAGAAATCAAACCTGAAGGAGCCCAAAGAAGCCAATGAAGTACACTGAAGAAGACACGAAATCACAAGGAGACCACATTCCAGCTCAGGACCCATGGGGAAGAATGTTACATGCACAATATGAGACAAAGCTGAGGGAGTGGTGGGATGTACAGGTGTGGCAAAGCAAGGTGAATTCTTTGGGGAAGTTGGACCATCCCTGCATCTAACCATGTCAAAAGGCTCCACAGAGTCAAAGCTTTACAAAGTACTAATTAAAAGGAAGAAACGCTTGTTCATTTATTAACACAGAACTCTAATTTCAAGAAGAGAGTAGCTAACACAGTAGGGCTAATTTGTTTCACAATCTATAGAAAGGTCAGGATTTTCTGAAATGTAATCTTGCTGAAGCATCCCATTTCATTTCTGTCAAGTTCCCCTTTGCAATGGATGTTTTAGTATAGAACTGGGTTCACTCTTGGCTAGTCTTTCAGTTAGCATTCACTGTATAATTGGTAAAACAGATATTTTAAGTAAGGATTTACATAGTAATCTATGTAGGTCTACTGTGGGACAGTGGTCTTGTACCTCGTAAAGATTTGTCACTTGTATTGGTTTAATAAAATTCTGATTGGCCAGTAGCCAGGCAGGAAGTATAGGTGGGATGATCAGACAGGAGAATTCTGAGAAGAGAAAAGGCTCAGTCTGCAGTTGTCACCCAGACATAGAGGATGCAATAAGAGAATGCCTCACTGATAAATGTGGCTAACACAGACAAGAATTATAGGTTAATGTAAGATGTCAGAGTTAATAAGAAGCCTGAGCTAATAATAGGTCAGACAGTTTATAATTAATGTAGGCCTCTGTGTGTTTCTTTGGGATTGAATGGTTGTGAGACCAGGAGGGACAGAAACCTTCAGCAAGAAATGGTGCCAGCGTGGACAACTACATCCACATAAAACCTGAGAGAGCTTGGGAAGTAATTCTAGACACTGAAGAACAGAGTTAAGTACAGCTTCTTGGTAGCAGCATTTTTCTCTGTTTGCTAGAGGCATGCACATCTCATTTAAGAGAGGCTTTCTGGCTCAACTTTAGCTGCAAAAACCTTATAGCTCTTTTTAAAAGCGCCACCACCAAACACTTAAATGATGTTTATGAATAGCCAATGACATGTTTCTTGGTGGTGGGAGAGACCTTGAAACTCTATATGGTTGTGGCAATAAACATGGCTCCTGCCAGTACCTTTGCCATGAAGCTAGACTCTCAGAAAGCTAAGGAATGGGGTGGATCCAGCTGTCAAAGTCACAGCTTTAATCCTAGTTATATTGCTTAGCAAATTAAAGACTCATGTGGTCAGAAAGATCTACAAAAGAGAGATATACAGTAGAGATAGATTCAGATGAAAAAACCCTCTAAATGGTTTAGAGTGTGTTTAAAAATATATATAGGCTTGGTAGAGAAAAAGAAAAAAGGATAAAGTCTCTGAGAGAGAAAGAGAGAGAGAGAAAGAGAGAGAGAGAGAGAGAGTAGTTTGGGTGTGGGGCACACACTTTTAATCCCAACACTTGAGAGGCAGAGGCTAGAGGATCTCTGTGAGTTCAAGGGCAGCCTGGTCTACAGAGTGAGTTCCAAGGTAGCCAAAGATACACAGTAAAACCCTTTCTCAAAAAAAAATAAAAGAAATAGAGTTTAAAATAAATTCATGTAAAGATGGAAAATATACAAAGAATCTGGATACTATATATTATCGTATTGTCTTTAAATTGTTTGATGGCTGAGGAAGGAGCAACAGCTGCTAAAAGTCATTTAATTATAAATGCTGCTGGATTTATCCAACATATATATATATTTTGAAAATGCCTTGATTTAAAAATTTAAGTCAAAAGATATGTTACTTTGGAGAAGAAGTTTTGCTTTGGTTTCCATAGGAAATAAGAGGCTGTGGATTCACTCTGGGTTAAAAAAAAAAATAGGTTTGATCAAGGAAGGCCTCCTGAGAAATCTTTGATAGGAGCTGATGACCTAATATTTCAAAGAACCTCTGTTGGACTTTTCTCTGAGTTCTACATCCAGAACAGCCTCAAGACTGCTGGCTGAGATGATCAAGTCTCACAGAATATTCAAGTCAGGACTTGATCATAATTCTAAATTCCCTTTAGGTCCCCATAAGATTATCAGCACCCCCAATCAGTAGGAAGTAGCCTAGAATACTATGCTCACATTCCCAAAAATTGGATTATGGATGTTTGTCTTTATTTAGAGTGTTGGTTACATGTTGTTATAGATAATGGTCAGGAAAAAAGCTAAACAAAAGAGATCAGATTCAGAGATATTGTTCTGAAAAGAAAAAAGGGGGGAATGTTGTAAGCCAATAGTCTTGTACCCTGTAAAGATTTGTCACTTGTATTGGTTTAATAAAATGCTGATTGGCCAGTAGCCAGGCAGGAAATATAGGTGGGGCAACCAGAACAGAAGAATTCTGGGAAGAAGCTTAGTCTGCAGCTGTCACCCAGAAACAGAGGAAGCAAGATGAGAATGCCTCGCTGATAAAAGGTACCAAGCCACGTGGCTAACACAGACAATTAATGTAAGATATAAGAGTTAATAAGAAGCCTAAGTTAATAGGTCAACTGATTTATAATTAATGTAGGACTCTGTGTATTTCTTTGGGACTGAACGACTGGTGGGACTGGGCAGGACAGAAACCTCTGTCAACATTGGTCAGGGGCATTATCTTATCCTTTGTGAATGCATATCAAAAAAGTATCTTTTAACAGCTGCTTCATCATGACAGAAAGACTCACCATTGTGCTGTTAATCTTTCATCCCACCTCTCTACTCAGCACTGAAGGAGTCACCTCCAGCTGGCAAGGTCACTCATCATCTCTCACAGAACTCTTAATTACTCTCATTAGAATAATGAAGACTATTGATAGTCTTGTAAATTGTGTGTGTGTGTGCGTGCACACACATGCTTTAGATACCAGTACAACATTGATTTTAGCAATATTTTTGGAATAGTTAGATATGCCATTCCCAGAAGCATAGTAGGTGATGGTATTATCCTCTGAGAACACAGACTGGTAGGTGAATCCATGAGAGCCCAATATGACCAGAGCAGACCAGACCTATATGGAAAAGATCTGCTTCCTGTGTCCTTGAATTTAGTATTTGACAGTAGCTTCAGCAAACACATTGTCTGTGTTTAGGTAGATCCAGTCCAGACAGTCATAACTAAAGCTCTGTGAGACTTAGTCCTTTAATATTAAGAGAAGACACATGAAAGAGAGGGCAATTATTCATATGTATATTGTTCTGCATTGACACATACTTCAAGCTGCATCATCAGAAATGCATTGTCTCCACATAATTTTTATACAACTAAAACGATACCATGATACTTATGAATATGGCTCTACTCTCTAATTTTCTTAGCATCTTGTTTCTTTGTGTGACCATTACATTTCTCTAGATATTAGATGTTGTTTAGGAAAAACTATAGATTTTCCAATGTCACTTTATTCCCCTAAGAGGAGTATCTTATTAGAGTTTCTATATATGATAAAACAGCATGACCAAAAGCAACCTGGGGAAGAAAGGGTTTAGTTCACCTTACAACATGTAGGGTTATACTCTATCATTGAAGAAAGTCAGGAACCTGGAGGTAGGAACTGAAGCAGTGACAATGAAGGAGTTCTGCTTCCTAGCTTGCTCCCTGTGGCTTGCTTGACCTGATTTCTTATTCAACTCAGGACCACCTGTCCAAGAGTGACCCTATATCCCTTGAGTTGGACCCTCTGCCCTCTCACATTAATCATTAATCAAGAAAATTAGCCAACAGATTAGCCAGTAGGCCAATCTTATGAAGATATCTTCTAAATTAAGGGGCTCTCTTCCCAGATGTTTCTAGCCTGTCTCATATGACCTAACTAGGGCAAGGAGGAAGCAAATAAAACAGCCAAACTGACCAGATGGAGAAATTTTAATATGGACATAGACATTTCTTTTCTATGGGCACTTTTTGAAAAACTTTCAAAGTTTTTCAAAACTGAAGTAACATAAATTTCCAGTGTGTCTTCTTTTCCTTCAATATACACATCAGCACCCTTCTACAGACATCTACTAGAGAAGAAAGTTCGGGGGTGCACAGAACCAGGAACCTCTGGATCCTGCCTCCAAATCTTAGGCTTGCTCACTCCACTATCAGGAGTGTGGCGGAGAGCTAAGTAACTCTGTAAGGTATCCTGAGGAAATGGCTTCACCCCAAATCACACTTGGGTTCAAAGACATAGACCCCCTTGCCTAAGCAAGGATGTAAGCTCCAGGGCCACTGCTGCTTCAGAGTTCCCAGTGAGCTGGCTGCAGCACTTCTTTCTTCCATTTTCACATGCTACCCTAGAAAGCATTCTCGTGTGTCTCCCAAAGAATAGGGCAGAGGGATTATATGAAATGGACAAAAAGCACTTTGCATGTGTGTAACTGAACTCTTGGAAAGAAAGTAAGCTGATGTTTTATTCAACAATGAAATAGCTGATATATTTCCAAAAGAAAGAGTAAATGCTACACATTCAAGAAATTTATAGGAAATTAAATTAGGAAGTCAAATGAATGTCAGCACTCTCACACTCATTCCTGCTTTTCTCAAATGACCAAGAAATGGAGTCAGACTACATGTCCATCACATGATAAGTGGTTAAAAACAGTGTGGTGCATATAGGCAAAAGGATAGTTGTCTTAGTTACTGATCTATTGCTGTGAAGAGACACAATAACCAAGGCAACTTATAGAAGAAAGAGCTCACTGTAACTTACAGTTCCAGAGGGTTAAAGTTTATGACCATCATGGCAGGTACCATGGCAGTAGGCAGGCACAGTGATGGAACAGTAGCTGAGAGCTTACATAGTTACACACAAGTAGGAGGCAGAGAAAAAGCTAACTGTGAATGACATGTGCTTTTGAAAGCTCAAAGTCCACCCCCAGTGACACATCTCCTCTAACAACACCACACCCCTCAATCCTTCCCAAACAGTTCCAACAACTGGGGACCAAGTGTCCAAAAATATAAAGTGATGGGGCCATTCTCACTCAAATCACTGCAGAAGTATTCATCCATTAAAAATGAAATGTTATCATGTGTAACTTATGCACATAAAGACAAATTGCACATGATCTCACTCAGATACAGACTCTCAAAACTTTGACCTTATAGACGTTGGAAATGGAGCAGTGGTAAGCAGAGGCTGATGAGAGTAGAAGGAAAGATGAAGAAGGGCCGGTCAATGTCCTGCACTTAGACTGGAGAAAGAACTTGTGTTCTGTTGCCCAGTAGGATGACTATAGAGCCCAACATCCTACTTTATAGATGATGATGAAAAATTAGGGAACACTAAAATGCTTCTGAACACAATAATGGGCAAAAAAATTAATTAAAAATCAAACACGAAGTAAATCTGAGGTATTTCTGGCAGTCCTTACCTATGTCGCATCAGGAAAATTCACTGATGCCTTGATTCTGAACACACAACATCCACACTCTGCACCTTGCATCCCCTCACGTGGCAGACGGCCAACAAATGCTGCCTGGAACTCAGCAGCTCAGAGTCAAGACTGTGCACTGTGAGCTGCGGGGTTGTTGTGAGTACTCTGTCTGCTCTTTCTAGCGATATGTCATGAGACTAGAAAGGGTACCACAAGAGGGGAAAAGGAGATCTTAGGGAAGGGAGAGAGGGATAGAGTACATGTGAGACGTGACGTGAAAGAGAGTTACTGAGAAAGAAAGGAACAAAGAAGTGGGTGGGGGATGAGGGGAAGGCAGGGATGCTTGACAAAACAAACGGTTTAGACATGTTGTAATGAAACCTAATACTTTGTATACTAATTTAGAACAAAAGAAACAATAATCATTATATAAATTACTGTTACAGTCACTGACTTGAATCCTATAGAAAATTGTTAAGTCGGTCGACATGGGAGTTGGACAGAATTTTCAATGATTTATGACACAGCCCTATATGTACTTCTACCGTTTTGTGCTATGAATTTATGCAACACAGTCCTAGCCTTGACAACTACAAAATCAAAATATCAGTCAGTTTGGAAAACCGTTTGTTATGTGAACTTTTCCTGGGGAGATGTCACCTCAGACAAGGCACCAACAACATATCAAAGTAATGATTCCACTCAAGCCTGCTGGGTGAACTAACGAGGTCACTGGACTTACCTATAGGAGCATGGGCACACGGCTCTTAGTGCAGTACAGAAGGCCCCAAAACAGGTACAGCAGTGAAAAGTCTCACCCCAGAGAGGGTGACAGATTTCCCCACAGGCACAGACAAAGCCTTCCATCCACATGCAGCTCAGGCAAAATTCAGCAAAAATGAAGCAGCATCTGGAGTGAGCTAAAAGAAAATAACTGGAATTTTCAAGTTCTAAGGAGTGAAAATATCCTTCCAAAGGAATATTGCATAGAGATATTTAATTTCCGTTGGTGATAAACAGATGAGAGAATCTCTCCCCCTCACACCTACACTAAAAGGCAGGAGTTCTTCAGATGGACACTGAACCCAGGTATGGAACATGGAAATGCTGAAAAAAAATGAAAGGATAAAACATTCAAGCAAAGAAAGCTTACTAATGATAATATAAACACCAGTGATAATATAACTCAAGCATATATTAGATAAAAATATGAGATAATAAACAACAATGAGAAGTAAATTGCTGTATATTGTTCTACAGGCCTAATGTTATCTGAGAAGGTACAAAATATCAAGTTTTATTAAGTCAGGGACCTGAATTTTAATTGCATGACCACCTAAAAATATTACATATAAAACCAGGAATGGATGTCAGTAGAAGAATGTTTGCCTGACATGCCCAACATCCTGGGTTTGAGCCCCAGTATGACACACAAACATTAAGCATATGCATTTTATGTATGCATATATATATTATATATATATAATTCCTGGCCACTAATTTCCATTTTGTTGTCACCTTTAAGTTTTTCTAACAGAGCAGAGCAAACTTAGAGCCTGTTCACACCACCCTTAAGCCTCCTATTGTAACTAGAACTCACTGAGCCTCAGTTTCTCTGTGTGTAAAATAGTGATAACAATATTTACTCCAAGGTCCTAATGAGAGATAAGATAGTATGTCTGAAATGATGGATAGACAGACAGACAGATAGCTAGGGTCTGGTCTAGTCTGGGCTCTGAAAACCTTCCTAATGTAACATTAAAAATACTTTGGTATCTTGTACACATATATCCACTTTGGACTGTCTCCAAGAACTTGATGTTCTCCTGCCAGTTACTTTCCTCATACCTTATATATAAAAAAACCTATATGGTTTCCAGAATTGCAAGTATGTACACTTAAAGAAGTTTTTAAATATATGTGTGAATGTATATCTATGTATGTGTGTATATATACCTAAATAAAACAAGCCATGTATATTTTAAAACATTTCTCCTCTACTGTTTTATTATGCCTATAAATATGTTGCCTTTTCACTAATTAAACATTCTGGTGAGAAAATTAGGGGAGGAAGATGACAAAATATCAGCCAGCGTTCCTTGAGGGGTGTCATTGAGAGACCATAGAAAAAGAACAAAACAGCTTGTGGAACACTGTAGCCTGAACCCAGCCATTAGCAAACCCAAAGGCCACTTGGAAGGGCTGGGGATATGGGGATCTCTGGTGTCCAAGAATCTTAAGAGGGACGCTCTAGCGGACAGTGTTTTCTTTGTGACTCTGTGCTAACCCATGAACCATAGTTTGTGCTTAAAATGCGGTTGAAAATTTAAGTAGAAACGTGTAATGAGTAGCTCGGTGTCCTACAGCCATATATTTGGCCAAGTGAAGGTGTGGCTGCGTAGTATTTCTCATTAGGTGCCGGGTTTCTTTTCAGGGCAAAGGGTCGGGCCGCGCTCAGCCTTTTCTTGCGAGTGTGTTGCTTCCTTTCCTCTTATTTTCTGCCCTCAAAATATTATTTTCCTGGCTCAGTGAAGGAGTCACCTTTTACGCCTGCCACCTCAGAATGTGAAGAACAGGGTGGCTGTTTAAATAACTCAGCAGCTACTCGAGAATGACCACAGTTCCCGAAATAAGCAAGGAAAACACGACATAAATGAATGTAATGACTTTTAGATTGCAGTAGTAAAGTTACTGGTAAAACCATTTCTGACTTGGCAAATATGCTTCCCTGTCTTTAGTATGCAAATATACTCAGGCGTTTTCGTTGGCTTTTATTTTGGTGCCCTGAGAATGTCAGCGAGAGGTCAGAAGCAGAAACTCAGGAGCAATCAGGAGTGCTCGAAGACCACTCTGGCTAGTCTGGGGGCCTGACCCAAGACCTCATTCCATTAGCACCTTCTTCTGGCCTGCCTAAAGAGGAAACGCCATCAGTATCTCTCTCACTTAAGCTTCTGAACCCTCGTGGCTTATTCTAGCTGAGTAAAGACTCCGGAAATTCTTACTCTTGTCACGTTACTTCTAAAGACTAACAAAGAACAGTGATTTGCTTTCTTATTTATTCAGTAATATCTGGGGGCCTTTTGCTATGAATGTGGTCGCAGAGTTCTGGGCACCGAAGTACAGGGCAGTGAAAGAAACGCCTAGAAGTTGTCATTAGGTGAAAGAAGGCCCTTATGAAACACGTGTTCACACATTGAGACAGTTACATCTAATTGTATAAGCTCTTCTAGAACATGCTGTCAGGGGAAACTGTTCTGTCCAGCAAGGTGACCTTGAGTATGGCTAGTTTTCCCTACCTGGTATAGCAACCAAACTATCTGCAAGAGTAAGCCAGATTTAGTGAATAGTCCTTGGTTTTTATTTTGGTTTGTTTTCTGAGGCAGGGTCTCACCGTGTACCTTTGGCTGACCTTGAGCCTCCCCATCTCTCGTCACAGCCTCTAAAGTGCTATGGTTACAGGTGTGTGCCACCATGCCCCAACTGAAATCATTGCCTTCTGGGGGGTAGAGGGGGCAGTGAAGCCTCTAAGGCAGCCGTTCTCAACCTGTGGGCCCTGACCCCTTTGGAAAATTTCTATCTCTGAAAAATATTTATATTACAATTCATAACAAATTACAGCAAAATTACAGTATTGAAAGAGCAACAAAATCAAAATGATTTTATGGTTGGGGACACCACAACATGGGGAACTATGCTAAAAGGTTGCAGCATTAGGAAAGTTGAGAACTCTCGCTAAGGAAACTCAGGAGGATCAGTAAAACTGGCATGTTAGGGTCTTGCTCTCTCTCTCTCTCTCTCTCTCTCTCTCTCTCTCTCTCTCTCTCTCTTCTGATGTAATATCTCTCATCTTGCCTGTTTAATCTGTTCTCAGTAAGTAGCTTCCTCTACAAGGTTCTTTATTTCTCTGTCCTTAATCTCAGTTGGAATGCCCTGGTTTTTGCCAAGATTCTAAGTTTGATTCCAACAGAGTAAATAAACCTGTGGGGTTTGCATGTTGTCCAGGAACACCAAGAGACCCAGCAACAGGGATGGAGAAGTAAAATTGGTTTAGGACCAACGGGATGTAAAATAGATGTGGCAAAACCAAATGAAGTCAAGTCATTGAAAGTATAGAAAGAAAGATTCAAAATAATGAAATCGGCAGTACACTAAGAAGCAGGGATGTGGGCATATGTCTGTAATCTCAGCCCTCAGAATGAGACGAGGGGATTAACACCAGCTCAATGTAAGCCTGAGCTGCATAGTGAACTATAGACAGAGGCTACATAATGAGAACTCATCCCAACAAAAGATAGCAAGAAGGAGGGAAAATGGGAAACTCCCAGAAGTGAGCTGGAGACACAAGGTCAGTGAACAGAATTTGATAGATTTCCATCTGATACAGATTTCTCAGAACATCATTTACACGAGTTATGCTTTTTCTTACCAAGTACTGTACTAAATTGATGCATAACAAGGAATTTTCTGGGGAAATCACCTACCATGGAGACAATGGTGCAGGAAAGGCATGTCAGGGAAGTGTCATAATGCAAACCACGTTGCCTGTGTGTGAGCAGATGGATTTATCTTATGTAAGTTAAGTGGGTGAAGATACGATATCTAGTTGGCTTCTCTGGTAGATGGCTGGTGCAGAAAGCACCATTCGGGAAGCAATGGCACGCATTGGCTGACAGATGGTTTAAGATGATTAACTAAGGACACTACAGCTCGACCTAGTTCACTTTGTAGGTAGAAGTCTTAGCTATGATATGAAATAAGATATCTGGGGAGCATAGTGACAGAATAGGCCAATTTGAGCATAAATATAGCTTCTGTGGAACATTTATTCTTTAGTGTCATAGAAATAGTCATTTTGACAAATATTTGTAACCCTGGTT
>JAQHUG010000138.1:417950-447295 GCA_028555095.1 Dicrostonyx torquatus
TATTAATTAAATCACTGCTTGGCCAATCACTATAGCATATTCTTAGCAAGCTCTTACATATTAAATTAATCCATTTCTATTATTTTATATTTCACTATCTTTATAGTAAAATATAAATAGTAAAAGGAGTAACCTGAGCCCCAGGAAGAATTCACCAGGCTGCCACAAAGGTCTGTCGGAACCTGGAATCCACTCCAAGGACATTTGTGGTAAATGTGGATTGTTCCTGGGATGCTGTGGTAAAATCCAGAACTACTGATACAAAATGCAGTTTTTACCTCAAAGGAAATAAAATATTTTTATGAGCAAAATTTAAGGGTTGCTGGCCCATGGATATGGTTTTAAGTTGTACTGAATAGCATGCCCCAATGTGGAAATGATTTCATGAGCTTTTTATAGTTATAGAACAAAAGGATTATAAACCAAGGCATTTAGCAAATACATTGGTCAGGACCACGGGTGGGCATTGTTTAGCAAAACAGGGAAGATTGTTGTAGGTTTACGATGGTCTCTGTTGATATTCTTAGCTTTGGGGTTGGTGAAACCTAGTGGTCTGCTAAGAATGCATCCAGAGTATGGAGTCTTTGTTATAATTTTTTTTTTAATCACAGCAGTCCAAAGCTTAAAAACAGGTTGCTATGAAGTGTCTCACATGGTAATGGTGAACTTCCATAAGATGAAAAAGGCTGTCCCATTGTTACCATCAGAGTCCTCACAGTGCAATGCAACTCACCACCAAGATGCTCACAGTGTCACAGCCATCAACTGGCACTTAAATTTCCAGTGGACCACTCAGCTGCTATTACAGGAATCACCATTGAACACAGAGCCGGAAGTTAGAAGAACTGTTGAAGGCCCAGGTGGTAAGAAACAATAATGAGTTTGTAGCCCCAAACTCTAACAACTCACAAAATGAGCTTTAACAACAGGTATCTGCTGACTGCAGCAGTGTCTCCTGGATGTTAAAGCCCCAGGGAGCCAACCAGACCTACCAGAATGGACTAAAACCAGACCCATCTGGAATAAGTATCATTTAATCTCCCCCCCCCTCCCATCTGGGGACTCTCCTCTATTAACCACTTAAGATCTAAAGTTTCTTTTTCCTCCCCAACACAGTTTTTGTCTTTCCAGCATCTTGTGAAGTTCAAGCTGCCAGCCAACTCAGCTTCTCAGAGCTCAGGAAAAACAGCCATAATCAGCTGCCCAGAATGTAGCCAAACACCCCAACTCCTTGGTGCCCACAAGGTCAGCTTGAAGCAGTTATGAGAGACTTTGCTATGCCCCATTTCCACTTATTAGGACATTCAACCCCCCAAATTTTAACCCCCCCCAATTTTTTATAATAAACAATAGGGCGAAATGTTATCACTCCACCCTTGGGTCCTAAAGGCAGCTGCATGGGGGTGTGACCCACATGCCTGCATGTGCGGCTACCTCCACCCCTGCGCACGTGTGAGGAATGGGTGTCCCTCCATCTTCGTCATCAGTGTCTGATGTATCTATGCAACCCACCCTGGTGCACATGCACAAGGAAATCTTTAAAAGGTAGAGGCGCCATCTTCTGCTCTCTCTTTCCCCTCCCTTCACTCTCCGCATTTCCACGGATCCGGTCACTCCCCTCTAATAAAATTCCACATGAGTACGTTTGCATGTTTTTTCCTGTGTGTCTTTGCCACCCACGCCAAAACCATAACAATAATGACTACCATGTCATTTAACTATTGACTGTAGTGTCCCCAAACAAGGTCAGTAAAAATAATACTCTTTGGGACTAGAGAGAAAACCCTGTTATTAGAAGCACTTCTTGCTCTTGCAGAAGACTAGGATTTGGCTCCCAGCACCCATATATCAGTGTAAAACTATTTTTTAACTCCAGTTTTGGGGGATCTAACCCCCTGTTTTCATCTCTGTGGGCACCAAACACTCATGTGTTGCACATTTAGACAGCAGAAAAGACAGGATGTCCCTCCAGAGGCTAGATTATGAAGACACAGGTTTCATACTGCTTGTCTTCACTTGGTAGCTCATGCTGAGGTCCACTGGTCAATGAATGAAGTCAATGAATGAAGTAAACATCTTGCAGGGACTCATATCCCATCCCACATGAACTGTGAGGTGGCTATAGTGTCAACTAATGTGTTGAGGGCAGCTGAAGAAACATCCTAACCTTGAGGACCCAACTAAGGGAACTAGGAAGGGCTTTGAACAAAAAGAGTGGAGACATAAAGGAAGCAAGATCCACAGGATTTGATGCTTATTTAGGGATTCAGCAATGAGTTCCCATTGCCCTGAACTAGCCAAGACTCCTCTGTGTACACATTTGGTTTTGTAGATTACAGAAGAGCAAATTATGATGCAGAATTGGGTCTGAGTAGTTCAGTACCTTTCTACTAGACTAGAACATGGAAAAAAAATTTTTAGCCCTAGATAAAGAGCTATGAGACTTTAAAAACAGCCAGGGTAGGGAGAATTAGTCTTCCCCAGAGATGAACACCCTAAATGCTTATCCAGCTCCAAGTAGCCAGCTCTCAAACTATATACATACAAGCAAAAAACAATTTAATTTAGTATCCTAGTTCTACTATGTTACAAGATACGATTATGTAAGGCAGTATACTGCATTTTCAATTGGAGATTGTAAAAACTAAATTTAAATCTTCTCAAACTATGTTATGATTTTCCACAACAATGCAAGTGGACTTTTTGGGCCAGTTTTAAATTATTGACATCACCGAAATTTCCTCCCACATGCCCAAGTACAACCTTTTCTTGTTTCAGTTTGTACTGTATGCAAGTCATGACATATTCTTTCATCTTTTATCAAATCAGCACCACCTCTACAAGCTGTTTCTTCCAAATATATCTTTATCTATGTGTCCTTTTTATTTATTTCCCCCACATCACCATGGCATCATACCACTGTGGCACCATATCGTCATGGTACCACATCATCATGGTATCATAGCACCATATCTCCATGGAAACATATCACCATGGAACCATGTCACCATGACAGCATACACCACACTACCACATCTTCAATCACCTTACTGCAGTCATACATCATGGCATCCTACCACCATGACGATGTTTAAGTATTATACCATGGCACCATGACATCATGACGATGTTTAAGCATTCCACAATGCATCGTGGCACCATGACACCATGTCACAAAGGCATCTCATGTATGACTTTTTGTCTAGATCCCTGGATACATTAGACACATTCTTGAGTCTATGCATCTACACCTCACATTTTCTGGAAGCGGCCTGCTTCTATCTGCTTGCTAGATTACACCCACTTTCAATGACTGGGTCTTGTTCCGCTGGTAACATTGGATCAGTCCAAACTAGGCAAGGTGATGACAAAAATCATCATCTGTAGTGGTGGAAATGTTGTGTTTCAGTTGGTGATGGTCATGCTTCTCCCCACACATGTCAACAAAAGTAGGGAACACCTGTCATTGAAGAAGGGGACATATGAAGGGCTGAGAGGAGGCAGGAACAGCAGGCAAATGTCTGGCCATCAAGTCCCTCCTCAAGCCTCCTGCATTTCAATCCGGTTTCCATTTTTAATTCTGCCTTTGTAATTTAAATAGGTCCTAACTATTGCACCACGGGAATCTTCTAATTGTGCTTCTTGTTTCCTGTTTCAGCCTCCTGTGCCTCTGTCGGGGGTTGGGGGGAGGGGACAAAACATCTCTACCAAGACCCAGAGACACAGGCATCGAAATGCACAGAGAAAAACATGGTGGAGATGGAGCAAGGCAAGGGGCTCGAAGAGGGTATAGTTAGCTGGATGGAGAAATAAGAGTCAAAGTGAGGATAATGTCAAATGGCGTTTGCTGCTACTTCTCAGCCTCTCCTCTCATTGCTGATGAGAACTATCCTTTCCTTCTGGTGTGGGGAGGGCATCTCCCACATGTGAATTTTATCCTTTGCTCTCAAAAAACAAGTGGCACCATAATCTCAAACCATGACTGTGTTATAATGAGTGACAGATTTACTATTTACTATACTGACATGTGGGTAAATTGGAATCAGTTGATGAAAACACTCGATTTTTAGTTTAAGGAGTAGAAGATTTTTCAATAGTCAAATAGACAGTCTAAAGGAGAGGCAATGTGGGAAAATAGTTTTGTTTGCTTGTTTAACTCCTTTTTTTTAAAAAAAATTAATTTTGTTTCCTACAGTGTGCGTAGAAGAGGAGCCAGAGGTGATGAGAGATCCCAAGGTCATGGCATCTTCCTGACACCTGAGCACACATGCGCTCATGGACACACAGAGAACATGACAGCGTGAATAAGACCCACACGGGAAATTTTAATTAAAAACTAAAGTTAGATTACTATAATGCATCGTTTATAAAGTTACTGGTGGCAGATAAAGGAATGGGGCTTTTCCCACATTGTGTTCTGTCCAACACTGACCAATCTGCCTGCGCTCCAGTTCCCATTCTCCTCCAGGAGCTCATGGGCTACAACAGCAAGCAATGCTGCCATCTGCTGGACTTTTTGGAAATTACAACACTGGATCACTTTATTGCAAATACTAGTTTCAGGATATAATGACCTACATAGGTAATTCCAGTACTCAGGAGTCTGAGAAGGATAAAGAACTGGAGGCCCAGAGACATTGAAGGCAGCCTTGGAGAGGGAGGGGGAGGAAGTGGGAAAGGGCAAGGGAGGAGAGAGGGGAGGAGAAAGGGGTTCCAATTACACGTAATGATCATGTTCATCTTTTAAATCATAATGGTATTGTTAAATTGTAACTCTCTACAGTGAGCTCTGGAAAAGCTACAATTTAGGAATTGCTGTTCTCTTTGAATAAGTTGCATATTTGCTATCAGATGGTGCCATCAAATTGCCAGCCTTAAGTCAAGAAATCTAGCCTAGTTAAATGCACTTGTCGGTTCAGTAGACTAGGCTCCAGACCCTGTGTGCTTGCTTCTCCATTCAGACTGGCTGGGAGGGTAAAGGGCAGGGCCTCGTGGCAGAAGTCTGGCAGAGGATGTTCTTTTTACTCCATTCGGAACAGATCACTTTAGGACGGTAAGTAGATTAGCACAAAGTTGTTGGCTGCCTCTTCACTAATATTATTAAGAAAAAAGGTGCACAGATAATTTGGGTTACTTGTGACAACATGAAAACTATATAAAACACGAAACGTGTGTACATTGAGGAGCGGACGAAAATGATTCCGACTGCCTCTTTAAGAAATGTACATGCTTGCAGAACATGGTGAGCGTGGACTGTGTCTGGGACCTTGTGCGCCGCGGGGAGTTGGCTGTGCCCTCTATGGCGCCCTGGATAGCCTCCTAATGTTTGAAAGCTAAGCAAGCACACTCTACTCTCAGAGAGAAACTCTCAGCAGTGCCCCTTAACTGCACACACGGTTTCTAGAAAATGGTGGAAATAGGTCTTCATTTGTCTCCTTGCAAGCCAATTATCATCCAAATTGGAATCCCCTTCTCAGGGGAACATGTGGGTCTCAGCGTGGGCTTCTCTTATTTGCACGGTGGCCTTTAGACAGCACAGAAGACGATAAACCTACATGGTACTGCCAGCCAGGATGGGGCAGAGCAGAGGCCACCGCTGGAGGGAGATGGGGTGCCACGAAAAAGTGATGGTGACAAGCGGTTCACAGAACCTTCTTCCGCACGAGGAACTCCCAGCAGTCTCCAGGCCTGCCCTCTGTAAAGGCCAGGTTGTGTTAACCGAGAGGGGGGCAATGTTCCCTGTGGTGTCAGCTCCACAGTCGGGCCTCTGAGATCGCTTCGTGTATATTCAATTGCTTCAAATAGACCCGTGATCTGTGCCAAAGGCAGTCAGGTTTTCACCATGGGTCCCTTCTCTGGCTGTGACTTCTAACTGCTGTGTCAGGTACAAAGACAGAGGGGAACCTTGTACACGTGTAAATCCTGACTTATCTTGACAATGAAACCAACGCCGATAGAAAACCAGCGAGAAGAAAACTCAAACCTGCGAAAGTCAGTTTCTCAAAAATCAAAATATCTTTGTTTGGGGGGGGCTTGTTTTTCGTTTGTTTTCTGATGACTGGCTGTTTAATTATTATCATCTGGGGATAGTGAGTTGCATGTGCCTGGTACCGAACGCGGCACCTGTCAGGGGACTTTAGCTCACCTGTGATACTGAGGGGTGGGAGTGCTGGGATCCATTCCAGCAAATAAATCAGCGTTATAGCTTGTTTAGTGTGTTTTCTTCACCTGCACACAGGCCTAAGGGTAGTCAAACGGTCCCAGAATTGACTATTTCTACACTGACTACATTTTACAATGACCAGGTATTGTAAAACATCATAGAACCCAAAACTAATCCCAGGCTGATTTTAACCCCAGAACTTTTTTGATAGAGCCAGAGCAGGGGCTTTGTAAAGGCCCTGGGGTGAGCTGCAGGCCGGCTGGGGAACTGCCATGTCAGAGGCATACAGTGGGATAGAAAGGGGCTGTTTACCACCTCACCTCATGAATTCGCTGGATCACAATGTAAAGTTCTGATGAATAACCGCAGTTCTTACGTAGTAATTTACCAAGCACTTTCAGGCCATCTTACAGAGCAGATTACATGCTGGGGAATCTCTTCACTGCCCACATTTTCAAAGGCCAACATTTTACTGATTTTAACTGAATTTTGTGCATTTTTAATGTCACTTTGATAATTCAGTCTAAAATCAACTTCATCTTAAGAATATTAAATAATAAATAAATAAAATTAAAAGCTAGTAGGGCACAATAGTGTTTAAAGCCCAGTAAATACTTTTCTCTTCAGCTAGTAAATAAGGAAAAGATACTCAGTATTTGAGTTAAAAAAAAACCAAACAGGATATTATGCAGTTACAAATGCAGTCACGTGTTCTCTGACTCTACATATACACGTTATATTCATATATAATATATATTAGTAAGGATTGATATTAAACTGTTTAAATGAGTTTTTGAAATACTGTCACGTATGCCTCAGGTACCTAAGAGGTCTCAAAATGGGACAATTATCTCTGAAAGAGCTATGAGTTTGCAGGAACCCTGACCGTCACTACAAAGAGCCTAGAACCCAGACACACATGTATGAGCAGACTATGGCAGAATAACTCCAGGTCACGCTCCAGACCCCCTAACTTAGAATCTCAAGGGGAAGGCTTAGAGAATACGCATGCATATTTAGGTATGTACGCGAACGTATATATCCTCAAGGGAATGCAGCTTTGATCTTGAGAGGGAAAGACAAAGGGGATCAGACCTACATCTGGACTCTTCTAACTCAATGGCAGGAAATCCATAAACACTGCACTGTCACCCGAAGAGAAACAGAGTCAGGAACCCAAAGTGCTGAGGGGAAATAATTCTTCTCCAGGACACAAATGCTTAAGGATTTTGTTTTCCTGGACCTTCTTAGAATACGCAAACAGTATGAAGTAATACTGGTCTCAAACATCACAGGCTTGTGAGGAGGCCTCCTACCAAAGCTAAGAATCGAACCTCCTCCTTATCTACAGAAGATGAACTATCACAAACACATACGTTTTTATTTTCAGTTCTGTGTATGCCTGTGGAGGAAGGGGCATGTGCCCATGAATGCAGGTGCAATTGGACGACAGAGGCATAAGAGCAGCCTGGAGATGGAGTCACTGTTATAATCTGCTGACCTGGTCCATCACCTGGGTACCCTGTCCCTTTAGAAACAAGCACCACCCACTCCTAACCCTCACCCCCTCTTCCGCCTAGGCAAGCGGATATCCCCCCACAAAGGCCTGGGATGACCCGCGGTCCCTCATGGGACTGCCCTTCAGTTCCCCATGTCTTTTAGCAGTTACGGGCAGTTGTGAGCCACCAAAGGTGGGCACTAGGGTCCACATTCAGGTCTTCTCCATGAGCCAGATGAGCTCTGACCCAATAAACCATCCCTCTGGCCCTCTACAGCATATCATTTGATCATCCTGCTAGTGTACTTCCAAACATTTTTCATGAAGTAATTTAAGGAAAAAAAGATTTTTATCTTAATAAGATAAAACAAATTGGAAATGTTTCAAAAATAAGGATTGTCTACCTTGAATATATTCTAGTAATCAAAGGCACCATAATAAATAAGCATCCAATTCCTTGGGGTATTATTATCTTTATTACAAAACAAATACTTTTCCATGAGGTAATACTTCATTCAATAGCATTTGAGAAAAAAATACAAAGGAAACAGTCCAGCCCTATGTACAGAATTTTGCTATGTGCAACACATATAAAAGACTCGGGTGGTTTGTAAAAATAAAGCTATACATCCTCATTAAAAAAATTTTTTTCTCCTAACTCCCCACCAAATTTTCCATTTCATCATCAATAAGGCACTGTTTACAGAAGGCTCACAAAAATCACTGAATGGGGTAAATTAATTGGAAAAATATTTATCGAAGATATCCCATCGTGCCTTAGTTTGAGAGTGCTTTTTACAAACTAAATATTTCATTGCATACGATTTAATACTGGTTAACGCAAGAATAAATAGAATTATGTTGTCTTCAATGGAGAAATCTAAGGTAACCCTGCAACTCCAGTCCTTGTGGCTGTGAAACCCTCTCGTTCTCCTAAGCGAAGCTGGTCCCCCCTTGCTGAGCTCCCATGCACTCTGCACAAACCTCAGCCTTGGCAGGGGTTCCTTTCAGCGGTACCCTTTGATGTTTCCGTTTTGCAAGTCTCTCTATAGGCTCCTCGGGACCAAAACTCAGCCTGAAACACCTTTCTGTCCCAGGGACCTAGTGCTGTGCCTCATACTTAACAGAACCCCAATAATGGTCAGGCTAGTGAGTAGGGGCTACTGGGCACACACACCCCTCTGTTCACAAGGTCACTGTGTGTGTTCATGCCACATTACTCAAACTTCTAGAGAGTGGCTGACTCACTAGGACAGTGTAGTGTTGAACAGTTCCTCACGGAAAGAAATGGACCTGGTTTTACTTCACCTCAAAACATCAATAAGTTATAGTTGCAGTGAACTCCCTACTCCTAGGCCCCCAAGACGCCGTCCTGTGAGAGCCATTTCTTAGACAAGCTAATACTAGTAGCCATCTTGGCAATCATTGTCGTCTTGGTCCCCAATGGGTTTGTTGTGGTAAGCATCAACCATCAGTTTCCTGCTGTCAGCCTCCATGTTTTTGGGATGGCTGTATTCCTCGCTGCTTGAAGCATTCTCTGGAGAGTTACTCTCTTCTTTGGATCTGCTACGGTCTCGAGAGTCACTGTCCTCTTCCTCAGAATGGCTGTCCTGCTCCGACTGGCTCTCCTCGCTTCTGCTCTCCCTGGAAGCGCTCTGAGACTGGAGGCCTTCCTGGCTGGAACTGTCCTCATCCTGGGCTGACTCCTGACTCTCCTCTGAGAGTCTGAGGCTCTCACTGGACTGGCTGTCAGCTTGCTCCTCTGTGGACCGGCTTTCTGAGCTGGAGAACGTGTTCAGACTGTCCTCCTCGCTGGACTCGCTGTCTTCCTGGTCTCCCATCTGACTTGTGTTATCTGGGCTGTCGCCCCTGGACTCCCTGGCCATCCCTTCCTGAGACTCGCTACTGCTTTCCTGGGATGGCCCATCAGCCTCCTCGCTCGACTCGCTGCTGGGGTCTTGTCCCTCTGCACTATCTTCCTGGGACTGACTCTCAACTGTGTCCTCCTGAGACTCGCTCCTGCTTTCCTCCTTGGATGCGGTGTCCTCTGTGGAGTCACTCTGGGTTTCCCTGCTATTGCCATCAGAGAGCTCACCTCCATAATCTTCCGTGGAGACCTGGGACCTTCTAAAGGACTTGCTGTTTGACAATTTCACAGATTGGTTGTCATCTAAATCCTGAGTGTTCCTGAGCTCATGGTCCCCTTTTGATTCTTTGGACCTGATACCGGCACTGCTCATTCTGGAGTGGCCCCGGTCGCTCCGGGTACTTTCAGGGTCATCACTCAGCATCCCTGCATCATCGAACTCAGAGCCATCCCCGTGGCTACTCTCGCCCTCGCTGCCACCTCCTACCCAGTGTTCCTCACTCTCGCTGTCCTGAGTGGAGTCACCTGCCTCACGCCGGCTGTCTGCCTCCTCCTCACTGCTGTGGTCCCTGCTGTCACTGGGGGCATCTTGGGCATTGTTTTCCTGAGAGGTGCTGTCTTCACTGGATTGTGTGGTGTCTGCAGAGTCCTCATCACTGTCCAGTCTGGAGCGTCTTCCCCATTCAGGCCCTGGGCCACCGTCCTCATCACCAAAGGTGTCATCTCCACTGTCATCTTCATCATCTTCCTTATCAGCTTCTGTCCCCACACTCTTAGAGAGACCACCAGCAGGTCTATAAGCAGACTGGTCACCATCAGAGTCCATGTCCTCTTCAGACTCAGTGCTGTCACTGGGCTCGTCATTTGCCTGAAATCGAGGTAAACAGCTATGGTCAGTGTCCAGGAGCTGATGGAGAGGGTGCTCTGTCTGCTTTACCTCTGTATGGCCTCACATCACGGTCAGAACTTAAATGAGGAGGGAAGAATGGGTTGGAACTCAAGTTCTCTGTCTATATATCATCTATCTATCTATCTTCTATCTCTCATCTATCTATCATCTATCTATCTATCATCTATATCATCTATCTATCTGTCTTAACAGCATTTTATCCTGTGACCCATGCTGACCTTGGGCTTGCTGTGTTGCCCAGGCTGGAGTTAAACTTAGGGTGATCCTCCTGCCTCAACTACTTGAGTGCTGGAATTACAGGCATGAGCCACCGTACCTAGCTGCTTTCTATTTTGTATGGCATATCCCTCAATGCTGCAACCCTACCTGCCTCATTAATTATACATCACACCTTTCTCAAGCAGCAGTTTCTTATCCTCCCTTGAGAAATGACAGAACGCCAAGTCGATAAATCATGAATCCTCCCCTAAAGGGGCATTTTCCCAAAGGCTATGGTTTTGAATTTCTCTAACAAGTTTTGATGAATATTTAGTAGATAAGGATAAGCAGGCTTATGACCCATCTCCTTGACGTGGCCCTGTAGAGGGCACAAAGGGGGTCTGTGTTGCAGAAAGAACCACAATCCTGCATCACAAGACTGCTTGAGCACTGTGATAGGACAAAACTCGGGAGAGCACTCAGGGGAAGAGCCCTCGCTTTCCTAGTATGATCCCCAGTGCACACACAAGATGCTTTTAAATAAAAGATATTAGCTTTCTGTCTCTCTTATCCTTTAGGACTACATTGGGACTGTCTTAAAGAAACAGGCACTCCTAAAGCAGTTGTTTTTATTAAGGTCATTACTTACCTAACATTCTCTCTCTCTCTCTCTCTCTCTCTCTCTCTCTGTGTGTGTGTGTGTGTGTGTGTGTGTGTGTGTGCGCGCGCGCGCACACATGTGCATGTGTTTTAGCTTTTTTGTTTTCTCCCTTTGTTTTGTCTTTTCCTCTTTTTTTGTTAACTAAAGGACATTTAGGGACACAATGTCTCAGGTGATAAAAAGGGAATGAACAGTATGTTCACATTTGAATTTTATTCTCTCACTTTTCCTTTTTTATCTTATGGGATTGTTTATTCTGCATAACCAATGGTTAGAAAATATTATATTTAGAACTGCTGCCAGGTAATTTAATCGCCCATCATTTTCCTTCGATTCCTAAGTAGCCAGAGAAGCTGAGGAAGCCTTGTTTAATTACCTGTTCCTCTGAGCTAACTTTACTCTCATCTGATGACTCACTGTTCTGAAAGAGAAAAGAATAATGTTTATTTTCCTTTTGTGATTCCCAAGAGAAAATACAATACACATCACTTGCTTGACATTTATTTTTACTACTTTCAGAATGGCAAAGGGAGAGGGGGTATTAAAGTTACTTTATGAGACATTTGTGACAGAAATAAGTAAATTAGTTACCGTGGGTGGTGGTGGTGGTGACTGAGCCAAATCACCCTGTGTAAAGGAAAGAAAATCAGTTATTCTTCAGAAGTGGTTATACCACTGCAAATATTTAGAATAATTTCAGGTGATTTTTAAACTTGAGGGGTATGTATCATACTTTTGTATTTTGATAAAATGTCTAAAATCTGAGGTGAAATAAGTAATAATTTAAGATATGTTGAAATAGACATGGAAGATTTCTGTATTTTTGACTCTTCACCCACTGCAGCTGCTCTGAAGTTGGCTGCCCCTACAACGGAAGGAAATAGGACAACCCTAGGACTCAGAATCCAGCGTTAGTCTCAGTTAACTTGCTGCTTCCCGGTGCTAGCCTTCAAAAGAGCCATGCTGGCATTGACAGTCACATGCCAGGGTGATCTGGAATGCTGCCTGTATGCAGACGGTGAGCAGCTCTCTTCAGTTGACTGCCAGTTCCTTATTCATACATGAAGAACATTACAGTACAGTGTGTGATACCACCAGGTGGCTGTGGCAGTGGACCCAGCCAACAGCATGGGGACATCTTTGGTGCTGTTCAGTGTGACACAGACCAAAGAAATAGAAAAGTCCTATGTGACACACCCAAGGCACTACATAGGAAAGGGGACATTGCTAATAGCATGTCTTCCACCTGCCTCTCAACAGTGCTGGTCTGCGGAATCTCAGAGAAAGAGCTGCGGACATTTGTCTTTGCTCCATGGTGGGACAAGCAGGCCCAGGTGCTAATTACCCCAGCCAGCAACTACTGGGAATTAACAGCCAGAAGAGAGCAGAGCGTTGGTGTTTTTCTCATGACTTCAGAGCAAGAAATAATCTCTACGTCTCTGTTTAAATGAGAGAGATTTCCAGGTAAATGCTTTTAAATTAGCCATCCAGTGGACAGAAGTCCACAGTGTGTCCTGCAATGCCTATTCTCACCCTAGGTAGGGGCAGGACCCAACTCCAGGCTTCCGACTTTGTTCAGTAAGTACTAAGAGCATTGGGCCCAAGCTGCATCCTATGAAAAAGCCACCAAGAAGCGAAGCAATGAACAAAGCTTTCTGAGATAGTGTTTAACCTTGACTTGCAGTGCCAGTCTCGAGAACAGCAGACCTCCTGAGCCATCAGCCACAGTGTCAGAAACTTAAGGTCCCCTCTACCGTTTATTAAGTATGTAACCTGGACAAATGACATGAATCCCTGTGCCTCCATTTCTGCTGAGTACACAAGAAATAAACTATGCCTGGTTCACTGTGTAGATAGGAAAATGTAGGGTTCATACAAAATAGTCAGAACTCTGCCTGGCAGTGGTTCCTGAGTGACTGGTAGTTGGCCACTAGAGTGCCTGAGAGTTCAGCACTCAGTGAACATCGCCATCATAAGGCCTCGAGTATTCTTTTCGTTCTTCTTTCCTCATTTCCGGCTTCTCTACTCCTTCTCTTCTAGACAGTTCTTGTTTGCAGATGTCAAGTTTTGGTCTCTCCAGAACAGCTGGCTCACTGTTGGTCATCCCCCTGTACCATGGTACCCGTCATTATAAGAATTAAACTACAAAAGGTTTCCTCATCCAATTGTACTATGTGGGAACTGAAGCATTCTTTTCTTATATGAACTAAACTCATAGTTCTTACTACTTACAGCTTAGGTATTTATAAACTCTTAATTTATCAAAAATTTTATCATTTGTCATTGAGTCAACTAGGTTATACTAATCGCTATTAAAATCAAAATATTTCAGAGTATTTTATTTTCTACCCACCATCCACTCTTCCACACTCTCAGATTCAGTATTTTGATATCTGGCAACCTAGAAAGAAGAATATACACAATAAACCCACAGGGAAATTCTCAAGGCAACATTTATTAACCCTTCACATGCTGGGGCAATGATAGGTGACTCTTAACCTATCTTAGGACCACCTGGGGGCCTTGCTAAAAGTTCTATGTCCATTCTTAGAGCATCTGGGTCGTGAGTCTGAGGTAGGATTCAAGAATGCAAATTTCTAACAGAGGCTAAATTAGTGTTGATTCTGGGACTCAGGGTCTCACTATGAAAACCATTGCTATAAGGAAGAAGATGAGAATCACAGTCGTACAAATGGAAGTAACCTGAATAAGAAATAAGTTGGCCAATGTTTAAAGAAGACCTCCCAAACAAATGACTATGACTCTTGTCTTATGAAGCACGCACAACCAACAGGTTCAAAGTCACTGAAAGCGATGCTGCTTCCAGTATACACAAGGATAATATCTCTACCATCATACTTACTGGGAGAGCACAGGATAATCCCCAAAGGAGCATAAGTAGGATACCGGTCTTCATTTTTGGATGTGATTCCTCTACCTGTAATGAAAATCATGGATGTTTTACTTCAGGATACAGACACCAAGCTGCTTTTGCTTTTACCTTTTTCTCTATCAAAACAAAACAAAACCCTCTTAAATATGTTCCTCTTCTGATGAATGACTGGACAGAGTCTATGGTGGAATAGCATTTGACCATAAAACAGAATGCAGCCCTGATATGTGTTACAAAGCAGAGGAGCCTTGACCGCTTTATGCAAATTGAAAAGAAGACCTCTAGAAAAGACCACAGTTGTATGACTCGTTTATATAAAGTGTCTAGAATGTGCAGATCTTTAGACAAAGGAAGCAGATTTGTGGTTCCCAGGGCTTGGAAAGATGGGGTGTTGAGAAGTGATGGCTGGAAGGTGCAGGTGTCTTTTGTAGGCGATATCCTTAAAGGGGCTCTGGTAAATGTTCACATCTGTGAATGCACTGAAAACCACTCAGCTATGCACATCAAACAGAGGAAGTGCTACACAAATTACACCTCCATAAAGCTGTTTAAAACACCAACGAAAACCTCACTCCTCAGAGACAAAAACACCTCAAAAAGGACACCTACAAACCTTTCTGCATGAACTCATAAGATAAAAATGAGAAAAGGAGTAGAGAAAAGAGAGTAGAGAAACTTCCAGGTAAATAAAAATGCTTTATAGTAATTCTGTGGTGTAGAAAGCAACTAGCCAGTTTATTCCCCTAAAATCAACACCCTCTCTCTGTCTTTCTGTTCGGCGCGTGCGCGCGCGCGCGCGCGCGTGTGTGTGTGTGTGTGTGTGTGTGTGTGTGTGTGTGTGTGTGTGTGTGCAAGAGCATATGCACACATTCACACACTCTGTCATTCTTATAGCTATATAATAAAGTCTAGACAAAACTAACTTGGTGTTTTTCTTTTGTTTTGATCTTCAAGCCACGCGCTGTGGCATGCTTTATATTACAGCCCAGAAAGCTTTTAATGTCTACCCTAATGCATTCGGTCATTATATATGATTGTGCTAGATTCTCTTAGGTGCCATTCACAGCAAGGAAGGAGCCAGAGAAGACTAGAGATCTGGGATACAATTGTGAGTCACACTAGGAGGAACAGGCCAAATCAGGCTGCCCTTCAACGCAAACTCTGTAAGCTAGTGGCTGCAAAAATAATTTCTTCTTTACCTCAGCATAGACCTTCCCAACGCTGATGTAAAAAGCTATCAAGATACTTTGAAGGGAAATCATGTTCCTGTGGCAGTAAAACCCTCACAGCTGCTCTGACAGACACACTTGATTGACTTTCATGTGTTCCCAAAAGTTGTGCAATTTCATTTCAAATTCCCTACTCACTAGGTTCTTTCTTTATATATAAATACATGCTGTAAACTGAAAAGACTTTGAAGCCATAGATTCACGAGTTTGGCTATCTATTAGAATAAGATGAGAATTTTAAAATATATTCTTTATTAGAATTTAGCACACTGCATAGTAATTTATTGTTACATTCATTATCTAACATCTTATTTATTTATATTTTCTGGAAAGAAAATATAAACATATTCAACTGTACCTAAAATAAGTCTAATTCAACAGATATGGTTTCCTGCCATAAAAACATTTTTCTAAATTCTTAGATTCATCATTTTAAAAAAGTTTTAAAAAAAATCCCAAATGCAATTTTCTCAAAACAATTGCACGTCAATAGCTTTGACATCACGGGTGAATGAAAGCTATCTACATCTCCATTCTGATTTGACAATTTGAGTAGAGTTATAACTTCACAGCTCTCTACAAAATATGCCTGACAACACCAGTGACTACTGAGTTCTCTCACATTCCCTTTCATTTCTCTGTTACCTAAAAACAAAAGTGTGGAGGTGTGATATTCAGTGACTCTGAACCAATAAAGGTAGTGGCTCCACCAGGAAGGGTGTGGCGTTGTTGTTGGAGTCTCTGGGAGTGGAGTGGTGTGCAGCGTAAGGAAGGTGCACTAACTTGCTCAGGCTTCTAGAAACACTATTTACATCACAACCTAAAACAGTAATTTCCCAAATGAAAGGCTGGGAACCCCAAACAAGACAACCTAGTGTCGCAGGAGAGCTGATGTTGGTTCCCAGAGAACATAGCCCCATTGAAAAAAAAAAAAAAACAATCTTAAAGCCTATGCTGAGTCTTCAGGAAATCTTTTTTGCTGCACTGTTGATGTTTTTGTAAAGTGTATTTCCAAGTGAAAACACCGAACTTTAATAGTTTTAGCTACTCTCCAAGGAAGAATAGAAGATCTGAATACCAGGTTAACAAGGGAGCAACAGGCCTGTCTGTAGATCATGAGGCTGAGCCACAAGCTTGCCTTCGATACCCAGTTATAGGATCTCTGCATTCAATATGTGGTTATTTAGTAAGAGCACCCAAGCGAGGGAACCAGCAGCTATGACATGAATCACAGCAGTTTGGAAGTCACTGAGCCAGAGACTTTACCATACTTCTAAATAGTCAGCCTGGAATGGAAAAGATAAACAGTCAGGATCTGGACAGCAACTGTCGTCTAGTTTCCAAGTGTGCCCAAAACTCTATGTTAAGTGAAGCAACTTGTCTTAGAATGTCCTCAAAGCTAAATTTCACTTGTATAAGATCGTCTTTGATGTAAACTGAAATGAAGGAATGAGCCAAAGGAAAGAAATACAAGAGTGGAAAGTCATAAGTTCTTTCTAAATCCTTGAAAAAGTAACTTAGGTGTATTGTCTTCTTGTCATTAGACTTGAGAACACTAATTAACAATATACTTATTAACCATTGGGAAATATTTGTGGAGAACAGCCTATGTGCCAGGCATTGTTCTAGGTGCTGGGAAACAATACTTATACTGTAAAAATAAAAAGTGCTAACACTACGATCAACTAATCAGTGCCTACTTTAAATTCCTCACCATGACTCTTTGAATGGAAAGTGGAATTTTGTCAGAACATAAATTCTATTAGAATTCAAAGAACTAAATGAACAAATAAGATTTCCCTATCTTTCTTGTAATTGTGGTGGCCTCTAGGACATCTCCTATCAACTCAATATTATATGCCTGGATTGCCATGAAGAGCCCCAAATATAGGTTGTAAAAAACCTCTAGACATCTAAGACATTCTGGTCCACATCATGCTGGGGTGAACAGTAGATTGACTAAATAACCTTTAGAAAATTGTTTGTTTGCATGTTCTTCATCAACAAGATTAAGGTAGGATAATCCACAAGAGTGTCAGTTAGGCAGAAACTTGAGTTAGCCAGGAGCCATTGCTCTTGAAGGGAACTACTTGCTTACACCATGCAGCTTCCTCTAGATGCTGCAAGGAACACACGACCTGACCACTGTCTGCTGTGGAGGACACATACTCCAGCTATTGGTGAAGTGAATTAAATGGAGAGAGTAAAACCATGCCTGATGGGAATACACACACACATATGTATGTGTATACACACACACACACACACACACACACACACACGCATGAGTTTTCTGCCCTAGAAAATGTCCTAAAAGGCAAAGCCACTCAACACTTATTGAAGTCTATCTGTATACAAAGCCTTATACTAGCATGAATGGCCAACTACCCAAATACACACTGTAATGATCACATCCTTGGTTCTTGCCAGTGACGCTGACATCATCTTACAATTGCATATGCAACTCCTAATGACTACCATTGCTCTCTAAATGACCAAGGATGAGTGGTGTTCCATTTCCATGACTGTGTTCTGAAACTCTGCCACACAGGCTTAGATCCTTTCACATCTTCACATCTAAGAAATGTCCACATAACAGTTTTGTTTTATTTTTGAAGCTAAATTCCAAGGGGACTTTCCCATCAGTCCCTGTAGTAGACTTTCTCTGTCAGAGGTAATTACACAGAGATCTAATTGAAGCATTGCCAGGAGAACCAGTGGCTTCTTTGTCTTAACAAAAACTAAAATAAGAATCAGTTTCCTCAAAACTTAGCTCTCCGTACCTTCCTCTGAGAACCAATGCCTTGTATACATATTTCATATTTTTCAAACACCAAAGCAGAAGTTACTTTAAAAATTGAACGATGAAAATGTCTTACCCTGGTAAGTTCACACAGTCTTTTCCCAAAAGGTCAAAAGCCAAGTTGAGGTTCTCACAGAGCACTCTCAGAGAAGCCCCTCTGCAGCTGCTGCTCTGAGGACTTGCCTGACAGGGCAGAATTTAACTCTGCTACAGCGACTCAGAAGCCAATCAGCTCTGAGGTGGGGGCCGCCTGACATCAGGGGTGTCACAGGGACCCCATCCACCCACACTTCCTCCTGCTGGCAAAAGTGGGTTTTCTCTAAAAAGCTCTTGTGGTTCTCAAATGACTAGACTAGTTCCAATTAAATTGAAGATCTTCCTAAAGCTTCATTTTGCTTTCTAAATATATGTCATTCACATCCATGCAAGCTTGTGGACATTATAAACAATGACAATGTCTCCTGCCCACTCACCAACCCCAGCAGACCCAAGGATGGGAAAAGGAGAGCCTGGGAGGGACAGAAAACTTCCTGTTGATGTATATTTCCAGGTCGTGCATGTGGGAAGCTACTAAAAGTCTAGATTTTCTTAAATTGTCAGTGCTGGGAATATGGGGTTTTATCTCCTCTTTTCTTCTGTCTCTGCCCACCCCTTACCTCATTTGTACACAGAGACTCAAAATCCTTACATATCTAAGGAAGTACCATTTGTACAATTTCATGTTAATAGGAAATGTTAAAGTACCAACTTGTATTTTTAACAACAACAACAAAAATTTAATCCACCACAATCCTCTGAAACTACTTAGCACATTTTAGTAGTTTTTGGAATCAGTGCTGGATTAGAAGAATACTAACTAGATGGATGGCATCCAGAGAAGCATTGCCAAGGGATCTGCTTCATCACCACAACTGAAATGGAGAGATAAACACCGTGGACTAGGTTTCCTTCTGAGGAGTGTACCGGGGCTGGTTGAGGGTTCTGGAAGTGGGTTTGGCACATGCTTGGGAGCCTACTCAAATAACAATAGCATACCACTAAATAAACACTTAGATGATATAATACACACCACCAGGCTTTAATTTCCCCAAGAGTAAGGATGTTTGTTTTTTTAACTGAAGGATACACAATGCCACAATGCCGTAGGGCAGTTCTTGGGTCATCGTAAGTTCTCAGTAAATATTTTTTTGGATGAATGGATGAATTGAGGTGTACAATTACTGACTGAAATGCTTGCACGACTCATTCACTTTTTTAGAAGCAACAACCTGGAAACTATTTTCAAATACATAGATCGTTAGACCTACTCAGTGTAAACTTAAACGTGGGAGAGGGGCAGGATATGGGAGGGATCTTGGGAAGGGATGGGGGCAGGATGTGAGAGGGAGGGGTATATTTTCACACGGAGTTGGTTAGAAGGACATCAGTGTTTGTGAAGAGAAGCCCTAAATGACACATTTTCTGTTCTGAATGACACTCCCTGGTGGCTCATGGTCCTGCCTGAACTCTATCCTAGGTGAACCTTACAATCTTATGTGAAAGTGGCTTCAGGGAAGACTGGGGAGAAGGACATTTAGACTCCCCAAATCCCCATACCCAAACAGAGAGATAGCTAGATAAATAAAAATAAGACAATAGTTAAAATTGGGTGTTTTATTATCTATTGTTTTATTAAAAAATACCCTAAGGCTTTGTACTTTAAAACAGCTAGTAGTTTATCACGTCTGACAGAGGAGTCTGAAGACGTCTGGGAATTCGACAGAACAGGCTTCCAAGATGTTCCCTTCACGGGGTCATTCCCTGAAAGCTCAGCCCAAACTGTCGCTGTGTTCTGACTGTGGCCTGTGGCTATAGTTTGGTATTCTCACAACATGGTGCCAGGGCCCTGACAGCTACACAGAAAGTCATTTTCTCCACATTCTATTGGTCAAATCAGTCAGAGAGCCTTCCCAGACTCAGAAGAGAAACAGACTCCGTTATGAGCTGAAGGTCAGGTTAGACATGCAGAGAATAGGAAATGCCAAATTGAGTTATAAGATAAGTCATGAGATTGTATGACAAGCTGTTCCCACAAAATAGAGTGAGTGAGGGAACAAACCTCTTGACGACTTGCACTGGCTATGCCAGTGAGCAGTGTACAGGACGGGCTAGCTGTGGACATGAGGACAGAGATCCACGGTGGACAACAACAGCTTGCTGTAGATATAAGAGCAGAAGAGCCACAAATAATAGAATGAAAATGATTAAAATTCCTCATATTCTTATATGAAACTGTCAAAGCATGAAAAAACCCATAGATGCAATATATAACCTGATAGACAATGGAAGCATACTAAAAATGACCTAGTTAAGGGGAGAGGAATACTATAATTTTCTATTTCAAAAATAACAAAAATGATTATGAACATAAATTAAAATTTGGATTACCCAGAAGTGGAGAGTCAAGACTCAAGAAAAAAATCTGAAATAAAAGAAGAAAAATTATTTTTGAAACAAAGACTTATCAAGAATGAAAACAAGAGGGAAAATTATAACAATCTCTTAAAAGAAATGGAAAAAATAAGAAAATGCTTTGCATGTAAAATAAATAAAGAGTGGATAAGTGTTTAGACAATATTATGGGGCTGAATATATGGCTAAGTGCATAAAGTGCTTGATATGGGAGCCTTGACTTCTCAGTCTGGGTCCTCAGCACCCATGTAAGGGCAAGAGGGGTCACACCTGTAACCTCAGCACCCATGTAGGGAAGAAATGTTCACACCTGTAACCCCAACATCCATGTAAGTGGTGCACACCTGTAACATCCCCATTGGAAGGCAGGCCAATAGGTTCCGGGGTCTTGTTGATCAGTCATGTTAGCTGAAACAATGTGCTCTGGTTCACTGAAAGAACCCGCTGACGACTTAATGTGGAGGCGTTGGAGGGATGGCTCAGGGAAAGACAGTGCTGGCTGTGCAAGCATCAGACCCGAGTTCTTCTTCCCAGAATCCAAACAAAGTTTAAAAACGGTGGCACTCATTTAGAACTGTAGCACTGAGGGAGGGAGCAGACAGAGGCAGTTCCCGGGGACTTGCTGGCCAGCCAGTCCAGTTGAAAGGGCAAGCCCCTGGAGAACCTGTTACATATAAATCAAGTAATTAATAATAAATAAAGTGAGACCAGTAGAGGTAGACACCCCAAGTCAACCTCTGACCTCCACACAAGCATGTACACTTGTGTACATACATGTACACCACACATGCCACACATACACATACACACACACACACTGAGAGAGGGGGAGACAGAGAGAGACATTTATTGAAAATGTTCAAAGAAGATCCAGATTAGACAATAGGAGCCCTGGAGGTTTTTATAAGTAACAGCAGATATATCACCAAAAACAAAAGCTCCATAATTAAAGAAATTAATTAAAGTATTCCTGAGTTGAAAAAGATTTAAAACCTATATTTATAAATATTGATCTAGGATGACGACTATCAAGACACATCTTTTTGTGAGTGTGCACGTGCCTGGTAAGTGTTTACTGTGAGTTCGTGACGGGGTGTGAGTGCACGTGTGTGCATGTATGTGGAAGGCAGAGATGAGCCTTAGCACTATATTAGTAACATGTCTTATTACTGTGGCAAGACATCTGTCCCAAAGCATCCTAAGGAGGTTAAGAGACAGCTCAGCTGGTAGGGGCACTTGTCACACAGTGTTGTGCTGCGTTACATTCATTTATGCCGTATCTGTTGAACTATGAAGAGATGGGCTGCTGTTTCAGCTTGCCTGCTTAAGCCACCTGATTGGTCTAATGCAAAGCTGAATGGCCAATGGCTAGGCAGGAGAGAGAAAGGTGGGGCTGGCAGGCAGCGAAAATAAATGGAAGAAATCTAGACTCAAGAAGAGAAAAAGGAATGAGAAGGAGAAAATAATGAGGAGAAAGGGGGACACGCCCAGGGCCAAAAGCCAGACAGCTGCCAGACAGACAGTCATAGAGACAGCAGGTAAGAAATATATACAGAAAGATAACAAGCCCTGAGGCAAAACATAGAGAAAGAGAAACAGATTAAAATAAGAGCGAATATAAGGCCAACTAGTTAAGAATATAACTAATAAGAAGCCTCCTTGGGAGCTGGTTGGTGGCCCAAATGATAAAGCCTGCTAGCCTGAGTCCAGCCCTGGAACCCACACAAAGGTGGAGAGAGGAGTAACCTCACAAATTGAGTGCTGTGGCACACATACGTGTGCACACAAGCACACACACACAAACACATACATGCACAACCATGTACACACAATAATAACAAATGTAAAAAACAACTTAAGGAAGGAAGATTGAAGGAGTGATTTTGTTCTTGGGGGACTCATCCAGCAGCCACAGGAAGGAGCTAATCACTGTGTCCGTCGTCAGAAAACAGCATCAGTGAGGTCAGCTTTACTCTTGGTTCCCCCAAGAACAAAACAACTTGTTCAACCTTCCTTCCTTAAGTTCCATTTTACATTTATTTGTTATTACGTGTCTGTACATGGTATGTGCATGTGTTTGTATACGTGTGTATGTGTGAGTGTGTCTATGCACCTGTGCACACGTATGTGTGCTCCAGCACTCATGTAGAGGTCAGAGGACAACTCTGTGAGGTAACCAAACACAAGCCCAGCCCACCAAGACATGGGTTAACAAAGTCCCTGTGCCTCCCCCAGCCCACCATGACATGGGATAATATAGTCCCTGCGCCTCCCCAGCCCATCAAGACATGGGATAATAAAATCGCTGCTTTAATGATAAAGAAAAACTCAGGAATCACTTCCTCCAGCTGAGCAAGGGTCAATACAGAAAGGTGGAAATCACTGAACCTGGCCCTGAGAGGTGTGTGTGACCTGGCTGGTTCTACAGGAAGCCCTGCCTATACATTCAGAAACCTTCAGAGCCTGATTTGTTGTGTGCCATGCCATGTCTACCCAATGCCTTCTGTGCCTTGCTGATCAGGTTCTTGTATCTCCCCCATGAGAGGTCACCTGTACCCCAGGCTAGACATCAATTCAATACATAGCAGAGGATGACCCTGGACTAGCTCCTCCCAGGCCTCCTGCCTCTATTGCCACAAGGCTTATTACAGGCCTATACTGCAACATTCTTTTTTTCTGAAGCTTGCTCTCACACTGTAGCACAGACTAGCCTGGAGTTGGAAGAGTGACTCGTGCCTCCGCATCCCTGGTACTGAGATCACTGAACTTGCACCGCTAGCTTTGTGACTTTTTTTTTCCTTTTATTGAAAACATTTTTTCACATAATATGCCTTGATTCCCCTCCCCTCCCCCACTACTCCCAGTTCTTCCCGGGCCTCCTCTCCCATCCAGGTCCATCTTTTTTCTTACTCTCGCTAGAAAAGAAACATGCTGGAGGGGGATAATCACAAAATTGAATTAAATTGAACAAAAACTAACACATTGAGCTAGGCAGTGATGGTGCATGCCTTTAATCCCAACACTCAAGAGGCAGAAGCAATTAGATCTGTGAGTTCAAGGCCAGCCTGGTCCAGAGAGTGAGTTCCAGGACAGTCAGGGCTACACAGAGAAACCCTGCCTTGAAAAACAAATGATTAAAAATCCCCAAACCGATAAAACAAAAAACTAACATGTTGGAAAAGGACAAAACAAGCAAACAGAAGGAAAAGAGCCCGGGGAAAGGCAGAAGAAATAGATACAAATGCAGAGAGATCCACTCCTTTGTACATTTGGGAGTCCCATGAAGATACTAAACTGGAAGTCATAATATATACACGTCAAAAGATCTGTAGGGCAAAAAAGGGCTATTTCTTTTATCAGTGTGTGTGTGTGTGTGTGTGTGTGTGTGTGAAAGAGAGAGACCAAGCAAACAAAACAAAGGTCCTGACACAGCACTATGAGACAAGGAACCTCCAAAGAACCCTTGAATTCCCTTCCTGCCGACTGCCTACTGCTGAGTTTGTAGCCTACCCTAAAGAGTGTTTTGCTTCCCCAGTGAGACTCCCTTGGAGAAAACTAGCTTTTCATTGACAGTAGTGACAGATGGCTTCTGACTTAGTGATGGGGGCATGAGTCCACTTCTCCTTTCAGCTCTAGAGTCCCATCTGGTACAGACCTGTACAGACCCATGCAAACCCTGTGCATGCCTGCTGCAGTCTCTGTGAGAATATGTAAACCAAGGACTACATACTCATTCAGACTTGCAAATGTAAAGGGTTAAAACAGAATGGTATTGCCATCCTAGAGATAAGTGAGTGTCAACTCTACCTTTTCCTGACAGTGTAAGAACAAAAAAGTAACACAGCCACAATGACACAAAACTGTCATGGAAGGAAGACGTGGCAAACAGTAACACACGTTATCTGTAGAAATGAAAGAAGAGGTTAAGGGGGAAGATTACAGCATATAATAGTTCCACACTTAACTAGATGAAGTACGACTCTTCAGAAGAAGGCAGAAACAAAGAATACATACACAAAATTAATTTGGAGCGTACTTAAGAATTACGCCAGTGACCATAAAATCATCGTTCCCCCAAGACTGGCGTGTATGTAATGGGGGATAAAGAAAAGTAGCTGTTTTGAATTATTCCATTTCTTTTGACCAACGTGTCCCTGAGACTCAAAGACTTAAGATCAAAGGACAGGCATATAGATTGGATGAAGAAGAAATCCCATAATCTTGTGAATTTTTAAACTCTCACATACCTCCACTATGTAAATATACTCTCTCTTTGTACAAACTTGAAAATAATGACAAAGAAGCAGATGGTGTTGGGGAATGTAAGGCCGCCTGGGGAGCTGACTGATTACTGGTCTGTGGTAGGAAATATATATGGTAAATCTGGAACAATTTATAGCTCAAACTGCAGGAAGCTGTGAGAGATTAGGGTATTTGTCAAAGCGAGACAGCAGGCAACTTGAATGAGCTTCACTGGCTAAAGAGGAAACAAACAAAATACAGAACTGTCGGGCACCTGCCTCAACAAAAATGCCACTTGCCAGGGTAGGGGCGTGGAGATGTAGAAATATTAGTAAAGAATACAAAGACGTGTGTGAAAATAATATAGCAGAAAAACATAGAACAGTACCAAGAGGGAGTTCCAGTGAATACTGAAATCACTCGCATTTAAGCTCCAATTGTTTAAAATACCCTTGACCCCAAAAGGTAAGAATAAGACAAAAAGCTGCCTTAACATGAGACAAGGAAATGAACAGACCGCTTGAAGATCACGCAGGCTACGGCCATAGTTAAACATTCTGTTGCTAGAACAAAACAAGCCATGCTCACACCCTAGACCAAAACATTCTGTAGGCAAACCACTCCCTAAGTAGAATCCAATGTTATCTCCTTGAAGGAACTGGAACCTTAGTTGGATTCTTAGACTTTTGTTTGAACTACTTCAAACAGGTCTACTTCTCTATTCCTGAAATACAAGGTCTGGCTATTAGCCACACCTGTTGACCATAACCTTGAGAGATCAGAACCCTCTGGTCTGAATCTAGGTGGGATCTTTGTTTGAGGTTGAAGCGCAATAACCTTGAAGGAATACAGGTAAGTCCCAATTCTCTGACCTTCGGTCAATGTGGAAATATGCTCAGATTTTTTGGGCCTCCACACAGAACACTGGAAGCCAGTAAATAATTTAATAATGATATTTTTTGTCTTTGATTCTATAATGCCCTTACCAAAAAAAAAAACAAAACAAAAAAACAGAGCATTAATTGGTCATTTTAAGGTGATGGTAATGAACTAATTAACTCAAAGGCTTGCAAATAAATGGAAAGCATGTAGCATTCATCCAGTCCTGTATGAACTGAACCAAATTAGAGACAAGGACAGACTATCTTTATCAAAGTATTGTGTTGCCAAAGAAACAAACTGGGACTGAGCTTGGAAAGGTCCTCTGCACTGGTGATATCCACAGTGTCAGGAGTTGACAAACAGTGCAGTGGGGAGAAAAGACACCAACAACCACACCCAACAATAGACCTTGAGTCTAGGTTGCCTGGCAAGACTCGTCCACTACAGTGTGACAGTGGCGTGAGCCTAAGCGTTTAAAGCATTTCCTTTTCTCTGTAGTGTGCTCAGAGTGGATTTGCTCTTGTGGTGGTGGTGGTTTTGAGGCTTGGGAGTATATAAAAATAACTTTACCATTTTTCTTTTAAACATCTAAAAATTACAGCTACCTAGAGCCTATTCTCAAATTTACAATACCACAACTTGGTTGTTTGAAAATGTTGAGTTTCAATATACACAAAAATTGATTCCATTCCAATCTAGAGACCTCAGAATGTTCTGATCTTGAGAAAATTGCTAGCAGAATAAAAGCAGATGATGTTGTTTGCCGTCCACCCACGAGTTTCCTTTGCCAGCCTTAAGTGGTACGTAGACTAGAAGATAACAGCTGTAACCCTAGTTCCTACCCTTCCCGGAGCTGATGAATGGGCTTCAAGAGTCAGATTAACTATGTGAATAAGGACCGGCTCAGCCGTTTGTCTGCTGGCAGCAACAGAGCAACACAGACAGACACAGAGACAAGCTGATTAGCATGTTGGAACCCATTAGATGTCAAGTATTGGTGTGCAGATGAATCTGATGGAGTATATTTCTCCTAATTTCTTTATTCACATCTTCACACACAAGTTCTGTAAAAAAAAAAAAAGGCATTTATCTGTTAATAAAAGCCTATCATTTTGAAAACTCAGATTATGCATATATTTATATTGCCATAAATCTAATTTGTATCGCTGAAAAAAAATATTCATCAACTGCATCGTCAACATGCCAGAGGAATATAAGAAATTCCGTGATAAAATGGGCTTGCAACTCACCTGGCAGCTGAGTCAACTGGGTAGCATATCAGAGTGTGGTAGCTTTTACGTTCATCAATGAGCAGAAACATGATCACCAATGGCACCTCTGACAACAGCAATTATTGCACAGACAGGCACATATTTCACACAGCTCACATTAATTTTCATGAATATTGCTGTGTCCTAAGCCCTTAGCTTGATCTGTGTTTGAGAGTCTGTATGAATTAAATTAGATCTGTCATCTTTAAATACAGATGTATATATATAGATAACAATATGTATGTGTTTTATATATATATATATATATATATATATTTTAACCTTTTCAAAGCTTTCATAACATTCTCCTCAAGGCCAAAAAAGTCATTCTTTCTTTCTTGCCAATAAAATATAATATCTGTATATGTGATAGGTTCATTCCCTGAGAACATAAAATTATATATGTACATTTGAATTTTATCTAATTATGGGGCCATTTTGAATAATTTCTAAATTTGTCCCCAGTAACTTACTCCAATTTCCTTTTCCCTAAATTCTTTTAATCTCTGTATCACATTTTCGTCTCTAACCTTCTTCTCTCCTTTCAATAGACACATGTTAATCACCAGTCAGACCCACTCCTTATAGTTTCTTTGTAGAAAGGTCATAAAATTTCTTGCAAAATTTTAAAAGAACAAATAGGTTTGTCTAAGATCATATTTATTATTGCTTTATATCATACTACATGAAATTTCTATTAAGCTAAAAATATAGCGTGTGAGATGTAGCAATTGCAGTATGTTACTTTCTTCGTATTTCTCTAGCTCTTCTTTTTCTCAATTTCTCTGTGAATTTGCACTGTAGTTATGCTAATCTGGCCATCCTACCACTCAATAGACTCTACTTCTAACCAGGAGTCTGTCATATTGGAAGTGCTTGTCCCCATCAGCAGCCTATGCATCTTTTAAAGCCGCTTCTTCAAATCTATGGTCGCCGCTCATAAAAACTACCGCCCACCATTTATCCTTCCTTCAGTGTGTAGTGTGTTTATTGATCTAATTGATTCCCAGGCACTGTCGTGGGAACACAAAGCAGAATCAATCGTACTGTCTGTTCTTCCAAAAGTTAGGCAGAGACATAAACTGCTTATCATAACAAAATATAGCAATGACAGCAGCACAAAGCCTTGGGCGTTGAAACAGAAGAGCTGATTCAAGTATTCCATGTATTTATTGCTTTTTGATGGACCATCTGCCCTAGCTTCCATTGCTAGTAAACTGTCATAGATGGACTGACTTATAAACAACAGAGATTAATTTCTCACAGTTTTGAAAGCTAGAAGTGAATAATTGGGTGCTACATTGCTGGCATCTGCAGAGGACCTTCCTGCAGGCTATAGTCTATAAAGCCCTCACCCCCATAACCTGCATCTCTAGAAACTGCCACCCCTACTCCCATCATATCCAATGAGTAATAGTAAATGAAGTTTTAAAAAGCACAGTATCGGCTTCCCAAAGTTAATGTCTAAAAACATCTATTTGTAGTCTCTTAGACTCAAGCAGGTGGTTCTAGCGGAGGATGCCTCTCAGATGCTGGCTAGGACTCGAGTCATCTGAGGTTTCTTCCCACATGTATGCTGCCTACAAAATAGCCTTGTGAAAGCTGCAGAGGGAAGTGTTCCCACAAGGCAGGTGCCTAGACATAAGACGCAGGTGGGCCAACTCAGGAAGAGAAGAAATGAGAGCAGAGGAATGAATGTAAATTTTGGAGCAAAAGAAAGTGGCATTGCAAAAATATCAACTCTTAAAACTAGTCTGAATTCCCTTGGTGGTTAGTATGGAATATACAGCAGGGGTGGAATATTCTGTTATCCATTTTATTTGGAAACTTTTCATCTGAAAATGTATAATATTAATTTACTGGTGCTCCCCAGATTGGCCTCTTTTGACTGTCACCTTTCAGGGTAACAAGTGTTAAAGGGGTTCATCCTCTGTCAAGTGGCAGGAAGGTGGCCAGGGTATAAAAAGGTGGTAAGAGACAAAGAGTGAGATTTGTTTCAAGGACTTGGCTGACTTAATCACTCCGGATGAGCTAACAGAATAGAGTCCCAGGAAAGAATTACAACTTGTACATGAGGTCTACCTGTGGCCCATCTGTCACCTGTAGGTTGTACCTATATCACCACACAGAGACAGAATTAGTGGGCACCTGATGTGGGAGGTGATGTATACTGTGACTATGTTTTATTGCCATTGGTTAAAAAAGAAGTTGCTTTTGACCAGTGGCTTAACAGAATAAAGCCAGACAGGAAATCCAAATAGAAAAGTAGAGAGAGAG
>JAQHUG010000138.1:464200-475056 GCA_028555095.1 Dicrostonyx torquatus
TCACTGCTGTCACTGCTGTCACTGCTGTCGCTGCTGTCACTGCTGTCACTGCTGTCATTGCTATCACTGCTGTCACTGCTGCTGTCACTGCTATCACTGCTATCACTGCTGTCGCTGCTGTCACTACTGCCTGATTTGCTCTCACTGTCACTGCCGTTGTCATGGTCACTGCTTTCTGACTCATCCTCATCATTGCTCTCACTGTTACCATCACCATCACTATCGCCATCGTCACCATCAGATGTATTGTCGCTCCCGTCATCATCCCCATTTGAATCACTGCCATTGCCGTTATCACTTGATTCATCAGAGTCATGAGAAGCATCTCCATGGCCGCCACTCTCGTTCTCATTGTCCAAATCAGCACCATCACTTCCATTAGACTCATCACTGCTGTTGGGATCGTCTCCTTGCATGGATTCATCATCAAAATCGTAGCTGTCGTGCACATTGCTGTTGCTGCCACTACCTATCTTGCTGTGCCCCATCTTGTTGGGGGCATCTGACTTTTCAGCAGGCCCTTGAGGCTGGCCAGACTGCCCTTGCTTTGGGCTATTTCTCTTGTCCTCCTCCATTCCCTGGTGTCCATTGTTGCCTTTATTGTCCCTGAGTTTCCCAGATTCATTGGTAATGTTACTTTTGTTGCTTGTGCTGGGACTTTCAGTTTCTGTTCCCTATGGAACAATATAGAAAAGAATAGGTAATTAGTAAATATTTGCTATGAAATTCCATGGTCCGAGAATAATTGTCTGGAGAAATGGCCTTGAGACCAGGACTCTGGATGCCAGTGCAATGGTGATCTGGAAAATGTGCTCATCTAATACTTGAGGATGTTCAGTATTAGGGCTTGAACCCTGCAATAAACCATCCAGATTTCTACCTTATGGGAACTTGGATTAAATAGGTGCACGATAATGAAAGTGTCACAGTGAAACTCATTATTTTGTGTAATAAATGTAACAATAATAAAATGGTTTGCACAAACATGGTTGAATTATTATTTAACTCGACTTTTAGCTTTGGAGCCTCTCCTGGAACTAACTCTTATGGACCAGGCTGGGCTCTAATTCAAAAAGATCTGCCTGACTCTGCCTCCCTAGTGCTGGGATTAAAGGTGTGTGTTACCACAGCCTGGCCTAACTTCCGAAGTTTTAAAAATTGTTCTACATCTAAGTCTATAAGGACTCTAGATTTCTCATTAAAATGTTCATTGTTGGTTAAAAAAAATGTACCCAAACACTTATTGTGACATTTCTTATGTTAGTTTGGGGTTTTATTTTGTATTTGTCTGGATTTGTTTGTTGTTTTGCATACCCACTGGAGTGTGGAGGGAAGAATGTAAGCCGCTATAGGAAGGAATCAGTTTCAAAGCTGACCTGGTCTTGACTCTTCCCCAGAGGACATGTTTCTGACTGGCAAGTGATTCCACCTTCTGAATCTCCGTTGCCTTTGTGACTGAGCTTCTGGTTTTCCTGCAATGCTTGGCTGCCATTGCCTTCTTCAGTGTTTTTGTTCTCCTCACTGCTAGTGGTGCCGTCTGCGCCACATCTGTTTGGGGAAGCTTCTTTCTCTTTAGAGTGACCATCTTCACCACTAACTGAACTCTGACCTCTGTTGTCATCCTGCTCCTCCTGGCCCTCACTGTCATCATGGCCTCCCTTTCTATCTCCTGCTTCTGTAGCCTCATCATCACCAGAGCCCATGTCCTCATCCCCATTTTCCCCATTCCCACTGGGACTCCCATCAGTATTATCCAAACCAGCCTCTCCCTCAGTGTTTGCTGTTACCTCAACCCCCTTGTTCCCACCTCCCTCCCCTTCTCTCTGAGGTGTGGTTTCATCCAGAGCAAACCCATCCACATGTATTCCAACCTCATGGTTTGTACTATTCTTGCTGCCAACTTCTTGAGGTCCATTTCCCTGGACAGTGGTGGGATCTTCATTCTGACTCCCATCACCAGCACCCTCAATGTTTTTACCCTGATCAGCATGCCCATTTACAAGACTCTCCTTTGCTTCTCCCACATTTTCAGTGACGCTTGCTTGGCCCCTGATGTCATTGGCTGTGCTGTTCTCTCCTTTTGCATGTATCTCATCATGACCATATGTTTCTATGTCTTCGTTTTCATATGCAATGTCCCCCTGTTCATTTGCTAAAAAGGTCTGTGTTGAAGAATTCGTCCCTCCGACATCTGTTGACTCAGAACTATTCCCTTCTCTTTTGTAAGTGTCCTTGGTATACACTTGTCTTCCTAGTTCACTGTCATTAGGGGGGTCACTGCTGTCTTTAGTGGTGTTATTGATATGCAACTCATTCTGAAAAAGAGACACAATTCAAAATCAATTGTGAGCATCATTTTCAAATAAAGTCAAAGGAAAAAAGAATGGGTGGAAATTTTAGGGAAGGTCACAGAGTATAAAAGTGGTTTGAAAGAAGAAAATGAAGGGAGCCTTTATATTTACATCTCTTTACCTGTGCTGGAGTTCCTGAGTGTGCTAAAAACGATACATTCACAGATTTTTCAACAATGTGTTTTTCCAGTGGTATGATTTGAGGAAGCTGCCGAGGTTAAAAAACATAACCGTTACATGGGTTCTTGTTTTATGATTAAGAAAATATGTAACGCAAAGGTCAGAGCATAATCTGACATGTAGGAAAAGCAGCCCATCACAGTACTTATGCAGAATTTCAAGATGAGCAAATGAGGATTTTTATAATGTTGTCATCATTTTAACTGAGTATTACAAGCCCACTTATCTCATGTGTACAAAGACAAGATGAGTCCTTGTTCTGTTACCGACCCCAAGTATGATGTCAGACCCAAGCCTCTAAAACAATAGTGGGTGTGAGCTGCTGGGGCAGCATCAAGCAATCACTACCTAAGCTCTGCGAGTCAGCCTGAAGTGCTTGCAAAACTCCTCAGCCACAGAAACAATGCCATAAATGGTTATGTGAAATCATATGAAAATGCTAGGCATGGAAGCTGGCTAACACAATTACAAATGGATTGACTTTCTTCTTCATATGCTGAGATTTTCCACAGTGGACATATAAATAGCACACATGAAACACTGATATGATCATATGTTGAAAAGTCTGACCTTTACCTCCTGTTCTCACTTCAGTTTTTCTCAAATGGTATAAGTTGTGGTGACATTGAAATAAAATCCACATGGAGCAAAGCAGCAGTAGACAAAGCCTCCATGACTTCTGGGCATTGAATTAATATGACTGAATTTTTAAAAGTATGTCATCCTCGGATAAGATGTGTTTCAATGGGAAGAAAGGAAGCATGAATTGGTTCACATGTTTGCCTTTTGTTGAGACCCCAAACTATATCACATAATAGTTTTGACACAAATCTAAGCATTTGGACTCAATTTCTCTGTAAAACCTTGAGGAAATATGTACACTTCAATATCGTGTTAAAAGATACAGCAAAGTAAGAGGGCTTGATTATGGAGATGTACTTACTGGAATGGCCCATGCAGCTGCCCAAATGCAAATATATATAATTATCTTCATTTTCATTATAAATAGTCAGTGTCTGTTTAGAATAAAGAATACCACAAAAAATAAAGTGAAAGATGATAAGCATAGTAGCTGGTTATTTCAGTCTTTACATTTGCCCTTTCCTGGGACAAGGAGACAGAACCAACATGAGAAGACATCCCAGGTGGCAGAATAAGCCTGGTAGTTATGGAGACATGTGGGAGCCTCAGCATGCTCAACACAGTCATGACTTCCAACATTGGGAACCTCAGCATGCTCAACACCGCCATGATTCCCAACATTTTGTGCCAGTGGGTTTTGTGGGACAATGGTCTTGTATTGTTTTAATAAAATGCTGATTGGCTAGTAGAAGGCGGGAAGTATAGGTGGGGTGACCAGAACAGGAGAATTCTGGGAGAGGAAAGAGTCCATCAGACACAGAGAAAGCAAGATGAGAATGCCTCGTTGATAAAAGGTACCAAGCCACATGGCTGACACAGACAAGAATTATGGGTTAATGTAGGATGTAAGAGTTAATAAGAAGCCTGAGCTAATAGGCCAACAAGTTTGTGATTAACGTAGACCTCTGTTTGTTTCTTTGCAACTGAAAGGCTGCATGGCTGGGCAAGACAGAAACCTCTGTCAACAAGTGGGAGCAACAACTATAGAGGTATGAGTACACAGCTGTGACTTTAGCCCTGTGCTACTACCCATGAGGGTAAAAGCTCTCTTCTTCGGAATTAACTAATTCTTCCACGAGTGGACTTGTGATCCCCCACCTGACTATAGAGAGTTGGACTATCAATATTGTAAGAGGAAGAAATACCTGAGTTGAAGGAGCTTGGGCAAGGAGAAAGAACACAGGGTTTGGGTTTAGACTCCCTGAATTCAAATTCTTCCCCTGCTATCTGCTGAAAGAGCTTGGGAACTTTAAATAGCTTTATTGGGCTTCTGTTTCTTCAGTCTGGAATAATAACACTGTGCCTCAGAATATCTCAAGGGCTGGCAGAAGAATCAGCCCTGAGCTTTGCAAGGGCGCCTTTAGCTCTCACTGCACAGAGCCAGCAGCTTCCGCAAGCTCTCTGGCAGCACATTGTACTGTTTGGAAGTTGCCTGGCTACCCCTCTGTTCCTCTTCCCTGGCATAAGATCCTGGAGCTCAGGGAGGTGTTCTGATTATCATCATCTCTCGATGCAAAGCACAGGAATGGTACCCATGAATGTTATGGTAAAGACATACTTGAGTACAAACAGTGCCCAGCACTTCCCTGGTCACTTTGCCATCCCCACTAAATGAGAGGTCTTCTAAGAGCAAAATCTTTCACCTCTGTTACAACGCAAATTCAAAGAGTCACATCCAGATTTTATATTTGTAGAATAGAGGCTAGAAAAATACAAAAATCTATGTCAATCAAAAATTTAGGTTCATATTTCCTAAAAGTTAACTTCTTTGCATCATGATATTGTTATTATAGAGAGGATTGTTTTCTCCTGTTTTGTGATCTTCCACAAGATTTAATGAGTACAATCTTGCATGTCATAAAATAGCTTTGATTAAATTCAAGGTTAGTAGTGAATGACAATAAAACATTAATGAATATATATTAAGAATTATTGGTACTGCTTCAAAGGAGCGAGAACACAATTCCAGGGCCTCTGCAAAAAGGTGCTAAGAAGAACTGAGGTTCATTTAGTTATTCCAGAGACTAAAACGAGGCTAAGGTGCCTCGGGACAAAGCTGGTAGGGGATGGAGGGAGGTGAAGTTCTTGTGATCAACCAAGCTTAGACTGCCCTTGACAACTCCCAACCCAGTCATGCCTCTACAGAAGTCCTGTCTGCCCGTGACCCAGGGTCCCTGGTCCAAGAAAGGTGGTGAGTTCATCAATATGTGCATCTGAGACTTGCTGCCCCCATCTCACCTCTCTACTCCAGCATTGAAGTGCATGATACTTGTACCCAATGGCAAACAAGGCAGGTCTGTAATGAAGACCCAATGGAAATGACCAATTCATTAGAATTGAGGAGCCTCTTTTAAGTTATCACATTTAAGGTCACATCAAATGATATGTAGTGATTAGCAAGTTTATGTGAATATGTGAATAAGAAGATGGGGGCAAGACCTAATTATCAGGGCCTTGTTGGAATGCCTGAAAGCAGACTTGAGCTGTCATCCCAGCAGTACGATGACCTGCATGAACCCGACCTGACTAGCCTGGCCAAATCCAGTGTGGAGAGGGAAGCTGGGCATGGAGTTCCTACCTAAGAAACTGTTGGCAATTGGTAGGTGTTGGGAAACAAAAAAGTGATTTTTTTTTCTAAGAGTGTAGGCCTGGTTTGTGCCCCCATGCTCCAATGGGAGGTGTACAATTGAGAATATCTGGTCATCAAAGACTGGTCCTGATGTTTTCTGTCTGTTTACAGAAAGGGCACACATCTGTGCAAGTAAAGAAAGGAGGTGGATCTGGGAAGAGTAGGAGAGGGCGGAATATAATCAAAACAGACAGCACAGATTTCTCAAGGATAAATAAAAGCAAGGATATTTGAAACTTAAGTTAGCTAACCTTTTATCAAAACAATTCAAAGTGATCACACAACTCTCAAATTTCCACCTCTGTTTTTGCCACCTCCTGGCAACACATCTTTGTTTTTCTAAACCTATCAGCCTGAAGTCTGAAGCAGAAAATCAGTTGGACAGAAGTCAGATCTGTGGGTATTCTACAAAGAATTATAGCAGAGTCTGCTTTTAGAACCTTTGTATCAAGTGCCAGAAAATTACTTTCTCAGATGCTAAGTTGATTTTGATTCTAGATATTAAATTTCAACTGAGAATAATTTACTCGGTCTAGTTAGCAAACGTCTGAAGACTATTATCGGCCAGAGACTGAGTCTGGGAAAAGCATCGCTCTTCTTATTGTAGAGCTTAACTGTGCACACTAGACAGACCTTGAGGCAAAGACCAGTGGTTAAATCAAATCCCCAGTTCAGCTTTTCCCTCGGGAAGAGTTGTTGTTTGGACACAGCCCTCATCCCTTTCTCAAAGAGGAAGACAGGTGTGGTTCTTTTGTGTTAAATTCCATCACATTTCAATGGTGAGGCTGAAAAATGCCTTTGACTTGACCTAAAGCTCTTAAGTATAGTTTTCTGGATAAAGGTAACAGTTATAAATTATAGTGAATTATAATAAAGCATCAAAGTTGTTGATTTTTAAGATTATTACAGTTACAATATCTGTTTCATCTTAGGTTTTTTTTGATTAAGCAATAATATCTATCTCAAACACTGTCTGGGGGGCAAAAAAATCAGTTCTGCTCTACGGCAATTCTATATCTTATCAGATGGGCTAGCATCCCTCCCCAGGTAATCCACTCTCTTTTCAAACACACCCTAGACTTGAAGAGTTAAGAGATAAAAAGTTTGAACCCAAGTCGTTCTCATCCCTGAAGCTGAAAGCGCTTTTGACAAGAGACAGTTGGCTCCTGACAAGGGGATGCCATCTTACCTTGACAGTCTTCAAGGGGACTTTAGAAATCCAGCCTCCCTGATCTCTCTTTCCAGGCTGAGAGTGCTACACTGTCCTGGACTTTTGCATGACAATTCTGTACCTGCCGAAATTTAAATTCAGTTTGATAATTTTCTCCTCCAATCAGTGTTTAGGATCCCTGATGTGGGGGTTTAAAGTGTGTCACCGGGCCCACGAGCTAGTAATAACGCCTCACTCCCTGGATCGCTGGTGTCTGTTTGCTCCCTGAACCATTTGGTTCCACAAGGACTTACTTTCACTTAATTAAATAGCTCCTGGAAGACTGTTTTGTGTCTTAAATATAGATAATCAGTGTGATATATCTGAAAAGAGCCACTTAGACTCTGTCACCCTGCATTTCTCGTCTTGCTAAGGTTGGCAATCTAAGAAAACTCTAGGTTTCTCTCGTAAATACGACCGGCTATTTAAGACCCCTATCATTCCTGAGGTATGTATTAAAGTTGATGCGCTGTAATTCAAGCGGCTGTCCACACGCAACAGGCTTGACATTGGCTACGGGAGCATTAAAAGGCTCTATAAACAGTAATGCCAGGAACCTTTTCTGATCTGAGCTAAACAGTGACATAAAGTTTGTTCTTTTAAAAAAATATATTAATTTAGCATTCACACTAAATTTTATAAACAACTGTTCAAAAAGTGAAACATGTTGTATCTACCTGGACGTGCAAAGATACACACAGATCACAGACTCAGTTTCCGCTCCATTGTTCGTGTAAACTGTCCTGGTCGTGCAAAGACACACACATCACAGACTCAGTCTCCGCTCCATTGTGTGTGTAAACTATGGAGTACAAAACAGAAAAACAGGCTGAACTTCTCGAAAAGAAAAAGTACGTGCCTGAACTCATCCTTCCTTGAGCCCTGGACGGACAGGATAAGCCCTGAACCGTTTCTCTAGCTTATGAGCACCACATTTGGCAATTGGTGTCTTTCTGAGTAGTAGCTCAGGGATGTGCCCGTGTTTGTATGTGGTTCTATTGAGGGGTGCGAAACACATAAGATCAGAGATACCATATCACTATCCAACAACAGTATCTCAGGATTATACACAAAGAGAAAGTGAGTGAGTGTGTGCATGAGAGTGCACACACACACACACACACACACATACACACACACACATACACACACACACATACACACACACACATACACACATAGACACACATACACGGGAAGCAGTCTAGTGAACAGAGTGGGAGATGAAGGAAGCAGAAGCTGTATTTGAAGATGTATTTCCATAGCAGGCCCTGCTGGATACTGCAATGGCCCAGAACAGAACTAGAGCTCAATGTGTGGGCAGACTGAAGCACAATGCTCAAATAGCCCACATCACCAGCAGAAAATGAGCCGGGCTGAAGCCCCTGGGACAGTTGCAAGATTGCTGCCTTCAGTGTCTTGAATTGCACAACAGGTCTCCCGATAAGGGAGGAGTGGGGCCCTCAGCAGAGTGGTACTAGGCACCCCCCTCTTTATGGGATCCAGGTAAGGGTGTTACACCTTTTCTGTATGTTCATAGTTTTAGGGTGTTGCACCCTTCATAGTCTGTATATTAAGTAAGTTTTAGGGCCTGGTTTTCTTGATATGATTTTAATATGCCAATGTGCTCATATGATCCAAATATACTCTGATAAATTTCTTAGGCGGGCCCTTTCTACTCTCAGGAATAAGGTATTGATGAGTGTGTTCCTCGTGGTATTCTGTACAGTCTAGCAGAGCGCAGAGCATCCTGCTTCTGTAGCATGCTCAGAATGGAGTCAAATGCTGCTTGGGACAAGGAGTCTTTCTGGGCCTGAAAAAACCAGCCTTGCTCAGTATGGAGGAACTCGGAGCAGGACTGTGACAGGAAGATCAGAATCATGGATGAGTTGCTCAAGTCTTTAATAGAAATGGATAAAGGCTGTAACAACAACAGAAAAAATACAGGGTAAAATATCTCAGCGACAAGTCTGTTGTTAATGGACACTGCTGCTTACAAGAGGAAGAGTTTTCCACTTGAAATGGGGACAGTAAAGGCACTTGCCCCATCTTGTGGAGCTGCTCAGCTCTTGGAAGATCTGCCTTCATGTTACTCACACTGGAGACCATCCTGTATTGGAAGACAACAGTAGCAACAAAGCTCTGGATGGTGGATACATTTTAAAGTCATTGATCAAAAACAAGAGTCATGAAGAGCAGTAAAACAAGTGACTCAGTGAAATGTGACTTTGTGTGCTTTGAGAATCCAAATTCGAAGGGCTCTTAGAGTTGTTGACTTTGTACAGATTCCTGATCAGTCAGTGGTAATGCTGATATTGAGAGTTCGTTTTCATTGATGCATACTCAGTAGACAGAGTTGGCAGTGGCACTGTTGAAAGCATGCTATACTACAAATTAAATACACATTGTAACAGCCAGGGATTTTTCTAAGAGAATCCTGCAAAAGCAGTAACTGCATTGTTAGGGAAATGGAGCTGAAGCGATAGTTGCATAATTCAGCCTTTATAGTTTATTTCACACAAACAATTGTTTAAAAGTAAACACGACTCTGGAAGTACATTTATTTACTTCAGTGTTCATAAGCATAGGCAATGAGAAGCTGCCCACATTTGCCTGGGCATTCTGAACTTTTATTTGCTACACTTGGTGGTTGAGGCCTGGGTTCTGTCATCAGACACAAGGCTGCTTTTAGGTGGTCATTGAGTGGTTATTCTTTGCAGAAATGACAATGCCATATCTACAGAGAGCCAGAGGTCTCACACTCAGGGGCAAGCATCACTTGGCCTCATCTGAGCAGCTACCCGAGATTGTAGAAGGAAAGAACTCCCTTGAGATTAGTTATGCCGCACTTTGCAAACCATCATTTCGTCAGCAAATCTATGGCCAAAAAGTATGCTAGGTTCCATGAAGGGCAAAGGTTAAGGCTAAATCCACCTTGTCTTTGTCCTTACATAAAGTCCATCTGGGACTCACTGCTGTCACTTTTTCGCCACACACATGCAATCTTTATGGTTATAGAAATTGAACCCAAGGTCTGATGTAAGCTCTCTACTGTGGAGCGCATTTCCAACCCCTCGCTGACATTTACAGCAATCACCTATTATTTGACAGACTTTACGCAGTTTATAGAACTTTTTCTTTCATTGTCACTGTGTCATATTTGCTAAAAGCCACAAATCATTCTGCTTTTAGCAATGACAACATCTCAGTCGTCAACATGTTTGATATGAAAGACATTAGGAGAAAGTAACCTCATATTCTTGCTGATTCTTGACTGGCATTAACAAGGTATGTGATCTAAACACAAACATGAAATCAGGTCTGATATAACAATTAGGATATTTATTTTAATCCTTCTTCCAAAACAAGGAAAAGCGATTTTATTATCAGCTTCACACACACAAAGAAAAACATTAATACATAATGGATTTAAACAAAGAAAGTGACTTACAAAGGTAGGATAAATATTGAAACACTAATGCAGTGTCTTTCCAACTTCCTTTTTCAAAACAAAGCGTAAGCCCAGGGTAGGCTGGAGATGTAGCTCAACCCAGACTCAGGGTTGGGATCAAGAGGGGATGCATGAATCTCCTGGGAAGAGGAAATAAAACAGATACAGAAGGTAGCCTGAAGGCGGATGGGGATGGGACCAGCAGGGATCATGGAGGGAGAGGATGGAGGGAGAGAGTACTGGCAGAGATTACTGGAATTGGAGAGAATTTCAGAGGTAAGGTAGAAACCCTAGCTATGACTCCTAGCAATAGGAGATACCGAACTCGAACCAGTCATCTCCTGTAACCAGGCAAGACTTCCAGTGGACGGACTGGAACACCAACCCAGCCAT
>JAQHUG010000138.1:496430-520559 GCA_028555095.1 Dicrostonyx torquatus
CCCCCTACCTTTTGCTTACCCCCTCCCCCAATCCCTACCTCCACCCCCATCCCCACACCCGTGCTTTAATTCTTCCTCCTTAATAACAGCAGTAGGTAGAAGCTCCAACTGGAGCTCTCTCCATAACTGTTCCTATCAATGATTAACCACAATTATAATTATCAATAATAGGAAATGAGTATGTGTTCATTAATATCCAGACTAACTGAAAAATATCAGTTTTGCCAATGGCAATTGATTGAGATTGAGCCAAACTGGGACTCAATAAAAGTGGTGTCTTTAAACAAAGTATAAAGGCAGTATCTTGCCTGTGCATCTGTTTTCTTGTTTGTTTTTCCCCCAAATAGAGGGAAGTCAGTAAGGTTGAGACTAGAATCCTAAAATTCCCTTCACGGAAACATTGCATGCTTTCTTGTACTAGGCCCTGCCACTTCAAGATCCTACTGTCTCCCAAGAACATCAATCACATGGTCTTTGGAGAGTATTTAAGATTAAAACAGCTGGAACAGTAGGTAAAAGATGCTGCCGTGCAAACCCAGAAATCTGAGTTCAGTCCCCAGAATCCACAAAAAGATGGGGGGTAGAGAAAAGACCCCCAGGCTTGTCTTCTGATCCCCCACCATATGCACACTCATAAATATACATGCACACCTATTAATAAATAATAAATTAAAAATTTTGAAGGTCTAAACTATACATTTGCCAAGGACCCAGCTCCGTATGGAGTAGGCAGGCTTTGGGATGAGGAAGTGATTGTGTTATCTAGGAACTCGTTCACATCAAACAAATGAGAAATCACATATTGGGGAAATAGGATCTAGCTGCCAAAAAGGAATTTAAGATGTGGATAAGAAAAAGCTGAGAAGAAAATTGAGAAAAGGGACTGAAATTGGAGGCAAACGTGAATATGTACACATCATATATCATATGTACAAATAGAAACAGTGGTGTGTGTGTACATATATGTGGATATACATATATAAACATATGTTAATGTACCTTCTCTCTGGCAACTAAGAAAGTCTATATATGATGGCATCCCCTGAGGGATGTGTACACCAAACACTTGGATCCCAGTGCTCCAGTAAAAAGCAAATGTCCCCAGAGTAAGTTGATCGCATGTATATAACAAAAGAAATTTAAAGTGAGCCGACTTTTTATGTCACACAGAATTGTAAGCAGAATTACAGGACAGATGAGGGAGCCATAGGGATCAGCATAATGGTCTCCCATGGACCAGCCTGAGAACAGTTAAGGATTAAGATCAGCAATGGCAGTAATCAGTTACAACACACAATAAAAAAGTAGTCTAAAAAGAGGAGAAAAGAAACAAATAAATGGAGAAGAGGGGGACATTTTCATATTGATGATTAACTAGTTAATGTAAAAACAAAACCAAAAACCAGGAAAGAGAAAACAAGCCGTGCAAGCTGTTCCCAGGAGACCGATCAAGACAGAAGCCGACCGCTGACGCCCAAGTCGGTGAGCAAAGACTGGGCTAAGTATAAAGTATTGACAAAACGCACGCTTGCCATATATACCCCAAATACTGATGCACACAAAGAGCAAGAGATTGTGAGCAGACAGCAGGAGCTTGAGGTTGGCGGCACAGGCAAGAGGCAGGTGGGCTAACTTTTCATCCACCCCATGACAAAATGCCTAAGATGAACGTACAGAAAGGATTTGTCCTGCCTCGGGCTCTGGGTTCAGCTTTTGTAATCTGAGGTCTTCTGGCTTCTCTGGGCCTGACACAAAGCTAAGCTACAGGAAAGAACATGTTGGAGAGCAAAGCCAGTGATTCATGGTACCCAGGATCAATAAGCATCAGAGAGGAAGGGGCCTGGGACATGACAGACCCTTGGAAGTCACACCCGACAGTGACCTTCCTCCTCCAGCTTGGCCTTGCTTCCTCAAAGCCCATTCAGTAGAAAACTCCTCAATGGATCCCAGGTGTTCCCAGGGATGTCCCCAGCTTGTTAGTTGGGCAGCAGAGGAGGGGGTGCCTGAACTGACCTTGTCCCATGGTTACATTGTTGAATGTCTTGATCGTCACCATAGAAATTTCGCATGATGGATGGAGATAGAGCCAGAGACCCACATTTACATCAGAGCAAGGGACTGAGCTATCAAGGTCCAGTGGAAGAGCAGAAGGAGGGAGAAGAGGAGCAAGGAAGTCAGGACCATGAGGGACTGGCCCACCAACTGAGACAGTGTGCTTGATCTATTGGGAGCTCATCAAATCCAGCTGGACCAGGACTGAATGAGCATATGACCAAACCGGACTCTCTGAATGTGACTGCCAATGGGGACTGACCGAGAAGCCAATGATAATGGCACAGGGACCTATCTATCTCTTCTGCATGTATTGGCTTTTTAGGGAACCTACTCTATATGGATGCACATCTTCTTAGACCGAGAGGGAGAGGGGAGAGTCTTGGGCTTTCCACAGGGCAGGGTATCCTGCCCCATCTTAAGAAAGCAGGGGGAGGGTGGTGGAGTAGGGAGGGAGTGGGGAGGCCTGGGACAAGGGGAGTAAATGTAAATTTTTCTTTTAAATTTAATAAAAAATGGAAAAAAAAAGAAAACTCCTCAATGAATTCATCCATTGATGTGGCTGAGCTCATCATGGTCGAATCACTTCTTCATAACACCACAAAGCTTTCAGCACGGGGGTCTTTGGGGGAACACCCATGTTCAGAGTCTAGAGGTTGCTAAGCTCCTCTGCCTTCTCATAAGATGCGTGGGAAGCAGCTCAAGCATCATTTTGGCAATATCTACATTGACAGTGTGGGGCTTGCATCTAATTGTAAGAACACTTAGAAAACCCAGAGCTCAGAATCATTCTCTTGGTTTTGGGTTTTTATTCTCAAAAATGGCCAAGCCCGTAAGAGGCAGATTAACAGGTAGGGGTTGTCCATATGGAGAGTCTTAGCATGTAAGACAGCTCTGTGCAGCACGTTTTCCTGTGAGAATACTGAATGAAAAGCGGGAAGGACACTGTTGGAAAATTGGTGGCTGTGTTGTACCATCAGACACATTTATTTGGATAACTGTTAAGTTGTTTGTAACCAAGGCTATTGTTATATTTAGCTACACACTGACCATATCTAGGTATGACCGAATGCCGTTTTATTTAACCTGTTCTTGGGAGGCCTGGAGATAGACGAATCACGCAGGAGACTGTGATGAGGTGATGAGGTGTCAGCCTGGGGAGGGATGGGGTGGGCTGCGGAGGCTTTAGCTGCTTTCAAACGCACATTCTGTGGCTGAAGTTGTCTCAGCGCAAGCTGACTGAAAGAGAAAAAAGTCTTTATTGATAGACTTGAAACAGTCTGATGAAACACCAACAACCCCTGCTGGTAACAAACTGCCACTGGCAATCGTTGAACAAATTCTTTGCTGCTGATTGTGACGGGCAGTGCAGAGACACGGGCTTTCAGCCACAGGAAGCAACCGGGGTTAGAGTTCATTGTCTGTGTTTACCTAAAAACATAAACCTTTACCTTTGAGTCAAATAGTGTGTCTTGTTCTAAAAGACGATGCAAAAATGATAATTATCATCTTTGGAAACCGTTTTTCCTTGTGAGCACTGCTCTCATAGGAAGCCATTTACAGACACCATCTGAAAACATATAAACTATATTTTATGCTTTTATATTTGAGGGACTTTTATTTTATGCATTATTTTCAATTTTTCTTTTATTATTTTAACTTTTTCCTTATATATTTATAAACATCCTGATGAAGTTTTCCCTCACTCCTCTCCTCCAAATCCCTCTCCCATTTCTCCCCTCCATCCCCTCCTCCTCCATTTCTCTTCAGAAAAGTTCAGGCCTCCCATGGATATCAACCAGCCATGGTATGTAAAGTTGAGTGGGACTAGGCACCTCCTCTCTTATAAAGGCTGGAGGAAAGGGTCCCTAAAGCAGGCAACAGAGTCAGAGACATCTCTGTTCCCACTGGTAGGAGTACCACAAGAAGACCCAGATATATAAGTGTAACATATATGCAGATGAGCTAAGATGGCATAGTTCGGTACCATACAGGCTCCCTATTGTTGGTTCAGTCTCTGTGAGACCCTATGAGCAAGGTTAGTTGATTCTGTGGATGTTTTTTGTGGTGTCCCTGACTCCTCTAGCTCCTACAATCTTTTATCCCCCTTTTCCACAGGATTCCCCAAGCTCCACCTAATGTTTGACTGTGAATCTCTGCATCTGCTTGGGGAAGCCCTTCTGATGACAATTGGGCAGACAATGATCTATGAATATGATAGGATATTATTAGGAATCATTTCATTGTGATAGTGGAATATTACTTTAACTATGTAAAGGTGTGTCACATTTGTTTATGCTGCATTTGCTTAATTATGTAAAGATGTGCTGCTTTTTTGCCTTGCCTGCCTAAGGCACCTGATTGGTCTAATAAAAAGCTGAGCCGCCAATAGCAAGATAGGCAGGGCTGGCAGGCAGAGAGAGTAAGTAGAGAAGGAATCTAGACTCAAGAAAAGTGAAGGGAGAAGAAAGTGAGGGAGAAAGAAAGGGAGATATCCAGGGTCAGGCAGCAACCAGTCAGCCAGACATGAAGTAGTACATACAGAATGGAAGAAAGATAAAAAGCCCCAAGGCAAGAGAAACAGGCTAATTTAAGTTATAAGAGCTAGTATAGCAAGCATAAGATAAGGCCAAACATTCATAACTAATAATAAGTCTCTGTATCATGATTTGGGGGTTGGTGGTCCAAGAAAGCTTGCTACATCATCGACCTGCCAGTCATGTTTGGTTCTGTCCTAGTCCTCTGGTCCATCCAGTTTCTGGGTCACTGTTTTCTTTTTTATTGAGAAAAATATTTCCACTCCCACAAGCCCTCACAGATCCTCCCCATTCTCCATCCACACAATTCTACACCTTTTCTTCCCCCCTCTCTCTACAGATAGCAAACAGACCAAAGGGGGGAACATAATAGCAATAATAATGATGATGATGATAATGAAACACACATGCATAAAACCCATAAAACACAAGATCAAAAATTATAATATAGAGGAAAAATCAGTAAGAAAAAAATGCCCAAACAAGGCGATACGAGACAAAGCATCTACAAAAGTATCATATCATAGTTTTTTTGTGTGTGTTGGTCATCTACTGCTGGGCATGGAGTCTACCTTTAAGTGTGATCAGCATACCCAATGAAATTCCATTGGAGAAAACTAATTTTTCTTTGCAATTGGATGTCAACTGAAAATAACTTCTTGGTGAGGGCTAGGAGAGTGTGTCCATGTCCCCCTCTCAGCACTGAGACCCCATCTGATTTGAACTTGTGTTCCCCTTATGCATGCTGCCACAGTTCATATGTGTGTCAGTCCTGTTATATCTGGAAGACACTGTTTCCTTGATGTTATCCATCCCTTGGGCTCTGGCGATCTTTCTGCCTCCTGGTCTGCATAGATCCTTGAAGGCAGAGGTTTGATGAAGGCGTACCATTGAGGACTGAGTGCTCCGATGTCTCTCACTCTCTGCACATTGCCCAGTTGTGGGTCTCTGCTAGTTTCCATCTACCCCAAGAAGAAGCTTCTCAGATGATGGACAAGCGGGACACTGCTCTGTGTACAGCAGAATGTTGCTAGGAGCTATTTTATTGCTACATTACTTTAGCAGAACAGTACTATTCTTGAAACATCCGATTTCACGTGTCTATGTGAGAGCAGGGCCCTCACCTGATTGCAAAGCTCCATGATTCATGTTCAGAGCCATCACCTAAGAGGCCAGAGATGCTGATCTGGGGTCACACATATTCCAAGGTTAAATCATCAGTCACAGTGAGTCAAACTGATTAAGTTTATTAAGTTAATTGAACAGATAGATTAGCGTGCATCCCAGGGGCATCACAAACTTCCTCCCTGTGGTCGTGAGCAGCTTCCAAGCACCCGGCTCCCTGCAACCATTTGAAGTGGAAGGAGAGTGAGTGGTGTTTCTTGTGAATGGACTCCTTGCTGCTGCCCTTAGGGCTGCCATGGAACTTGGAGAGAAATAAATGTTTCATGAGCTCATGCTCTCTCTCTTTCCAAAGAGATGATGTAGGGGAAGGGTCAAACCCTAGAAATCCTGAAATAGTTGTAGAGAGAGGAAGGCCAAATTAAGATTCAAAAACACATTGTTTCACCATGAAAATAGTGGAGAAAAGAGTTCATAAAAGTTTCTTTCATTGAAGCTTTTAGAAGGAAACACCATGGCAAGGACAAGAGTGTTGAGTGAGGGGCTGGGGGCAGGCCTTCCTTCCCAGAACAAATGGTTAACTTCTGCTGTCTAGTAACTCCACGGACAATGGGTGTCCCCTTACCTGGAGATCTTTGTTCTCTGGGTCATCTGAAAACACAAGAACGTGTTCCACGTGGCATTCAAATCCAGCCAGCAACTAAGCCTAGGCTGCTTTGGTTCAGAACCTGCTGCATTTTCACCTAAGCCGGAGTGAATCATCTTTTCTCCTAGTGTTTGTGACCTGATTATCATAACTGTGGACAGCCTTGAAAATCCACAGTTTTTCAAAGCACTTTAACCAGAAGCATCATGGTAACACACGGAGAGCGTTCATATTCTCGAGGGAGATGGCTCTGGTTTCATTATTACTGTGGAGTGAGGTTAGGATACTGTTCTGCTGTTTATTTACTGGAGACCGTTTTGTAAGTAAATTAAGACCATGGACTTAGGAGGATGCTGGCTGCCTGGAAGACACACACCAGCCTTATGCTTACCAGCTTCATGAACCTGGGCCTCAGCTCTCCTATTTATGTGTGGTAATACTAATGCATGAACCATATCACAAATGGAAAGCATTATAATTGAATATATTATATTATATATATTCAATTATATAATATATATTATTAATATATATAATTGAATATAATTGAATCAGGAGATGTATAAGGGAACAGCCACAGAATTTGGTTTCCAGCACTCATACTGGGTGGCTCATAACCAGCTACAGTTTCAAATCCAGGGGACTCAATGCCTCTGACCTCCATGGCACCTGTGCTCCCACACACCCACATCCTCCCACAATACAACATGAATACATGTAATTAAAAATAAACATTTGAAATCATTTTAAAAGAAATTATTTCAGCTTGCTGTTATGCAGATCCATCCAACACAAAGCTTATTTTATGGAAAGTGTTTAATATTCCATCCCATATAATGTACTAGGTACCAAAAATGCTGGCTACAGGACTGCAGGGATGGCTCAGGGGTTAGAGCACTGGCTGCTCATCCAGAGGACATGGATTCAATCCCCAGCATGGCAACTCATACCTGTCCATAACTCCAGTTCTGAGGCTCTGACACCTGCACACAAACATACATGCAAGCAAAACACAAATGAACATAAAATAAAAATAAATCAATGAAAAAGTTTTAATTAAACAAATTTTAAATAAATATTTTTTTAATGCTGGCTACATAGTGTGGTGTAGAAAATCAGCTGTTTGTCCTCTTTATCGCACAGCTGGCTGAGGTGGTTCACTACCGCCGTCCCAAATCCCTGACGTGTGCTGCACCGTATGTCGCTGTCACAGAAAAGGATGGGAGTGCAGCCCTGGCCACAGAGCCCTCCTGAACACACAGTGCATCTCTCTATTGCACAGCCAAACCAAGTTGGACAGCACCACTCTGGTGACCCACGTCAACTTGGCTGTCTCCTTCTCTTGGCTTCACCTTTGGCCCTGGCATTCAGTCTCGTCTTTAAGGTCTATTTCCAAACAGAGTCTTTGTTGGCTTTCCCGCTAAACCTGCATCTGGTAGTGCTGTGTCACAATGCAGAGGCTCAGTAAATGGGTGCGATGCCCCATGGCTGACTGGACAGACTTTTGTTGTTTGTGGTTTTGCCATCTCCTATCTAACTACAGAACAAAGTTTCTGGACAAGGGAAGTTGGCTATACCAGAGCTCAGAACAGGAAGCATCTCTGCTCCTCAGGGACCTGTGTTGCCTGGGCTCCTGTACCCCACACAAGATTTTCTCCACAGGCTACTTCTGAAATCCCCTGGGCATCCTTTCCTTTTCCTCTCAGGCCCAAGTCTATTTTCTCTGTCCCATATCCAGCAGACCCTTTTCTTCCTCCTAAAGCTGATTCAACCAGAAACTTCTTTGTACAATTGAAACTCCAGAAGTTGTGCTCATCCTGTCTGATGCCTAAACTTTGATTAAAAACACTGCTTGGTCCATGATGCAACCTCATTTTAGGTTTGGGTCAGTGGATAAAGCACATGTCATACAAGCGTGAGGACTAGAGTTTGGAACCCCAGAACCCACATAAATGTCAGGTGGACATGGTGGCCATCTCGTTGTCCCACAGCACAACAGGTGCTATAGGAAAGCAGAACAAAATGGCTAGCCAGAAGCCAGACCAGCCCAAACAGAGAGCGCCAGTTCATCAGGAGACTCCATCTCAGTTTACGGGGGGAATGAGTAGTAAGACACTTAAACATCTCCCCAACTTCCAGAGGCTTATTTTCACACAAATGCTATTCTTAATCTTTAAATTTATTTGCTTATTGTCCTCACAGTAAGATAACTCATCATATAAATCTACTGCAATTTATCTGCTCTCTTGTCACTCTTGGATTTATTTTTTTGCAAAATTGTTGCTATTTCAGGCAAGAAAGAATGTCTCTATGGAATTAACATAAAGGCACATGAAGAGTACAAGGTTTTCTTTTCTTTTGTCTCTTTCTGTCTTCTTTCTATTAATCCTCTCTCCCTCTCTCTGTGTCCCTCTCCCTCTCTCTTCCTCTCCTTCTCTATCACAGAATACATCTAAACATAGAATTACTTATAGAGTTAATCAATGAACTTTCAGTTTAGGAGATAATGCCAAATTATTTTCAAAATGCTTAAACCCTACCATAATATGTCAGTCCATCAACCTACAATCTCTTTGATATTTCACGGTAATAAATGCTTTTTTAATTTTTAGATGTATTTATTTTATGTGTGTAAGCATTCTGCCTGCATGTATGTACGTGAGCCAAGTATATACATAAGATCAATGGAGCTCAGAAGAGGGTGTTGGATCCCCTAGAAGTAGAGTTATGGATGGATGTGAGCTGCTATGTGGGTGCTGGGAAGGTCCTCTGTAGAGTGACGTGCTTTTAAGTGCTGAACTGTCTCTCCAGTCACTGGCAGGACTGACATTTACAACTTGTAGTTGGGTTTGAAATAGTGTTTCACTGTGGTCATCATTTCCTTGCTCCTAGTGACATTAAATGTCTATGGTCAGTGACTCACCACTAGCATGTGGCCAAGGTGAAGGAGTAGCCACTGGGGCAGGTAAAGGGAATGTACGTAATATGCGCTCCCATTCGCCAGGGCTGAGTTAGTTAATGACCCCGCCAAAGACAGCCTGTGGCGTTCAGTGCTTCTGCTTTTCCTTGTCCGCATTTGACATTAATTTACCAAAACCCCCGAAAATCACTGGAATGAGCTCTAATTCAGTGTTTTAATGGTCACTTAATGCTCCACGGCTAAAGCTGCGCTCACATTTTAATGAAGTTTCGCTTGTTGTGGGAAAAGGGAACAGGTAGCCGAGAGAAACAGATGCAATGACACCGGAGAAGACCCTGTTCCGCCCGCCCCTACTTCCTCTCCTCTCCTGCTTTCATGTTACACATCAGAATTTAATACTCAGAGAAGAGTTGCATTTCTGCAACCAGTAAGTTTAATTCTAGATATTGTGATCCTTTCCTGGCAGGAAGCTAACAAAGCTACTGTTCTCTCAAAGAAATTGTAAAAGCAGAGACTCTCTCTCTCTGAAGAAGGAGGCTTCAGAAGAACTGAAGAAGCACTTCCAAGGTCAGAGGGCAGGCAATAGCAGGAGTCCAACACTGGAAGTACGTGCTTGATCCAATCGGGCCTCACCACAGTGATGCACACGTCTCTCCTAAGCTCCAGCTTCCAGAGGACTTAGGGAGGGCAGTAGAAGAGCTAAGCAGGAACCAGTCTACCTTGCTTATTCCAGGACACTAGCTGCTGCTTCCTGATGTCCTTATTTGGCATCTGTTTCCTGTTGTCCCTTGAACAGTTAGCTGGAACACACTAGGGCAAGTGGTACTTGGCACTTCCTGAGAAAAGACCACAGGCCAACGCTGTAATTACCCAGAGGCCCTGCCTAGACACCACAGAGGCTCAGGCCTCAGTCACCGGAAGAGGAGATGTATCGTGCTGGATGTGAGCTATAAGGGGTCCCCACTGCTTGTCTATGAACATAGATCCCATCAGAAAAGTATTTGCAAAAGAAAAATGTCTACACAGGGTGACTGACAACCACAAAAAAAAAAATTCAACAGTTCAGAATATCACAATAGGACAAAATCTCGAGGAAGAAGGAAGAGGCATGAATGAGTATTCCGAAAAGTAGTGCATTTGCCCGCTGATCTGGAGCTGGGGTAAACTAATTGTTTATCAGAGTCCTGGGTAAAATAATAATAATAATAATAATAATAATAATAATAATAATAATAATAATAATAATAATAAAATTACTCAGGCCGACATGTAACTCTGTGTCTTGCATGGCCTAGGATATACAAAGTCCTCAGCATATAAAAGATTCCCTGATCCCTGAGCAAACTGCTCCTTCTAAATGACTTTTAAGGCAAACCCAACAACTCCATTCTGCCTCAGCGGAACAAGCTGTATACTACTAGCCTTGCAATTTCATAACAATAAAAAAAACCAATTCTGATATCATATCTCTATGATGTGACTTTTGCCAGGCATGATGACAGACCCCTGTAATTCCAGCACTCGGTGAGGCAAGAGAATCATGAAGTTAAGGCCAGCCTGCTCTACATACTAAGATTCTATCTTTAAGTATAGATAGATGATAGGTAGGTAGATAGATGGTAGACAGACAGACAGATAGGCAAGCAGACAGGTAGGAAGACTGACTTTTTAATTAAATCAGTAACTATAATGACTTTCCTTGAATGTTATAACTCTTTATCAAAATAGATAAGTTACTAAAATTACATTGTATAAATTTACCACAGTTTCTTTATTCATCATTTGAGAGACTTGGGTTGTTACAGATAAAGCTACCCAAATATTTCTGTGCAGTTTCTCTGTGAGCACCAGTTTTCCTTTCTCCAGGGTAAGTGGTCAAAGGTTTTCTTGCTATACCATCTGGAATTATGCAATTGATTTCCTTAGAAGATGCCACCATATCCAGAAACCCAGAATGCACTTTTCCAGCATTTATACTTCTCAGTAATTTTCTTGTGCTAATACACGTTAGAGGGGTAACCATGAGTGGGATAACTATCTTCCTTTATTTGTGTGGCCTGTATAAGACCGAGAAGTGTTTAAACAATTTTAAAAGTGCAGACTAGGTCTGCTCTGTATCCACTTGAGGGAGAGAGATCCTCTGGAGCTTCCCCTGCTTCTGCCCCAGGAGACGCAAAGTGCAGGAACTTGGGATGGAGGCCGAGGGTCCGCAAGAGTGCCTGGCTTGCCCCTGTCAGTTCCCCAAGGTAACTGCTGCCTGGGAGAACAAAGGCCACCCTCTCCCTGACCCCTCCCCCTGCCTTCTGTGGTTTTGAATTCAGGACTTTTTCCTAGTGCACTAGACTTGATAATAGCCTTTTGGGAAATGATGTTTACCAACAAATACTGGTAGGACAAATAAAGGTTTTGATGACATGCTTCAGAACTGTGAAGATAATGAGAAGAGAAAGAAAACTGAACCTTTCCGACAAGTGTCATCTGAGTAGAGTCAAATAAGTACTGCAATGCCCTGCTGAAGATTGCTGACGATCACTGTAAGGCAGAGAGCATGCAGATGGAACTGTAAATTATGTTTATCCTAGAGATGGAATTCCTCAGCTTGGTCCCTTGGAATCTGTGATCTGTGCACTGTCTTCCCAGACCATCATACCTCTAAAACATGCTCGGCAGAACAGCGAACACCTTCCCTACCCTACATGAACTACCTTGGGACATCACTGGGCTCCAGCAGCAACAAAGCTGTTGTTCAGAAAGTGACGTTCACCCCTCCTAGCATTCTGATTCTCTTAGCTGCGTCACTGTGTCTCCAAATACAGGTCAAGAATTCTCCTACTCCAGCAGAGGCTTCTACAAGGCTGATGAATTCTATCCATGTGGCTCATCCCCAGAGTGCCAAATAGTTTCTTCTGGATCCACCTAGTCTTGACAGACAGTGGCTTAGAAAATAATCTAAGTCACATGTATATCACAGAATGACTGGATCACCTGTGTCCAATGAAGCAAAAGGGTCCCATGGCAGTAGAGTCTAAGCTGGAGAGGCAGGGTTGGTGGGGAAGACAAGCCCACCATCAGGCAATTCTTGTCATGGGTTAGACACAGAATTAATCTCACGAAGGTAGTTCTTCCAACGTCTATTCCTGCCGTGCCCTTGTCGAAAGGCAAGTAGACTGTTTGCACATCTGGACTTGTTGAGCATTGGTGACCAGAAGCATCCTGAGAACCAAATGGTTCTGTTTGTAACGTGGTACCTCTCAGTCTGTCATACAGGAAGGAAAGGATCAGTAGCCAAAAGGTCATAAGCCCCATTTGGGGTGATAGCCTTTGGTATCACTGGACATCACCCAATAACACAAGGAAGAAGAAAGCAGCAAGCCTCAGAAGTCTTGGGTCCCTGTGTTCCCACAAACAGCAGCATTGTGGTTGAGGGGGTTTCCCACCATCAGTATGTAACAACAAATATTTCCCATCCTGCTAGTCCCCTGGATGGGGTTTTCTCCGCCCTCCCATTCTTAAAGTTGCCTACATAATAACCACTCTGAGGCTTAATATTAATTACATACTCTTTGGTCTATTAGCTCAGACTTCTTACTAACTAACTCTTACATCTTAAATTAACCCCTTCCTATTAAGTTATATTTTATTACGAGGCTCATAGCTTGTTACCTCTTGTTTCTTGGACAACTACATGGTGTCTCTAATTCTGCCTTCTTTCCTCCTCTATCTCTGCTTGGATTTCCTGCCTTGCTATAGTCTGCCCTGTCATAGGCCAAAAGAGCTTCTTTATTAACCAATGGTAATAAAACATATTCACAGAATACAGAGGGGAATCCCACATCACCAGTCCTGTTTTCCAGGTGTTTTAACAAGATACAATTCAATGCTCATTTGACAACTAAATCAAAAATTTCATGGGATGTCAGTGGGGTATATAACAGGACAGTGTTATATCACAGTGACGAATATTGTATGCTGGGGTATATAACAGGACAGTGTTATGTCACAGTGACAAATATTGTATGCTTACATTCCCCAGTGGCTATGGAAGGTACATCCTCATAGTGCCCTACATGGAATTAGGAGAATACCACATTAATTACTCAGTACAGGCTACAGGGCAAACATTTACAAGATAAACATTTTATGAGTTCAGGGTGCACAGAATTCTGGCTGGTACTTTCTTCTCTTAAGGAAGTCTTTTTGCTTAGTTAAAGGGAGAGAGAACGGCCTGCTATACGCAAAATATGCTACTGGGAAGAGCAGTCTCTGTAGACACCAAGAATTTGTTTATAGTCAAGACAAAAGTCATATGTCTTGATCAGAAGAAGGTTGGGAGATCAGAAGAAGTTTGGGACCTGCTGCCCTTGGTACAATGTAATCTTTAATCTTAAAGTTACAAACATTGAAGCGAGATTTTAAGAGAGCTGAAACCAAAGCAAGGAAGGAGGAAATCCAGTGGGACACAAGGTTAGTCTGAGAAAACAGAGAACTCTGGGTTTATAATGGGCCATAACTGAAGCGCCACGATGCTGTGGCACTTTAGGGAAACTCAGTTTCCACCTGGCGACCACCAGGAGAGGGACAACCAGGCAGGGATCAGTCTTCCCTCGGTAGAACCTAGTCCTTCACAGGACCGAGATTCCTTTCTCAGGGACACCACAGGTCCAGGTGCAGACAAACAACCTCTATGACAGTTACCTGTTGACGTCAATCCTGAGAAAAACTTCAAGCTTGGAAACAAAATGTCTCTTCTAAGAGCCCAGGCTTTAAAGGGCATTTATAAAACCTAAGTCTCACACTCTGTCCTCTAGTACTGATGTTAGAAGACTTTGTTTTCTAGCAGATACCATCTTGAATTCTGCATATACAGATATGTTTACTCCTCCCCTCCCTCTTTCACACACACACACACACACACACACACACACACACACACACCATAGCAAATTGTTCATAAATACTCTGTATTTATGGTCTCCTGTAAGTTATGGTCCCTTAAAACTTTAGAAGTTAGTACAATGTATTAATTGAGTCAAATGTTAGGAAATTTCATGGTTTTACCTACAGTAACTTATTTTGAATTATCTATCAGTTTGAAAATAAACTTGGATTACAATTATATGTTGTGTTCCTTTTCTAAAAAGTAGTGCTGATTGGGCTGACTCAGTCAATAAAACACTTGCCTTGAAAGTTTGAAGACCTATCCCCAGTCCTCAGAAGTTGCATAAAGAGCCAGGAGAGTTGCCATGGGCTTGCAACTCCAGTGCTATGGAGGCAGAGACAGGAGAATTCATCAGCTCCAGGTCAATAAAAGACCCTATCTAAAGCTTCCTGAATTTGGTGTCATTTAAACTTGTCCTTATGCTCATGTCCATACACATGCTGGCATACTTGTACACACATGTGCCCCTGTACAAATATATATACATGAGCACATATAGGGATTAAAATCAGTCCTTATAAAACATGATTCGCAGAGAATTCATGTGAATCCAGGGATAGTATATTTCAGCCTGAATCTCCTCCATGGCTTACGTGATAATCAATGATGTGGTCTCAGATCTGATATCAACTTTAGCAATTCAAAAACTATTTTATATATTAATCTAGAAACCAAAGGATTCATGGGCATTAGCCATGCCAAGCTCCCAAGAGACTGCTCTTTAAGCTAGAACATCAAGTATAGCAATATGGGACACAGCTTCCCACAGAAGGAGAACCTATTTCTCCTGACTTCCTGGGTCTTCTCAGCAACCCTAGCATCAGGGCAAGTGTTTACCGAAGAAAGTGTAGGGCGTGTGGTTTCTCGTGGAATCTTTATGAAGCCAGGCTGGCCGGATGAGAACATCCTTTCTCTACATAGCCCTTGATGAGTCAAAGTCCTAGTTCAGAAGATTAGATCATTCTTGGGCTATGCCCGTGTTGGGAAAAAAAGACTCACCTTCAATTCCCTTCCTTTGGGACAAAGGAAGAATTGCGACACAAACCTCATCTTTCAAGTTCTATTACCATGCTAACCCCCAAATGTACTAAAATCCATTAACTGAATTTTAAACCAACAAAGAAAGGGTGCTTTGGATCCACTCCTATGGAGTTGGATATGATCTGATAACTTGTAAATAACTAACTACTACCATAGTCTCATAGCCAGAGGGGGGGGAGGAGGAGAGACAGGGAGACAGAGAGACATTTCCTGTAAAAAAGTAATACATGAGTCTTTTTGTTGCTGCTGTTGTTTCTGTTTCTGTTTTTCAAGACAGGGTTTCTCTTTGTATCTCTGGCTGTCCTGGAGCTCACCCTATAGACCAGGCACACCTTGAACTCATGGAGATTCATGTGCCTCTGCCTCCCTGAGTGCTGGGATTAAAGACATGCTCCACCACCACCCATTTAACAAGAACATTTTACTCCAAAATTTCATAGAGTCCCTGAACCTTTAATATCTATACATCATCTCTCCATGAACTGAATATGCTTAAATTCTAAGAGTCAGCTATGTAGATGATCACAGTAGTACTAGTGTTTCTAATCATGCAAAATGGTATGTAAGCACAAACTCAAAAGTGTTTTGGTAACTAATGGCATTGCATTGCAGCTGGGAATCAGTGATCTACAGCTGAGAGTCAGGGACACACAGCTGACTGTCAATAACACACAGCTGAGAGTCAGGGACACACAGCTGAGAGTCAGGGACACACAGCTGTAGTCAGTGACACATAGCTGAAAGTCAGGGACACACAGCTGANGGACACACAGCTGTAGTCAGTGACACATAGCTGAAAGTCAGGGACACACAGCTGAGAGTCAGGGACACACAGCTGCAGTCAGGGACACACAGCTGGGACTCAGGGACACACAGCTGAGAGTCAGGGACACAGCTGAGAGTCAGAGACACACAGCTGAGAGTCAGGGACACACAGCTGAGAGTCAGGGACACACAGCTGAAACTCGGACACACAGCTGAGACTCAGGGACACACAGCTGAGAGTCAGGAATACACAGCTGAGACTCAGGGACACAGCTGTGAGTCACTGATACACAGCTGCAAATAAACCCAGAAAATAATCCCCAGTAGGAGAGCAGACCCAGCCACAAACCATTGGCGTGATGATTGAAGAAAGAAGAAACAGCCATCCTTGGTCATAATTTTGCTGATTTTGATCTCCTCGCTCTCCTAGAAGATGCATCTGCAAGTAGCCATGGATGCTGTCGAGTAGCAACTGCAATTGGAGGTGAGTGTAGCAGAACTTGCCATGTTCTATCTATTAATATGGCTGTTATGTTTTTAAAGCAGAAAATGCCAAGTGTCAAAGAGAATTTCAATTCTTGGGTAGTGTGAGCGTGGAAAGGCACAGCCACTGTAGCAAATGTACCCTCTCAGAAAGTTAAAATAGAATCACTGTACAGTGTACCTATTCCATTTCTGAACAAACAAAAATAATTTAAGAGAGTGTTTAAAACTTGTACATAGTGACATTATTCACGATAGCTAACATTTGGTAACAACCCGAGTGTTCATCAGCGGATGAGCTGACAAGCAAAATGTGCTAGACACATACAATGGAACTATTTATTATTTTCCCTTAAAATGGGAGGGAATTCTGGGAAACGCTATGGCATGGGTAAACCTTGGGGTCACTGTGCTATGAGATAAGTCAACCCACACAGAAAGATGCAATCTGATGCTCCTGACCCAAGGGGTACTGAGTCCTCAGTACCACAGGGGTTGGCTTTGCCACTTACAGTGTGACCTTCTGCTTCCTGGGTCCTGAATATGGCTGCTGAGGGCTGGGCACCTGAATGTGTTTAACACCACTGATTGCACTGTTAAAGGTGGTTCAGGTGGTACATTTTATGTTATGGATAATTCACCAGGATGAAAGGAAGAAGAATGGGACTGCCTTCCCTGGCTCACTGCAGGCACCCAGGCTCTCCTAAGCCTCAACTCTAAACTCTTCCACTTGGAGGCACCTGGCCATTCTACACAGCAAGGCACTGGCCTCTTTCAAAAGTAAGGAAGCTGAGAGATGAGACTCTGCCTCAAAGAATACAGACAGTGAGACCTAATGGAGTTTCTTGTGCCCAGTTCTCCAGCAAGTAAGCCATGGGGTCAGATTTTTAGTCTGTGCAGTTCCTGTGGCCACTGAAGAGAACACAGCCTTACAGCCCTTTCCAGCACAGACCTTCCGTGAGTGAGCGTTCACTTTCATCTCATGATAATCTCGTGCTACATTTGCAGGTGGGAAATTGGATTTTATAAATTCAATAACTTTCCTCAAGTCACATAACCAGTAGGTGATAGAGAACAGTTTTTAACCCAGGCGGTCTTGCATCTTCGCCCTAGCCCAAAACAGAGCCAAAGTCCAGACCTACACACACAAAGCCCTGTAGACAGGGATGAAGAGCACAAGACAGCTCAATTCTGTTTCATCTTCTGAACAGTCTTCCTATTCTGCCTTCTAATTCAGCAAGAGAGCCTTGCAATATAAAATTAAAACAACTCAACAACCATGAACCATGGGATGGGTGGAGGAGGGTGGAAGTGGAATTGTTTTGTCTGATGAGTCATCTTTGTCCTTGTCTGGTAAAAACATTGTTTTGTCTCTCTGTGGCCCTTAGTGGTATTTAAGGTTGTACCTAGAGATATCTTGAGTTTGTCATCTTTGTCTGACTATAAAAATAAAGCCAATGGCATGCTGCCTGTGCCCATACACAGGGTGAGCCCATGAAGGTGGGATGCATAAGAAGTCAAATGAGTGCCGGGAAGTTTCTTAGCCAAACGAGTGCAATGCCTTCCCTTCTTCCTGCTGTGTCTGTGGCACACGCACCCTCGACCCCACTTGGAAAGAGCTCCCTATGTCCAGACATGTGCCCACACTCTGGACCCTTGTCAGCAAGGCAATTCTTAGAAAAGATGACAAAGTGCATTGTGTCCTGTCAGCACCAGGACTGTGTCCCTTCTGAACCAACTTGGTGACGTCTTCAAACTTCCCTCTTCATAGTCCCAACCCTGGGTCTCAGTCCCTGCTTAGGTTTATGCTTATGAGGAGCCAGGCGCCATTAGGTTCTTGAGACATTAGAAACAAAACAGACAAAAATCCCTCATCTCAGGCTGGAGAGATGGCTCAGCCGTTAAAGGCTAGGCTCACAACCAAAAATATAAGAGTTCGGTTCCCAGCACCCACAACTGTCTCTCCAGCTATTTAAAAAATAAATAAATAAATAAAATAAAATAAAAATCCTTCATCTGGAGAAGTTTGTGTTCTAGTGGGGTCAGGCAGGAAGTAAACACAATATGGTATAAATGATAATGCTGTTTAATTTGCTAGCAGCTCGTTAGTACTGCGTAGAGAGATGGGGTGGAGTTGGGCACCACACAGAGGAGAGGGGAGAAGGGACAGATGTGTCCTGCAGCGTTAGGAGTACTGCAGCATTAGTGGGTGTCACTGAGAAAACAGTGGGGAAAGACTTGAGGCCAACAAGAGCATAGGCCATGTGGATAAGAGGGAAGAGCATTTGCAGCAGAGGAAAGAGTTGTTAGAAAGGCCTGAGGTGTGGCTGTGTGAAGGGTTTGAGGATCTGAAAAGACAGCGCTTAACAGATGAGAGCAAGTGAGTGGTGGAGAGGAGGGAAAAGAGTAGAAGATGGAATTAGCAAGATTGTGGATCACAATGGCGCATAGGCCAGTAGAAAGGTTTTGAGGGGGGGCACACACTCATGCGTGGGTGTGCACTCGCACACATGTACATGTACACAGAGGCACACAAGTGTGCAAGAATATAGAGTTTAAAGCAATAACATTGTAGTGAGGGCCAATGATATTTACAATTTAATCGTCTTCATCTTAAGTATTCTCACCACACAGACTGCAAGAGTTTCCCCTAAAATGGCTTCCCCGTGGCTGAAGGGTCTATCCGAACTTCTCACCTACCCTTTCCTTCTAGACGCCTGTGGAGAAGAGCATATAACCCCCCTGAAAGCCATAGCCAGAGTGAGATCCTGCCTGCCACATACGCTAACAAGTGTCTAACCCTTTGGGTTCGTTCACCGACTGTATCTACCATCTATGTAGCAGGCACACGTGCAGATGTGCACATACAAACATGAGCACATGCATGTGCTCTTATATAACAAGTGCACTGCAAAATCGTTAAGGTAGCTGGCAGGACATCAAATGCAATGAATTTCAGGGTAAAACGGGGATTTTTAAGAAGAAAAGAATGGTGGGTGATTACTGAGGAGCAAGACACAGAGAAACAAACACTGACACACTGTAACAAAATGGCCAAGAGGAGAGCAAACGCACCAAGCATGCCAAAGTGGATTTCTGCAGCCCTGTGTTCTGTGATCCTCTCTGGGTGCACACGGGTGCTCTGCCTCCTAAACCATTTGCAAGTGCAGCCTTGAAATCCAGCTGTGCAGTCTGTAGACACAGTTCTGAGTAACACACAGTGATAAGACTCCCTCACTGGGACTGGCACTGCAGGGGCTCACAGGGCTTTGTGGTCACTGTCACCACAACCCTGTGATAGCATCACCATGGCAATGAGAGAGCAAGTAGCTTGAAAGAGAAGCACTGGCTCTATCATGGGGCAATGTTTCTCAGCATGTTCTTGGGCACAGGGTGGAAGCTGTAACAGGGGAACTCAGCCTAGGTAGAGGTCTCTATCCACAGAAACACTAGCAGGATCTTCCCAGTCAAAATGGTCAAAAATGTCTCCAGACTCTGATAAACACCAAACCGCCTTCATTGAGACCCAGCTGTCCTGGAAGGACCCTAATGGGTCATACTTTACAAAGTTCATTCTCAATCTCAGAATCTATCTTCTGGTGCTGGTAAGAGCTGGGTCAGTGGTTAAGAGACCTCGCTGCCCAAGCCTGAGGACCTGTGTGCAAAAAGCAGCACCCACACAGCAAGCTGGCTAAGGCGCTGCGTGCCTGTAACTTCAGCACCCATGGGAGATGATGACAGAAAGATTAAAGGGGCCTTCTGCTTGCCAATGTAACCAAAATCAGCAAGCACCATGTTCAGCAAGACTCTGCCTCCAAATTATCAGGCAGAGGGTGACAGAGGAGGACACTGCACACCTTCCTCTGCCTCCCCATTCATGTGTAGGCATGTACACCCACCTGTGTGCATATGTGTGTGTGCCTGTGCAAACACTATGCACATACACCACAGTTACACACTCATAGACACAAAATTAAATAAATGATAATTAATGTTTAAATACTAACTTAACTATTGAGCCAAGTGGGTGTTGTGTTCCCACCCTGTGTCTCTATTTCACAGGAAGGAATGCGCTCATCTTTTGTCTAAGGGCACCTACCTGTGGTGGGTGACATACCTGAGCTTTTAAAACTACAACTGGGGTGTCAATAAAATAAAATAAAGAGAAATAAAACCTACAGAGTTCTGATTGGGTGCTCTCCACCTTCCGAGCTTTTGCAGGGACTGTGTAGATGTTTTACACAGACAAGGAACCACTCAGCCTGGGCTTGCTAATGCGATTAAGAGTTCTAACCAGATGAAACAATTTCATCAGTGTGTGAAAGGACCTAGGAACCCTGTCCTTAGACAAAAGGTGAGTTTATTCCTTCCTGTGAAATAGAGACACCGTGTGGAAACACACCTGCCCACTTGGCTCAATAGTTAAGTCTTGTCTGGATGTAGTGTAAAAATAGGCATTCCTCTGTCTGACCGTGAAAATAGCTCTTCCCTAACAAAAGCCAAACATTTCAGGGCTAAGAAGATGTTTACTTTCGTGAAAAAGTCCTTTCCTCTAGGGATAATTTTGGGTCTATGTAGGTGTCCGGCAGGGGTAAGCAGGTATATATGGCTGAGAGGAGGCTGTCTGCGCGTGCTTCCCGCGGAGAGCTGGGTGACAGCAATCACACGGGAGAACAAGAACAAGAACATGTGCCGCTGTCAGGCACATCCTTCCCCTTTCCAACACTGGGACTGTCTTAAAATGACAGTTACCGTAGTTGATGGAGCTCCTGAGACTCACCCAGTCAGCATGTACCCATCCAGCAGAGACAGCCTGGCACTGCTGCTCCCTGTAATATCCCAAGGAACAAAAATCCCTGACCTAGTAGAAATTTCTTGAAAAAGTAAAAATAGTCAAACACAGAAGTATACTCCTGTAATCCCAACACTTGAGATGTAGAGGCAGGAGGATCTGGAGTTCAAGGTCAGCCTCAGCTACACAGTAAATCTGAGGCCAGACTGGGCTACATAAAATGCTGTTGCAGTTATACAAATGTCTCCAGTGTGTGTGTGATAAGTGAAACAAAGAGAAAAGTGAACAGGATCACACTGGGAATTTAATACAAACAGAGTGGGAAAATATTTTAGGCTTGTGGACCAAATAGTCTTCCAGCTCTGCAGTCATCTCCAAGGTCTAAATATAGAAAAATGTCTTTGTTCCAGGAAATCTTTAATTGAAGATACAGATGGTTCTAGGTCATAATTTGCTAAACCCCGAGATAAGGTTTAAAAAAAAAAAAGAAAGAAAAAAAGATCTTGGTCTCCAAGAAATCACAGATTTAAATGGGGTTTGAGGGTCTCGCTGGAGCAGAATGTTCTCCCCAAAACTAGAAAAGAATAGCGAAAAAATCAGGTCTATGTTCATATGGAGTCTGATAGTGTTCAAGGGGCAAGTAGGAAAGTCCTGAGGCAGAGACATGTCTGGTCTGTTTCCCACATTAGGAGAAGACTCTGGCTGAGGCAGAATGAACGAGCAACCCTACCTGTCACCATTTCACCTGCATCTCCAAGTCATCTGATGTGCTCTTCCACTTTCCCCCATTTTAGTAAAAAGAAACTGTGTTGCTACAATGAGTGAGAACTCCAAGAAAGGCTCTTTCCTAACCTGGGGAGACAGGAGGCATCAGTTCATCGTGACTTGTTTCCATCATGGCCCCAGGGGGAACTCAGTACCAAAATAGAGATGGAAGACAAGGACAAGACCACCTGACCCCAGAGTCGCCCTCCCCCTGCCCTTTACCAATACAAGCAACTCACAACTAAAGCCTGTGACCCAGTAAGCAGCTTGAAAGTATTGTCTGGCTGGTCTGGTGGTGTCCTGCTCCTTCCTGACGTGTTTTCTGAAGGTCAATGACTTGAACCATTCACAGGAGCAGAAGGCAGGGTTGTTTATCCAAACCCAGTACACTGTGCTCAGTAGTTCTCTGGATGCTGATGCTCTGGAGGAAGGATGATGGGGCTTCCATCAGAGCAAGGCCAGGCCACCTCAGGGGTCCATGGACTCAACCAGTGCGGAACAATACACCTGCAGCCATGAGTGATGACCTGAGGGAGCCTTGGTGGTGGTGGTGGTGATGGTGGTGGGTGAAGCATGTTTTCATTTCATCCTGGATGCAGTCTGTGTGGGATACAAAGGGAATAAAAAAATTTAAAAAAAAAATTCACTTAAACCCTGTCTTGTTCCACAAAAAAAAAAAAAAAAAAAAAAAAAAAAATGTTTCTGGATTGAGGAATGCTAAGTCATAGCTCAGGTTCCAGAGACAGGAGATTCTCCTCAGGATTCTGGCTTAATACAAATGGAAAATAACAGAGAAACTAGGGCAGGAACTGCACGTCCTTCAAGCTCTTTGTAAATCAGTTTTCCAGTCAGGATTAGACTTGCCTGCACAGTGAAGAATTGAAGGTCATATTCTCTCTGAGCGCAGAGGTCGGGCCCTGCTCACGCTTAGCTGGGAGGGTGCAAAGGATGCAGGGAACAAATGGCCTTTGTCCCTCCACTCAGGTGGAAGAATGAATGACTCAGCAGTCCAGCGTGCTCCTTTGGAAAGACAGAGGCTCATACTCCCCTCTTGTGGCCACTTGCACACATGCTGGCCTGTGTAGGAGAGCACGCGAGAAAGCAAGTTTGTTTATGTTAAGTCACAAGGCAGGGGAATTACCCATCTTTGGTCCTTTTATGATTTCAGACCCTTTTTAAAAACCTGGTGATGCTTAACACATTAAAGCAAGGGTCCTGAGTTGTATTAAGTTTTCATTGATCCTGAACAGAGCGCTTGATTCTGTCTGCCTCCGTCATCTTGGTCCACCTCAGGTTACGTGACTAGAAGTTTGAGAGAAGTCAAAATTCTATAAGAGAAAATCACTGCTTGAAAGTATCTAGTATGGAAGGGAGGCCACCTGTACAGACAACCGTGTCACAGGACAGAAAGTGGGGAACCCAGGGGGAAAGAGAAACAGCATCCTGCTGTGACAACTGCCATGATCTGGACTGGAAAGTGCAGTGACCAAAGAATGAACTGCTTCTTCTGAGCCAACTCTCAAATGCAGGACAAAGACTGGTGTAGCCCTACTCTGTGCTGGGAATCTCAGCGCTTTATCAGAAAGAATGTCTTGGCAGTTGTGCTGAGTTGTAGAGCCCTTACCTAAGACAGGGATCTGAACTTCGGGCCTGCCTTCAACCTGAGGGAATTTTACATAACGCTCATATACAGGCTATAAAATAGGCATGCAGAAGTGGGGAGACGGATCAGTCAGTGAAGTACTGGTCAATTAAGCATTAAGATCTGAATTTAACCCCCCACATAAAAGCCAGGCATGGCAGTGTGTGATTGTAATTCTACTGATGGGGAGGCAGAGACAGGAAGATCCTGGGGCTTGGTGGCCAAACAGTCTAGCGAAATTGGTGAGCCCGAGGACTCATCTCAAAACACAATGTACAAGGCCCCTGATTGTAACATGAAGGAGCTGCTTGTTGGGGTTTCTGTCCCACTGGGTCCCCGCAGTCATTAGGCCCCAAAGAAAATCCACACAGGTCTACATATAAACTGATTGGCCCATTAGCTCGGCTTTGTATTAGCTCTTATAA
>JAQHUG010000138.1:542612-572284 GCA_028555095.1 Dicrostonyx torquatus
TTTCCCAAGCCTACCTATATTTATCCAACACTGTGACACAAGTAGAGGTCTTTTTTATCTGAATCTGTCTTTATTGTGTATCTGTAATTATTTTCTGTTCAGGAGTGCTTCTTAAAATACTAAGCACTTCTTAAAATCCTAAACAGCAGCATTGCTAAGACAAACAAGGCCCTGCATGCTTGCTCCACTCAATCCAACATGACAGAAGTCCATTCACTGCCACTGAGACTGCCGGGTGGGAGCAGTCCTCACCACCTCTGATAACCAGTTAGCCCATGCTGCCACAAAGTAACTTGCATCACCCTGCCCACAAAACCTCATTTAAATATTGGCCTCCTGAAAGAGCCAGAGTTTGTGCTGGTAGCACAGCCCAGAAAGCCGTCATTTCAAAAACTGTGTGGCTTTTTTTTCTGCTACCGCTGAATCAGGAAGACCTTTCTTAAAGGAGCTGCAGCATGCTGCCAGCAAGCAGAGCCCATCTGAAAGAAAAATGTGGCTAAATTTTGTTTTTCAGTGTCTAGAATTCCTTTCCAAGCCCTTTCAGGTTTTATGTGGATTTAACTGGCACATGTTGGAACACCAGTTTGTAGTAAGAGACTACATGTTTGTCCCCAGCCACCCAGACTCTCAAAATAACCACACAGAAACTGTATTAATTAAATCACTGCTTGGCCTAGTAGATCTAGCTTCTTATTGGCTGTCTCTTGCATCTTAATTTAACCCATCTCTATTAATTTGTATATCACCACATGGCTGTGGCTTACTGGAAAGGTTCTGGCTCATCTGTTCCCAGCAGTGGCTACATGGCTTCTCCCTGACCCTGCCTTCTTTATACCATCCTTCAGTGTAGTTTTCACCCACCTAGTTCTACTCTGCCCTATCAACAGGCCAAGGCAGTTTCTTTATTAACCAATAGTAATCACAGCATACAGAGGGAAACCCCACATCAGACACTGAGAGAAGAAATTAATAAATGGGACCTCCTGAAACTGAAAAGCTTCTGTAAAGCAATGGACATGGTCAATAAGAAAAAATAGCAGCCTACTGAATGGGAAAAGATCTTCACCAACCCCACATCAGATAGAGAGCTGATCTCCAAAATATTTAAAGATCTCAAGAAATTAGTCATCAAAAGAATAAATAAGCCAATAAAAAATGGGGTACAGCCCTAAACAGAGAAATCTCAACAGAGAAATCTAAAATGGCTAAAAGAAGAAAATGTTCAACATCCTTAGCCATCAGAGAAATGCAAATCAAAACAACTCTGAGATTCCATCTTACACCTGTAAGAATGACCAAGATCAAAAATACTGATGACAACTTATGCTGGAGAGGTTGTGGGGTAAAGGGAACACTCCTCTATTTCTGGTGAGAGTGTAAGCTGGTACAGTCCCTTTGGAATTCAATGTGATGATTTCTCAGAAAATTAGGAAACAACCTACCTCAAGACCCAGCAATACCACTTTTTGGTATATACCCAAAGGGTGCTCAATCATACCACAAGGACATGTGCTCAACTATTTTCATAGCAGCATTGTTTGTCGTAGCCAGAACCTGGAAACAACCTAAATACCCCTTTACCGAAGAATGGATAAGAAAAATGTAGTACGTTTGTACAATGAAGTACTACACAGCAGAAAAAAATAATGACATCTTGAAATTTGCAGGAAAATTGATGGATCTAGAAAATATCATATTGAGTGAGGTAATCCAGACCCAGAAAGACAAATATCATATGTACTCACTCATAAGTGACTTTTAGACATAAAGCAAAGAAAAACCAGCCTACAGTTCACATTCCCAGAGAATCTAGACAACAAAGAGGACCCTAAGAGAGACATACATGGATCTAATCTACATGGGAAGTAGAAAAATACAAGATCTCCTGAGTAAATTGGGAGCATGGGGACCATGGGAGAGGGTTGGAAGGGGAGGGGAGAAGTGAGGGGAGTGAAGAAAAATATATAGTTCAATAAAAACAATAAAAAAATTAAATTAAAAAAGAAAAAAATAAAAAATTCGTAGTTGCTTTTTAAATGTAGATTCAATAATTACTTTTTATCTTATATCTATATCCTCCCTTTTTCTTTTCAGAGTAGATTCAATAATCTACCCTTTTATCCTATCATTCTAGAACTCTCTTTATCTAATTAGCAAAGGCCAAACTGTTTGGTCTGACATCTAAATCGTTCCTAGTCCTAACCAGCCTTTTTCTTTAATTTTTATGTATTATTTCTTTATTTATGTATTTATTTATTGCTTTTGAAGAGGAGTCTTAGAAAAACAGCCGTTAATTGTAATAGCCAAGCAAGCTCAGAAAAATACCATACATACGCTGCCATCTTGTTAATGGCCTCCTCTGTGCCAAGGCTTTGTGTAAGACCTAACAGAGAGTTATTGTTAGGAATATTCCTAACGCAAGCTCTCTGCCAACGCAAAAATGTCAATCAAGCCAAATCACAACATGCTGAATTAAAGGAGGTCCAGGTTTAATGGGATTTCTGCACTCTTGGGTGCTCCCTCCCACCAGGGGAACCAGGAAGCCACAAATGCAACCATGGTGGAGGGGAGGGCACACCACACAGGGACTTTCCAGGGAACAGTTTAAATAGACTGGGGGAGTGGTCAAGGTTTGGGTGGGCTACTTTGGCTTGCCCCTCTTCTCAAGGTTTGACTGGCTGCCTCATCCCTACTTGGGGGAGGGGCCAAGGTTTGGCAGGCACAGGGATCTTTGGAGGCCAGAGACAGAAACTTACCTGAATGACCTCACAGAAGAGACTGGCTGAGAGAAAATGTCCTTAATAAACCCACAGAGCACAAAAGTCAGAAACTAACCCAGGATATTGGCAACCAGGACAGAGTGCAGAGAAACAAAATGCTTCAGTGCAGGATTCTATGATGGAGAATGCATGCCCAGGTAGCCGAGCTGGACTCAAGACCTGAGTGCAGTCTCAGAAGAAAGACCCACAGAGAATATGTACCAAGGGAAGAGTCAAAGTCACAGTGAAGTTTCTCTCCCACCACCAGTTCCAAAATAACCATTCAGAGGCTTAATATTAATTATGTTTGACAAATGGCTCAGGCGTATTACTTACTAACAATCTCTTACATTTAAATTAACCTATTTCGATTGATCTATGTACTGCCATGTGGTCATGGCATTGCTTCATTTTCTTCATGTCTTGCTTCCTCAGAAGCTGGCTGCCATCTCCCAGACTCTGCCCAGCTTCAGTATCTATGCTTGGATTTCCCACCTGGCTCTATCCTGCCTCACCATAGGACAAAGCAGTTATTTATCAACCAATGAGAGCAACACATATTCACAGCATACAGAAAGACCATCCCATAGCAGTGCAAAATTACGGAAAAAAGTCTCTTCTCCCTCCAAGTTCTATGTTGACATTTTAATCTGGAAATTACTGTGTTTAGAGGCAGGAACACAAGAGAGGTGATAAGGAATGAGGTTATAAGGTTGTGGCCCTGAAAGCCAAGGAGAGAGGGCCTCAGCGGAAATGAAGTATGACAACACCTGGCATTGTGACAGTGTGTCCCCTACCTCACAGGTTCCTAATAGGTGTGGTCTATGATCTGATGAGAAAAAATGTCTATGCCTGTCAAATAATGACACATTTTATGAATATTCTTTCTGATTTGTGGTTTGTGAAATCTACAGATCCAGAAACCATGGTTATAGAATGAAACCTTTGGCTGAAATGTGTTCTTCAATCTTTCTTCTAAAATAAAGTTTTAGCCTTCCTCAAAGACCAGAGTGGGCAAGAGGTGGGAAGTGAATACACAGCTTCACACTGCCGGTTTGACAGAATGCTAAATGTTGGCCTGGGTCAGGTCTCCTGATCAATGTTGACATCCTGGTGGCATCGCATATGCGGTCCTAAAGCCTACTCGGTCAAATATAAAGATTGTGTAAGTTTTCTGTGTCTGGCTTCCGGCTCCATCTGTGAGGTGGGTATTGTTGTAGGTTCATTGTCCTCTGCTTGGAAAACTATAAACAGTTTTAGAAATGACGGTGTCATAAACAATGAAAGCTTGGATATCTGCCAGTGAACATTCCCAAAACAAAGCCGTACTTTAAAGACATCGTGGACTCCACGCCCTTTTCATTTATCTTAAGTCATTTTTCCTTCGACCTCATTTGTAAGAGATTGTATATATTACAGTGTTCTGAATTTCTTATAACTGAACAATAGATCTTTCCAGTCATAAAACTGAGTCAAATCCCTCAAGTTTTATAAGTTAAAATAGCTCTCTTCATACACAAAATTACACTTAAACCATAATTCTAGTTTGCCTTAAACAATCTGTTCGTAAGGAAATTTATTTTATCATTTTGCCAAAATATGTCAAATTTAGGATTAGAAAAAAAATTGGGTTGGTCAAAAGTTTTTTAATGCTCTCTAGCTAAAACTTTCTCTTTATTCTCATTGAATTAATCCCATTGCCTATAGCTGACCTCATAAAGATTCCTTAAACAAATGGGAGATGCTAATTCAAATAAGTTAATATTGGAAATGTTTGAGAAAATTCTTTAGCCAACAAAGACAAACCCTCAGGAGTGCTTTGCATTATAGCCTGAATGGTCTCACCTCTCCCAGGCCCCTCAGGATGCTATTGCAAAATGGTACCAGGGCTATCTACACTGCTAAAATCAGAGAGATGTGAACAGAGGGGAGAAAAAAACAGACCAACACAGCCACCCCTTCTCCTTCCTCTGGCGAGCGACTCACTCCAGGCCTGAGCTGAGGAAAAACATCCCATTGTCTAGGCACCAGGACGTCATATCCTCAGGCCTTCCATTAGGAGCAATGATCCTGATCCCAGCACGTGCGCCCTTCCCAGCTGTGAGGGCTCTTGGGCAAACTGCCCAACTTCCTCTGCTCCCAGACTTCCCCACTGCAAAACAGAGATAAGTTTTGTTACCTTTCTCTCTCAGTGTTCTGAAAATAAATAAGGCAAATGTTTCTGGGGTCCTTGGAGAGAACTGGCTGAGGCGTGTCTGCTAACGTTGTAGCTAAAAGCTTTGTTTGCTTCGCTTTGGTTTTTATGAGTCTGTTTTCCTGATGACTCTGTCATACATTCAGAAAACCGAAATTCAGTTACAAGTCCTCATGTAACTTTAATGAAGAAGGCACAGCCTCCAAAGCGTTTGTGCCAGACACCTGGAGACTAGAGCAGCATTCCCACCTGCAGGGGATGCCATAGTTGCTCTCTCGGTTGACTAGCATGGATGTGAAGCCCGGAGAATCCCACTTCACTGGTTACAGCTGGAGGTCCTGGAGAAAGCACACTTGGCCTTCCCAAGCTTTGCTGCTGTCTGGCGTAAACCAGAACTGTGAACGTTTGTTGAGGGTCCACTACATGGGGGTGGGTTTATGCCGTTTATTTGCATTAAATTACTTCGTCTCGGAACAGTTACGTGATCCTATGTTCATTTCTGCATCCGTAGCCTCATCTTAATCGTGAGTTCCCGATTAGCCAGGGCTACATAAACAGGCTCAATAAACACCACAAGCAAGGTCAAATATAAGCACAGCTAAGGTCTATTTCCCAGGAAGACCTCATCTTGTCCACCAAGCTTTAGTTACCATCGTGGACTTACAGGAGGTGATGGCTGGGGAAGAGCAGGCTGTGAACCTCCCTAAACCAGCTCGGGTTCTGTAAACAGCAACCTAAATTTCCAGAGCTGCTTACACAGCCTTAAGAAGCCAGAACGATGGGCTATTAACATTCAGGCTGCATTTAGGAGGACAGTTTCCAATCGAGCGTATAAAAACATGCATCTGCTACAAGAGTCCTCCTCTCCTTCAACCCCGACTTTCCAGTCACCCTGGGAATAAACAACTGTGCGGAGTCTCTTTGAGCCTCTTGAAGTCACACCCCACCCCCACCCCAAGGGACCCCAATCATAGGATCTCTCAGGATTGCTTGAAAAAAGAAAAAAAAATGCATGAGGAGCCAAGAGCTTACGTTCTGGCCAAGTTAGGAGCCTATGAGAAGAAGAGCTTAGGGGAGGGCTGTTTGCTCCATGCGCAGCTTTCTCCCTCTGGGTCTGCTCTGCCTGCAAAGCTCAGCAGCACCGAGGGAGAGAGATCCAGGAATCTTCAACAAAAACGATGACAGCCTGAAATAGCCTCTGGTGCCAACCTCCAAATTCTATCTTCACTTCAGACCCTGACTGGCTGACAGGGCAGCAGAATTTCAACTCCAATAGACCTGAATGTGCTTCTAGGCAAAGAAGCCAAGCTGAGAAGGAAGGGGGTTGAAAGAGTTCCTCTTGGGCGGCTGTCAGACTTGTACTTCCTGCTGTGTGCAAAGAGGGGATTCAACAGCGGCTGAGAGCCACCAAGGCACTGGATCCAGCCACTTCTCCACAGGTAAATGTTAATAAATTCCCTATGTTGGCTGATTGCATGTGTTAGACTGACTTCTGTTATCTGAAAGGGCTGGTTACTGATTTTGGTTAAATAATTCAAAGCCATTTACTTATTTTGAGTAATTTATAGGGTCAAAAAGAGAGAGAATTTTATTTTTCTTAGTCATTTTTCTTTGCCTTCTACAAAATTAATAAACTAATAAACCATAGTTTTAGTGATGACCACACCAAAAATAAATACTTCAAATCAAACAATATGCATGTTTCTTATGTTTAAACTATCTGCAGTTGTCCATCATCACTGTGAACCTAACAGCAATGTAGGACTGGATCGCTTTGTTATTTGGAGAGTTAGGAACTCTCTCTGATAGCATATTCTGCTTCTGCTACTTTCAAGTTATCCCTTTCCTGGTTCCTCTCTCTCTCTCTCTCTCTCTCTCTCTCTCTCTCTCTCTCTCTCTCTCTCAACAGTTTAGCAGGTTTTTCTTGACTCCTGTTCTCATTAGTTAAGATGTCCACAAGAGGACAGGAAATTTGTCCCACTCCTGATAATGTCTCTTTAGGCAAACAAATGCAGAAGGAGCGTGGAAAGCTAAGAGCAGCCATGCAGTGTCTCAGACAGTTCTCCTATCTGGCTCTTCTCAAATACAGCATTTCCCTGGGAGCCCACTTGCTCCTTCCTCCAGGCCCAGATCTCCTTGCAGGAGAGAGCTATGCCCTGCTCTTGTCTGCAGAGCAATACAGTTGACAAGGTGCCCCAAGAAGTCCTGCTACAGTCTCATGTGCACTGCCTTTTGTCTGCAAAGAGGTTCAATATGTCACTTTGACATTGTATCTGCCACTCCTCTGGGGCAGGCCCTGACCACTCTGAATAGAAATGTGCTCTCCTTTCTCATGGATACCCTTTCTCAAGGGTTTTTTTTCTTTTAGTCCAAAGCTTACTCAGCTAAATCTTCATTATATAAAACCACATAAATGTGATTTATATGCACATTGCCACACTAAAAAAGGTTTTCTTTGTTTTTCTTCAAGACCCCCTTCTTAGAGAACATTTAAATTTAGGATTATCTAGTGAAGTCGAGCAAGGTAGAACTCTATTTCATCTTCTTGTCATTCAATCAGCTAACGCTACTTCCTACATCTGGGAAAAGAACATGTGTGTTGTTCAAAGATCGTGCCCCTCTCCTCTTGATTCACAGCTTTTGGACAGTCGTCGAGTGGTTAGAATATTGGGGCTGTCTTCAGTTTAATCTCCAGCAGGCATTATGGTGCAGGTCTACAGTAAAAGCAAGAAACAGCCATGAGAGAAAGAGATGTGCCATGCAGAAGCATCTGGGCAACTCCAGATGTTGCCTCTCACTCCCTCTTGACTGTTATGTTTTCCCAGCTGACTTGCAGCCATGCATGAACATGTCTGCTTTGGTTAAGTTTTAGCATGATGTCCAGATATACACATTGGGGACATGTTTTTCCTGTAAACAACTGATCACAAAGCTTGAGGCAGGTTGGACTTTCTTATTATCCTGGAACAATCTTCAGGGGGTAAAAAAGGACCTCCCCCCACCCCATAAGCCAGGAGAACCTTTTACAGATCTCATAGGATGCCTTCTGTCCCGGCTGCATTTGTATCTGTATTCCCACCTAGCCACAGCCTGCTTCTTTGTCCTGGACATCAAAGGTTATACAGAACTCTGGAAGAGACTGGCCGCTTCAAAGATAGCCAATAAAATTAACATGAGAAAGACACTGGCCTCTGGTTCATACGTGATGATCACATAACTCTGACTTATAAAAGACCATAGAGATGTGGTTATATATACATATTGTCACAGTAAATAGCTCAGGGACCCTGGGCAAATGACTTTACCTTACTTGTGCCACAGAACCCTTGGTGATGGCATTGGAATCATAAAAAACAATAGATAGTGCTGAGATATGATGTGAGAATTAAGTGGAAAAAAATCTATGCCTAGTATATATTAAATAATCATAGCAACTATGAAAGGATTGGTCTAGCTTTTCCTTCACTGCGTAAACTCTGGAAAGGGAAGGAACTCTAGGCTTTCCCTCGTACTTATGCACTGTGCTCTAGCAGGTCCTCAGACTCAAGCTAAAGTCTCCAAGCCAGCATGGCAGACAGGCTTGGGCTGCCCCTGAGTTGCAACCTCAGCTCCCCCTCACAAGCTGTGTGGACTTGGCTAGTCACTTCCCACCTCCGAGCCTCAACTATCCATCTCTTAGGCAAATAATCCTCATAGGTGAGGTTGTTGTAAGGGTCAAATGAGATATTTATGAAACACAAGTGTGTATGGTACCAGCTAGAACACTGAACTCCCCAGAAACACTACAATTGCCACAAGAAATCTCATGCCCTAAGCTGTCTATTATGAAGTTGGAATGAGGCTCCTAGTAGCATTAGAAATGAATAAGGAAACATTCTTTCAGTTTTCTTTATTCAAAGAAATGTAGAGGAAACCATTTTCAGGGCCTCAACGCAGGTGCTTGTTCCTGAGTCTCCATGCTCCCTCGGTTGGCAGCTTCTGAAAGAGCCCAAGTCAAATGGGAGGGGCCGCTTTTCAGGCCAGCTCTTCCGGAGGCAGAGAGGAGCCATGCCTCTCTGCAGCCAGCTCTGGTTTGGGGATCTCCTTGGACAACGGGGAGGCCCCAACACTTTTCCTTTCAGACCTTTCTGGAAGGCAAGAATAGGGGTTTTTGACTCGCTCGGGGGGTGTTTTTTCCTCTCTCTGTTGACATCCAAACAAAAAGGCCCTTTTTTGGTGCTGGTTGTTGTGTTTTTTGTAAACTTTTCCCCCATGTTCCTAGCACTGAGATGTCAGCTGCTTTTTCTGGCTATGTAAAGTAGGAGCTGCCTGTTGTCATAGTGATGAAAGGGTACAGAGAAAGTCCCAAGTCATGACCAGCTCTGTGAAACCGCTCTTGTTGGTCTTAAAATCCTTCAGTGGAGATGAGGTGTCCAGTTCTGGCTCATTTCTTGCCTATTATGCAACCAGCTTCTGTGCAGCAGTAACTAAATGTTTCCTTTAGAGATCGGTGAATAGGAGGCATTAAGCAGCTAAAGCAGCAGCCATCTCCTGTGGGGTGCAAGGGGAAAAACGGGGAGAGAAAGGAGAAATAAAGGTCACCCTCTTTGATGGCACACACTGCGGTTGCTACTCAGCATCAAGCCTGTGTTAAAACCAGTGGCCAAACTCAAATGCTTCCCTGTTTTTCAAGGGGGGGAACCAATCATTGTTGATTTGGGGATTGAACTGAGGCGATAGATGAGAGCTTAGCAAGGACTGGTTTTGTTGTCCTTTTCATGATGAGGTCTAACGCTGACAGAGATGGCCCTTTGGAACTTGGAGTCTCTCAGAGAGTAAATAGTAATAATAGCCTCAGAAAAAAACATTGCTTACTTGTTAACCAGTAAATTTGTAAAGGAAAAAGAAAGGGAATAATTATTGGCTTAGGGGTTGGTATTTATTTATTTATTCATTATGTTTTAAGAATATAAAAGTCTCTTCTTGTCTTAGTACTAAGGCAAAAGGTCTAAGCCATTTCATCTTCCCTGAGATGTTAGCTTTCCTAACATCTTAGGTCAGACAGTTACCTAAACAATGCTATTTTTATCTGATGCCTCAAACCACTGATGCATTTGGTGTTGCTTATCCTGTGAAATGTCCAGGGATGGGAGAGCAAGGTGATGAGCTGGAGCGAGGCTGTGCTCCTCGGGGCCCATGTGTACTGAAACAGTCATTAATCAAAGCATCACAGGAATGGAAATTGCATACGCAAGCATGAGGTGGCCTTGAGGACAAAGCCATCTTCGTCTTTCTAATGATTCTGGCCAACCCAAATGTGCAAATGGGCAACACGTGATAATGTGTACTGCAGATCTCCAACCTATCATTTCATGTGCTAATTTTAAATACCTTTTCATCTTAGTCCATCTTATGTATTTTCCTGCCTAGTGTGGAGAGTCTCCGTGTGTGTCTTTAACATCCGTGTCTGTGTGGACGGGATCTGCTCTGTCGTTGCCTGACAGCAAGCATCCTCCATCCTGCAGACTGTGATTCACCTTTGCGAACCTGCTGACGTTGCAAATGCAGCTCTGGGCGCAAGTTCTCACCCTACGGTGATGCCATCCGCATTTTAATTACTTACTGTTTCGCCTCTCCCAGTGCTCTTTAAAGGGTTTATGGAAAACCACTTAAATCTGTAAGTGAGGCTCTAGAATTGTGTGGTTTCCACACTTGCAATAATGAAGTCATGCCCTAAGAATAGTGATTAAATCTCCTTTATTTCTTCCCTCGCCTGTTTGGTCAAGGTTGGCTTCCTAGGAATGAAAACAGGCAGTGCTTGAGGCTGCTTCGGATTGGTTTCCTTAATAGTACTCTTTTTTTGCTCTAAATGATGTCATTCAGACCAGGGGCTCTCATGAGAGAGAGTGCAGAGGCACCAAATTCAATGAATCAGTGTTTTTATACAGCATGAAAGTTTTCACCCTACCTCTGAACATATTGCTTGCAATTGTATGCTGAGATGTATGTTGCATGGTTAAAGTATGTTTGTTCTAAGAGAATTTGATGAAGCTTGACCTCTACTCAAGATCAAAAGTGACTTCTCCTTGCTCCCACCCTCCCTTCCTCCCTCATCTGAAGGCTAAAAATAGAGGTTGTGTGTGGCAGCGTGGTTGGGAGAAGTAAAAGTGAGCAGGAAGGATCATAGCCTATATGACAATTTGATGAACAAGCAATCAACCGATCTGGGAAAGAAGAGGATAGGAGACTTGAATCTTAAGTTCCCCCCACAAAGCACTTTACCGCTATATTTGGGGACTGTGTTTGATTCAGGTTGCATGTGCATCTCAACATCTTTGTGGATTTCTGGCCAGATCCAAAGACCCAGCGGCCATGAGCCTTGTCTACCCCAAACGAAGAACCAAATGGGTGTCTGTGGTCTGGGAAAGTTTGGGAATAGCCCTGGACAGGCACACCTTGATGTCAGCTGGTAGCTCAGCAGAAAACTCAAAATAGAAGGGCTTTGTTTGCGTTCCTTGGATGACTTTAATGCCAGGCTCTAGACCTCCTCCTGGAGACTCATTAATACTTTAAAAGTCCTAAAGCACAGTGTTAACTCTAGATCAGGTAGCAGCACGCATTGGGCAGGTGAAGTATGACTAAAGGCTTTGCTCTCAGAAAGCAAAGCCTGTGACTCTCAGGCAAGAGCAGGAGAGCACTGTTCACGTCTGACTAGGAAGTGCCTGTAATAGTCATTTCGTTTGCACCTCCTCAGAAAGGAAATTCTCCATAGCTGCACTAACTACTAAAAATAGTGGCCTACAGGCTTCCTCTGACACAAACAACCTCAACGGAGGATACCTGGCCTTATTTGGAAGTGTGGATGTACATGTTCCAGGAAATAAAACGTTAGCAAAAAGGAGAAAAGGAGAACGCAGAGAGACTAGTCGAGGCAGGAATCTCCCTCTTTTAGGGTCTCTGATAGGTCCTTCTTAGATTCCTCAACTTAAAACAAAGATGAACAGATCAAATGGGTGTCAGCCTTCAAGACCAGCCACTGAAGCCAGTCTCCTTGATGATTCAAGGCACAATGAGGTTAATTCAGGAAGGAGACAAAACTACCAGCACTTAAATTTCCACATAGCATGATGTGACCAGTAAACAAGAGGTATGGGTGACTGTAGTGGCGCCCTGGCTTTTAAAGTGTAGAAGAGAGAGGACAGTAAGGTAAGGGTACTCACAAAGGACATGTGGGTTAGACTAAGTAGGTTTAAGTGGTGAGGCAGTCTAGAACTTAAGGAATATAACTTAATTTCAATTTATATATGTTCTAAATTAATATGATGATTTAATTAATGTTATAAAAACTATATGAACTAGAAAGAAATCAACATAAAAGTCTACCCTGCCCTATCCTTACTATAAATCTCTACAAAATGTTGCAGAAACTGAAATGGAAACAATTGCAACCAAAAAAGGACACACAATGAATTCATTACTTAATTTGGATAGAGAATGATGTTCTAGAGTGTGCCAAATTTTGGATACCTTGTCCTCTAGAAAACAGACACTTGTGGACAAAGATAAAGACCAATCCAAGGGTTTCCTTGAAATAAATGTCCCATTTTCCTATCAAATGCAATAAAGAAGCGCTGTGTAGCTGTCGAAGGCCCAGCGTCCTCTCTTTAGTCTCAATGTCCTCCTCAGGCTCTCACAGCCCAAAGCTAGAAGTGCTCCCTCAGAGCCCAACAGACGTCTGCACAGCCAGTCCAGGGTGCCTTGCAGCCCCGCATCTCCAGGCTCCTCTGGACTCTATTGACAGCTGAAGAATAGGACATTACAGCTCTACGGCTGGCTTTTCCAAGCGTGGAGCTTGAGTTGCTGCTGAGAAATCTAATTACTCCTTCCTTTCATGGTAAAATCCAATTACAACCTCTCCCATGGTGAAAGCCAATCCTTTAGACACAAAAAGGAGCCAAACAGAGGGTATGTGTGTGTTCTTCTCCGTGAGGTGGCTATGCAAACAGGATGCAGGGACCTTGCTAGGGATAATCATCATAACCTATTGCTATCCACTTGCTATCCCTTTGCCCCTCAGAAGGCAAAAAAAAAAAAATTTATATGTGATACCAGGAATTTGAGGGAATTTTCTAAAGATCTATTAGTTATGAAAAAGCAAATTTTGAGCCAGCATCTAGTCCCTCCACACATATTTTTTAATTCAGAAAGATGATTTTTCAGAGCTGAAGAGATGTCCAGTAGCTAAGAGCACTTGCTGCTCCTCCAGCGATCCTGCGTTCAGCTCCTAACACCCACAGCTAGTGGCTCACAGCCAACTGTAATGCCACCTCCAGGAGATCAACACTCTCTTCTGGTCTCAACTGGTGCTTACAGACTTACAGAAATACACGTAAATAAAAATAAATAAGTTGGACTTTTTTTTGAGACAGGGTTTCCCTGTATAACAGTCCTAGCTGTCCTGGAACTAGCTCTTGTAGACGAGGCAGGCCTCGAACTCACAGGGATTCACCTGCCTCTGCCTCCCAAGTGCTGGGATTAAAGGCATGCACATCACCTCCTGGCCAAGTTGAACTATTTTGAAAAGATGGCTTTCCCTGTTGAACTTGGAATAAATCGAATAAGTTATTTAGGCTAAGGATGCTTCTGACATCCTTAATGCTGTAGCTGTAGCTCAGACTGTGAAACAGCAGTATCGTCTGGAGAAGGGTCTCCAGGCCTCCTAGAGGCCAGCAGAAACGGGTGGAGACAAGCTTATTTATAGAAATGTGTACTTTGTACTTGCTCCGGCAGCACATATACCAAAAATGTATGTTTTATAAGTACTGTACATAAATATTTATAAAATAGCTAAAATAATGAAGTCATTTATTCCATTCAAGTCCCTACTATTACCACCTAACCGCTGGAATGGGTCTAGTATCCCTGTGAGTAACTTGCAAAGAAAAGAGGTGCAAATGTTGGGACCAAGCCTCCAGCCCACTGCTGGGATTTAAGCGAAAACAAATGGAATACAGCATGAGAAGCGGTTACTTTTCATAATAACATAAACATTACCCTAAGGGCTGTCAGAATCTGCTCTACATGCACACACACACAGAGACACACACACACACACAGACACACACACACACACATCCCATAACTCTAAAATCAAAGCCATGTTTCTGTATTGATTCAACGTGAGCTGCCAACCTACTGAAGTGATATGACAGAAATTCACTAAGAGGTAACCCGAGATTCAGAAGAAAAAAAAAACACCATAAGAATTGACTTTATTTACGGCAGTGGAAGCCTGTAATTGGTTTCATACCACCACGCTGGCCAAATATTCAGGCTATGCTGTCACACTGGAGCCATTTGTAATTCTGGAGCGACCGTTGGTTCAGTGCCCTCCACCAACCTTTCATTCGCCACCAAACAACTCTGAGTTAACGCTCTCTCTGAATCAATGCAACAGTCTGCCACATTCAGAAAGAACAAAACCCCAAGTGTCTTCCATTTTTTTCTCTTGCCCCTAGCTCTAGCACACACAAATACATTTGAAGACCTAACTCGAGTCCAGCTTAATCTCTCTGTAAATCTTTCCAATCGTTTCCTAAAACATGGAGAGAATAAGACACTAGGAATTTGTTTAAAGCGATGAAAACTTTTAGTTTAGACCTTGGTGCCACCAGTCATCCATCCTTATTCGGTGGCTTCCTGACTGCTTGTGGCTGGTTCATCAATATCCACTGTGAGCTGAGGATGTGAAGTGATCCATTTTTCTCTAAGTGTTTTGTTATCATTTGAGGTCTTTTCTCGGCAAGAATGTAAATCCATTCAATGTCATTGTTTCTTTGTTCCCACAAGGGAACCAACCTCTGCTTACACTGTGATTTGGTTCTTCGTCGTGGCATTTTTCTCAAACCCTGTGCCTCTGTAAAGTTAAGGTCATGTCAGAGATGTCTAATTTACCCCACTGCCTCCAGCATCACGAGAGCAAGGCTAAGGGCTCCAGAATTCATATGCTAGTACTTGAAGGCGGTGGGTGCATATTTTTGTGTTATGAAGCCAGAAATAATTGCATCCCCCCCCGAAAAAGATTCCCCTGTCCACTATTACTCATCCAAATTGCAAATTATATTTGCATTCAGCTAATGGACCCACTCTTTATTAGATAAATGTATGGGTCCTAGAACAAAGCATAGTGTGAGAAGGGGCTGAAGACAAGTTGAAATTGATGAGCTAAGTAGCATTGAAGAGGCCCAAGACATGGCGTCCCTTGCTATATGAGATCTGAAGATATGCAAACCCATGACTCCTGTATTTTTACTCACAGGTCCTCGCCTTCTTCACCCTTGACTCCTCCTTTCAGGGTCCCTGTTGGCTGAACCCAACAGAAACTGGGTCAGAAAGTCTGTTGATCCATCCCTGGGAAAGAAGGGTGTGGGTGTGGAGACACACATGGACAGAGACTGTGTCAGATGTAAGGGGGACCTCCCTCCCCAGAGTGGGAGGCACACAATGAACAGCCACGCTGTGAGCAGTTGTGAAACAGCTGAGGACCAGCTGTGAGCCAGCTGTGCTTTTGCCTCTCTGAGTTCTCTCAAAAGGCAAAAGCAAACCTCAGCCTCTCCCCTTTTCCCAAGAAATTCTTCAAACTAACTCCAACTATAAAGCTCCTTAGGATTAGTTGCCTCTGCACCTGTGAGTGATGAGCTATGTTATATCACTGGGAAAACAATCAGATTCCTCAGCAAAACCATTGGCCATGACAAGTCTACATGAGATGCTTCCACCATGTGCTAAGTCCTGGAGGGGCTCCTTGGAATGAATGTTTTTATCCATAGCTTACACAAAAGACAAAACCTTCTCAGAGCACACCACGGTTCCCAAAGAGGCCCAGTACCATGAGAATCAGGCTACTTGGAACTGTATTTAGGTATTATTTGCTGTTTTTCTTAATCCTGAAAGGGAACTCTCTCAGTGAATTATTCTTGGTTCATTCACAGAGTTGAAAGCACTTGAAATCCCTCTCAGCTAGAACTGAACAACTGACTTATTAATGAAACAGACAATATCCACTGAAGCCAGCGGCTTTATTTTATACTCACAGAGTTTAACTAATGAGAGAAATTCACAGAAAAGCAGTCAGATGAGAAGGCCAAAACCATGCATCCAATGAAGAAAAGCTTGGTGGTGGTGATGGAAGGGAGGGGGAAACTAAAGGGAGAAAGAGGATAGGGTATCTGACCATGGCAGGAGCCAGCCTTCAGGCAGGAACTGACTGCCTTGCTTTTAGCTGCATGAAGCACTGTTTTATTAAGCCCCTATAGTATCACAAGTGTGAGGAGCTTTCAGAGGAGGCTGCTGAGAAGCACATGTGAGATCCATGAAGCCGGGAGTTTGTGCAATGTATGGAACCTTCTTTGTTAAGATAAAGGAGTCACCATCAGGTTCCGAATTCCTGTGCAAACGAGGGATCTGAAACTGGAGGTTCTTGGTTTTGTGATCTGTCCCTTAGGTAGCTAGCTAGATGAGAGATAGATGGATGGATAGATAGATAGATAGATAGATAGATAGATAGATAGATAGATAGATAGATAGATAGATAGATAGATATGATATGATATATAATGGTTAGGTAGATAGATGATACATGGATGGATGGATGGATGGATGGATGGATGGATGGATGGATAGATAGATAGATAGATAGATAGATAGATAGATAGATAGATAGATAGATAGACATATAGACCTCAAAAATATGCAAAAATTCTGTTGAGCAGTAAATAACACAAAAATGAAGAAAGCTTGCATTCACAGAGAAAGAGGAAACAGGGCAGATGCTGTAAGCAGAATTGAGAAAGGTTAGTATGACCAAAATTACTTTCCTAATTACACTATGAGGCAGAGCAAAATGAAGCCATTCTAAAGGCAAATTCTTGAGGGAAAAAACACTGAGAACTTTGTGAGTCTGGGCCTTGTGGAGGTGGGGATGAGACACAGGGGGATTAGTGTGTGGTATCAAATGAGGGCCTCTGAGAGATGATGAAGAGGTGTACAAAGGCCTTCATTGCAACCCTACCCTGGAAAACCCGGATCCTCTGAACATAATTAAAGTAATCCCTCAATAACAGGCCCCAGAAGACAGGGACTGCCCTCATTTCTTCTGAGTGAGAGATGAGGGTGGGGTGGGGGCTTCAAGGATGTCTTTGAAAAGCACCCATTGGGATGACCAGATGGGAACAGGGGCAAAAGTGCACATTGGCAAAGTGAGGTGCTGGGCCAGTTTTCCTTGGTGGGCAATGCTGAGGACTGGAGGTGTGAGGTCACAGGTGGATTGCCTGAGTGTCACACAGGGAGGGTGCTTACCACATTACCTGGCAGGAGGTGTTAGCTACTATTAACGTTGGTGAAAAGAAGGTACTTTTTCAATAAAATTATACTTTGGGAAACACAATGAATACTAAGAGACTCAACTTCCTTTTCAGTCATCTATTACTGAATGTCAATATATTGTCCCCAAACGGAAGCCCTTGTATAACATCAAAAGGTTTTGTGGGTCAGGGATCTAGTCTCACCAGGAGTACTGACCTGGAGAAGTGACTGAGTGTGAGTGACTGTCACTCACAGGTCAGTATGCGTTGTCAAGGACACGTGGAAAGCTGAAATCATTAGGAGTGGTAAACGACGTTCGATGGCATAACAGCCTAGGACAAGTACTCAAGACTCCCGAAACAAATGTTCTGAGAGAGAAATATTAAATTTTTGTGACCCGAATCCAGAAGTCTGGACCATCACTTCTACCTTAAGCACTCAGTCAAACAAGTCACTGAGGACAGCCCAGATTCGAGGACAGAAACAAGACTGCATTCCGTAAGAAGAGCAACAAAGACCTTAGCACCCACACAGAGACGTGGAAGACATAGTCTCCAGAGAGCTGAGCATAATTGCTTGGAATACAGCTCGTATCTGTGGAGCTTTGCTTCTTAGTAGGATATTTCTTTCTGCTGCCAAGTGTTTCATCTTAGTGGCACAGACTGGCTGACCAATGGGAGCATTCTAGACATTTAGGATTCTAAATTGCCGGTTTCCTCAGAAAGGCCTTACCTAGAGCATTAGTCTAGCTGGCATCGTTTAAAGTTTCAGCTGAAGTCGCCCATCTAGCAAGAACCATCCTGTTCCTAACAGAAGGAAAAGGCTTCTTCTCCTTCTTTTCCACCACCCCACATCTTCAGCGCTGCTGGGTTTATGACAGTAAATACTGGCGCGAAGGAGGGAAAGAGCTGGAGAGCACTAAGGGACAAAATGATCCCAAATCTGTGAGTTGTTAACGACCGGAACTGTTAAGCCATTTTCTGCCTTGGAGTGTTTCAAGAAAAGAAAAGGGTCTCCATTTGTCACAGGTGTTGGGAATCCCTGACGGCTAGTTGCTCTCATTTAAGTCTCCTGGGAAAACTCTTCCAGCCCTGTCTTGTAGATGAAGTAATGACTTGGCCAAGGTCTCTGGGCCATGGAGAGACAGTTCAGGTCTGAAGCTCAGATTCCACTTCTCAGCCAACCCTTCTTCCAAACGTGCTGGGTTGAGCCAGCGTGTAGATTTGGAGGAGAGCTTCCATCACCTCATGGCAGTACACACAGCTGAGTCATCAAGTATAATTCCACATATGCAAAATTGTGTCCCTGTCTGCATCTCTCGTGTCTAGAGCCTCATCTGCTCTTTCTGAAAACAAAGTCTGCATTTGTAGAAACAGCACACTAAATCTGACTGTCTCAAAATAAATGATTTTTCATGTATCCCGGAATAAATGATACTCATCATTCTGAGCGAGGATGTCATGGTTTCCATTTTCAAATATTTTGCAAGCGTCAGCAAATCGAGCCTCCGCAGTCTTTGGTGTGGCAGTTGCTCTCAAAGCGTCTCGTTTCCTACTATAGGCCTCACTTCTCTACACAAATCCGTGCATTCAAGTGAGAGCCTACAGACCGTGAAATCATTCCCATCAATGTGCAATGCGACAAACACAGTGCTTGGAGAGGCGGCAGGACCAGACACTTATCCCAAGGACAAAGAACACACTAGAACTGTCCCCTGCTTTTTAATATGGGACAAGCAAATATTTACCAGTGGTTCACTAGTGTGTCTTCTCGGGTCATTTTCACATCATAGTAAACACAAAATTTTGAAGTAAAGAGAAAGGAAAGGGCATTTCCCAATGATTCTTGACAATTAGACTCACTGAGAAAGTAAAATATTTTGGGGCTATCATCAGTCATAGATATATCTTACATATTTCCCCTAAATTTATAAATATATATATATATATATTTTACTTTTGCTCTTAGTTCCATATACTAAACGCTTTTTTCTTTTTAATTTTTATCCTTTGGGAATTTCACATATGAGTACTTTATTTACATCCTTTCTACCCCTTCCTCTTCCTCTCCAGTTTCCTGTTCCCCTAGTAAAATATTTATTTTTGATACAAGAATCAAAATATGTTTTAGAGAAAAAGAGCATCTGGGGTTGTGAAATGTATAGGGTTACCTCTGGTTTCGTGATAGAACATGACAGATGGAGCAGAGCTGGAGGTCCCTGGCAGCTTGTGTCTTTTCTAGCCCTAAGTGGAAACATATGAAGGATCATGTTTTTATAGGAACAAGACGAGGTAAGAACTGAAATAGGTTTCTGTTCAGATGTGGGAGACTAGTAAAATGATAGTCACTTCTAGAGTGGACAATAGCCAGCTAGCGTTTGTGAAACCATCTGGTAGTCATCCCGAAAAAAGCCCCCACAAATCTGACGCTGTCTCCTTGATTCACAGGTCCAGACAGCATGACGCCTGCATTTTTCTTCCTGTACATCTTGGCGACTGCAGCTGCAATCCCGGTAAACGTCCTTCCCTTCTGTGTTATAGCTCTCCCTCATGACTCTGCATTTGACAAAAACTGTTCTTGACTTGAGGTGCTGAGGCAGGAAGATCCATCTCAGGCCCCAGCTGAGCCTAAAAAGGCCCAGTCCCAAGCAACGACACCCCCTAGAAGGAAATGATCCTTCTAGGGTGGCTTTGAATTCTTTGTAATTCCAAATACATTCCTTATTGTCCATGAAGTAAATTCATAAGTAAAAGAAAAAAATCAAGATAATATACTTTAAAAACATTTTCCCAAACAATAAGGTAAAATAACTATGCAGCCAAAAATGTCAACTATCATCTTGTTAGACAGAGTATACCCAAACAATGGTGAGGGAGAATAAATTCACTTGTAGATCTGTGAAAAAAACAAAGAATTTAACATGTATTGCGTAGCCATTCTCTTCCATTATTTTCTTCAAGATCAAAGGCATGCTGTCTGATTTCTCAGACTGAGACTCTCTCCTGACACTCTACAATAATAAAAACAAAACTCAGTGCAGTAGAACCGTATATGTTATGGAATCGATGGCTGCTACCTCATCTCTAGGCTGTCCAAGAGAGTACGCTCCAAGCAGGCATGACTAGGGCGTCTTCTACTTCATGGTCAGGCCCACTCTCCCCAGCACCATCTACAAGTCATAAAACCACTGTCTGCAGGTCGTAGTCCTGGAAGCCACCTCAGCAGTTTCGGTGCTATTGTAAGCTTTCCTTTCAAAGCCTGGTGATCATTTCTGATATCATCTTTCACTAAACCACTTGCGCCATCTGTTTTTCTTCATCCAATGGAAGAGCCAGCCTCCTTTAGACAACATTGTGCCCTCTACTCTAGGCTAAGATTCTATCCTTCCTTTTAGATGAGTGGGAGCTGCTTCCAGACAGCAAAAACAAGCTCCATGCCTCCCTGATCAAGCAGTTCATAGAAAGAATTTATGACGAACACTAAGAATGATGCTGTAAGTTAGCTCACGGGGAGCAGCCCAGTTACTTTAAACACTCTACTCTGAAGTTAGAAAAGTGGGATGAAGTAGCACAGAATTCCCACAAAACCGTTGCTTTTTCCTGAAAATACGCTTTCCCTTCGAAATGGCCCTGCTTTCAGCTTTGTAAACAGACACTCAGAGTCTTTGAGCCAAACGTTTGAAGACACTCCCACATATAGACACAAGCCAGATGTTTCCTTTCCGGGGCGATTTATCATAAGCAGACACAGCCAGACACTGAAAAGCTAACTATCTTCTCAAAAGACTGGCCAGCGTAAAATGCTGCAGAATTTTTAACCCTGGTTGAATTCTTCAGCAGCTAATAATTTCTGTGTGGTCGAGAGATCCAAGCAGACTCTCAAGAGGGCAGGAGAAATAAACATAGACAGTGAAATGGTGAAATAGATTTCAATAACCAGAAAGAAAATGAGCTGCCACATCAGTGTGCACTCGGTGGAGATAGGAGGAACAAAACGGTACAGGAGAGAGGAAGGGAAGGAGAGCAGGCATCCAGCAACAGGCCCAACCTCCCCCTCCATTGCCTCTCCATGATGCCCTGGGGAAGAAGAGACTTGCCAACGCAAGCTCCACTTCTCCTTCTCCTCTTTGCTTCAGCTTCTTCCAAATCATTTTCAGTGTCAATCCTCTTAGTTGAGAAGGAGCTGAGATGCGAAATAGCAAGCAGATTGTGTCAGATTCTGTAGCCACCTCTCTTTCTTTACTGGCACTGTCAGCACTAACGGGCCTGCTGGTGGGTGAGAAGACGCTGACCATAGAGCCTGGGCTCTATGCTTACGTCCCCTGCACACCCACAGGATCTCCGTAAAGGCAAATACCTGCCCCCGACACTGACAGTTCATGTGTTCTCATCATGGAACATTACTGTCAGGAAGACTAGTTTTCACGTGAGAGCTCTGAAACTTACAAAATAGTTTATGTTCATCCACTCAGTCTCTGTGTTTCTACTTGCTTTGCCGGAGGAGGTGGAAGGATAGAAGACAACTTGTCAAGCCCAGTAAAGATCAAAGAGCAATCAGGGCTTGAAGGGAGACCTCCCTCCAAATCTAGTTACCCAGCTTCCCTTCTGTGCATCACTGCCCAGCTCTTTGTTGATGTCTCTCATCTTGTAGGAAGCCTTTGCTCTTGCTGAACTCAGACTGCTCAGTGGCTGCTCCCTACCAGGCTCCATGCCCTGACTCACACAATCTTTTAATTGGTTCTAAATTAAACAGCTTGTTTAGTCAATGATGTCCTGATGGCTTTTAGTAAAAGCCAATGGGACCAATAAAATAAATATTTAGCAAAAATCTTAATCTTTTCTGTTATTTTTCCATGAGAACTTAAAAAGCAGTGAAGGTGCTGTTCAGTGCTAAATCCTGGGGTTAATTTTGTTTTTCTCCAGCTTTATGTCAAATAACACTTTCCAAGGTCATAAAATATGTATGTTTCTGTCAAGGTTAAAAATCCCAAGTCAAGAATAATCATTACTGAAATATCTTCTGTTTTATTTTCAGCCAGTCTTTGCATATATAGCTTTTCATAAATTTGGCTATAGTTCTTCAACGTAACAATAGATTGCAGGCATTTGCTGGCAGCCTAAGAAATTCTAAAGACCGCCATTCATTCATGTCACCAGCAAAGACTCTAACAGCAGCAATACTGACAAAAATAACTCATGTATTTTAAGCTAGCATCTGACTGTTAGTCTTTGTCTTTTTCAGACAAATGCAAGGTTTCTCTCTGGTCATGTCAACCCAACTACTGCAGCGTTGGTGACACCCGATGATTCCACAGCCCCTAGTGCCGGGGTTGAAGCTGCAGCAGACATAGAAAACCATGCCAACGATAAGGTAAAAGTCATCACCATATTAGTGTCATCTCCTTAGTTCTCCAGAGAATTTCATATAAAAGCATGCTTAAAGTTTAATATATTAATTTCTCAGTTTAACTTTGTAAGTACAATAATTACATGAACTATCTCTAAACACTGGAAGTTATGGGGATTAATGAGTGTACTTACGTCCTGTAGTCAAGTGCTATATAAAATATTTCATTTTACAAAAATTAAATTCAGGATAAACCTGTGCTTAAGAAGGTGAAGAATGGCAGAAATATGTTTAGATTATAATACATGGAGAAAGAAGGAGACTACTTAACATTAACTTTGTAGCAGTAACTATGGATACCATGTCATTTGTTTCAAGAATAAACTTTTGTTCTTTTAAGGCTGAACAGCCTTCAGCACAGAAGTCAGAAGAGGAGAACCATGAACAGTCAACAGAACAGGACAAAGCCTACAGCCACGAGGAGGATCTGAAGGATGAGGAGGACGGGGACGGCAATTTAAGTGTGAATTTGGAGTATTCACCGACAGAAGGAGCGATAGACGCACAAGACGGTACAAGTGAGCCTTCTCAGCAGGAAAAGCTCCCAGAGAGCACCGATTTCCCTGCTGTTGTGTCTACTTCCTCTGTGGATTTCAACCAACAGGCAAATGTCACAAAGTGGGAGGGAAGCCAAGAGCAATCTGAAAGGGACGCGAACCAGCAACTGAACAAGAACAGCCAGTATAACCAAGACTTAATGGACGAAGGAAGCCCAGAACAAGATCCAGGTGCTCCTGATGAAGAAGATGAAGAGGAGGAGGAAGAGCCAGGAGACATTGGTGCTCCCAGTGATAACCAGGAAAGGGAAAAAGAACCTCCCGAGGAGCAGCCTATTAGCAAGCAGGAGGGGAACAGTGACCAATCTGATGATCCCTTAGAAGAGTACAGTCAACCAACTCAATTAAGCAAGACGGAGAAGAATGGTTTTGAGCAAGGAAACCAAAGGCAAGAAGGTAACTCCAATGCAGAAGAGGAGGACAAGACGGCAAGCAGCACAAAGCACATTCAGCATACAGAGTGGCAGGGCCAAGAAGGAAAAGCTGTCCTCGAAGCTACTGGTAGCCAAAAGGACGTGGATGAAAAGACAGTTTCCGCAGAGCCTACCGACGGTGTTGCCATCCTGGCCTGGAATCACGGAGCCAGTTATGATGGCAGCAAGGATGACTCTAAGCATGGTACAAGTGATGACTATTTCATCCCAAGCCAGGAGCTCCTAGAGGCTGGGAAAACGGATCCCCTTTCCTATTACCTCAAACGTGTTGAGCAAGCAACAGATGAGAATGAGAAAGTAGATAAAAGTGAGGCTGGAGACAACCAAAGGGTGAGACTATTTACCATGACGCTTATCCAATCAGCCAGGAAATAGCCGCCACTGCCAATGCTCTGTATGCTCTCACACCCTGCTGTGTGTGCTTCACACCGCGCATTCCCAGGATATAGGGCAGACTGAGCATCCCCCGTGTGAAGGGATGGACCAAAAGCACTGCAGTTTTGTTCAGGCCCTGCAACATGTGCATATACATAATGAGATATCTTGAAACTAGAATCCATGTTTAAGCACAAAATTTATTTGTTTTACAAATACTCTCTATGTGTTTATAGCTTAAGCATGTTATACAATATTTTGGATGTGACTGTATTTTAACTGTAACCTGTCACATGAGCCCATGAGTGAAATCTCTGCTGTTGGTGCCACGTCAGTGCTCAAACAGTAGCTGGATTTCGGAGAAATCCATATTTCAAGTGTTCAGATTATGAATGCACACCTTTGCAATTATGTATTTGTCTGTCTGTCCATCACCAAACTGAGAGCATGCTTTGTCTGAGCCCTCTTAGAAGCAGACCTTTGATTTGAGTGACAGTTATTCGAGAAGTACAAGAAACAATCAAAGAGAAATGTAAATATTACATAGGAAAGGAAAAGAAGCTTAAAAATTAATTAAATTTGTTTTTTAAAAAAACTCCCAATGATTATTCCATTTGGGAGTAAGGAGATGGGACATTTATTTTGTCTGGGATTTGCTACAGGTAATAAATCCCGAACACATCCAGTTTGCCCTTTGAATCAGCCGAGTAGATTTCTATGGCTTAGGGGGCTTAGAAATGCAGACAGTCGAGTGGAAAATCCCTGCTGTTAGCTGGAAAATTCTGACAGACCTGAAGAAGGGGAGACATAGGGAGCTGCAATTCTGCTGTTTTCAAAACTGGGGTCACATTGGTCCTACTGAACCACTGTGTCTATCAGAATGCCTCCAGCATAAGCAGAGCCGGCAACGTTTGTTGAATTAACCATAAAAGTTAAAGTACTGCTTTATAAAGCAAACACATGCCCATATGAAAATATGGAAGCTGCAGCAGGGAGAAAGAGGGGATTCCGTTTTCATTTGGCTGTTTAATCACTTGGGACTTCGAGGCAAATTCCCAGCACACTGCCTGCCACTCCCCGCCCCAAGGAAAAATTGACCCCATCTGCCTCCCCCAGAAGGAACTGACCCCGTTTGGGGTGGCAAGCAATATCAAATCCCAAGATCTTTCCTGCCATTCTAAGGTAGAAAGTTTCTTACACCTCAAACCTGCTAAGATAGTATTATCAACATGTCCACAGAGGTCACTGATGGACTTCCGTCCTCATGACAGAATCCCAAGACAATGTTGTGGGGACAGTGCTTTGGGCCCAACTCCAAAGCGGTGATCTCTCCTCAAATGGAATGATTCTTGCTCTCCAAGGGTTACTGTTTTCCTCTGCAGTTGCAGGGTTTTCCCTACTGAGAGCAGAGCATGCATAGCTCAGTGACTATGACTGTATGCCCAGCTCAGTGACTGTATGCATAGTAAGACAGACGCAAATCACTGATCTCTTGATCGCACTAAAATTCTGTTCTTATTTTCAAAGGCCAAGAAAGCAGAGAGCTCGCCGAATGTTGAACCTTCAGATGAGGGCAACTCGAGGGGGCACAGTGCTGGTGAGTGGATGCTTCATAAGCTGCAACAGGTCCAGGGAGGGATGGAGTCTGTCATTTGGGCTAGCATCCTTTTCCATTCTGATCCAGAAATCTGTGTCCCCAATCTCCCCCAAGGAAATATTCTATGAAGTGTTGGTATTTCTTGAATGTGTTTGCAAACTAAAAGTTCTGTTAAGATTTTATACAAAGCTATCTTTATCCTCTCCGCAGCCCCAACATCACTTTCAGTTCTGAGAAAGACTGATTCTGTCGCTTGCTCTTAAATTCATCCTACTCCAACCGCAAACATCTTTAATTTCAACGAAGTTAAATTCTCCTGGCTTAATGTCTGACCTCTTTGCACATTGTTTTATGCACTTCAGATTCTGACTGTCTTAGGCAGGGCCAAGGAGAGCCACTGTCCTCTTCCAGCTCCGATACAGCCTGCCACAAGGAGACATCCGATGTCCCGTGCACACATCCGAGGGCAGAGTCCATCCGCACATTAACATCGGTTCATGTGCTTTCCAGCGTCTTCCTCCTGCCTTCGCGTTTTCAGGATCTGGGTTTTCTCTCTAATGAGTGAAAGAGAAGCTAAGCATCTGGATGACTTTGTGTTTGATCTACAACTTCTCTGTGTTTACACACCCTTTCCACTCTTTCCTGTTAGACTCCTGCATGAACTTCCAGTGTAAAAGGGGACACACTTGCGAAGCAGATCAGCAGGGGAAACCGCACTGTGTTTGCCAAGACCCAGAGACCTGTCCCCCTGCAAAAATCCTTGACCAAGTAAGTATTCTGCACAAAAGTCCTCAAAATAGAAATAGTTTGTAATTAATCTATTTTTAAGTGGGTGCACAGTTTATCTAATATTTGAAGTAATATTGAGTGGGATACCAAAGATACCAAAGAAATCAAAATATTTTTGACTATGCCATGAAAAAGATTAATAGTAGGGCTGAGGAGATAGCCCAGCAGGTAAAACCTTCTGTGCAGGCCTAAGGATGGGAGTTCAGATCCAGCACCCACATAAATGCTAGGTGGGAGTGGCAGACTCCTTGTAACTCCAGGATTCTCAGAAGGCAGAGGTGGAGATTGCTGGACCAAGCTGACTGGCAAGACTAGTGGTACAGATGATCAGCAATAAGATGGGGAGTGATCAGCAAAGAGCCCTGACATCAACCCAAGCCCCTCATACATGTGTGTGCATAATGGGTGCACGCACAGAAACACAGACTGTAGTGTAAACACTACACCCATAGCACATAAAATATTTAAAATTTAAAAGATAGTGAGCAGGCAAACTTTTAAATTCATTCTGTCCTGGGGACAGTCACAATTACAGTCCTATGAAGATCTATCTGGAGTTAAATTGTCATCATGGGTTTACCTTGGTGCCAAATCAGAAAATTGGCTTTTTTTTGTTTTGTTTTGAGTTGGGTTGGGTTATTTTTGTTTTTTCAAGATGGGGTTTCTCTGTGTAGCTTTGGTGCTTGTCCTTGAACTTACAGAAATCCGCTTGCCTCTGCCTCCCAAGTGCTGGGATTAAAGGCATGCATCACCACCGCCAGGTCAAAAATTGGTATTTTAGTTGACTCTGTCTGAGCACATTATTGGCACAACACAGCTACCAGACAGACACTCTGTGAGTTCCGTGGATGTGTCCCCCGGCGAGTACTCTGCTCCATACTTCTCCGTGTTTCTCTTGCTTAGGTTTGTGGCACTGACAACCAAACCTATGCCAGCTCCTGTCATCTGTTTGCTACCAAGTGCCAGCTGGAAGGGACCAAAAAGGGACACCAACTACAGCTGGACTACTTTGGATCGTGCAAATGTAAGACACTGACCACTGCTCAGAGCATCATTTCTGGATGGGCTTGGGATGATTTTTGTGCCTCTCTAAATTTTATATATTATACAAACAAAAAAAGTTTATATAGTTATGAAGTCAGTCTGAAACTAAGCCAGCTCAGGAATGCCCAGACCTCAATCACAGGAGACTCTGAGTTCGTGAGACTGTGCTGGAACCATAGTTTTGCTTTACTTTTTGTTTTTTAAGAAACCTAGACAATTACAAGTCTCCCCACTGAGTTCAGAGGCACCATTATAATATAGACATGAAAGATGGGGGTTTTATGAATTACTTACCTTCCTCCCAATTTCACTTAAGTGTTTGCCAAGAATTGTATTGCAGTAGATTTTTCCAGAAGCTGTAATGTCATCATCCTGCCCCAGGATTTTCTCAGTTGTGTGGGCTCCCCTTGCAGATAAGTAGTTCCACACTTGTACAGACCCACTCATGTTTCTGCTTCTCCTCCGTTTCTACACACACACACACACACACACACACACACACACACACACACTGTGTTCTCTCGGTTTGTCCCCACGTAGGCTGGTGTGTCACTGTGTTCTCTTTGTCTCTTCCCACCCTCAGAAGCTTTGTGCTGAAGCAGTAGTCACAGTGTTAAGGCCAGGGAGACAGTGACGAGCTGAGCCCTTTTGACAGTCGGTGTCTGATGTGGGACCACCTGGAGACAAGCGTGGGGTTCTCCAAGAGCAGCTATGTCTTGTGGTTGCTGCTGCAGAGGGAGCTCTGCTCAGCCCTTTCCTCTGCAGCTAATCAACAACCCACTTGCCCTCCAATTCCAAATTCCTGGTACCTGGATTTACAGCGCTAGTTCTCAGCACTTTACTGCGTGTCAGAATTAGTCTGGGATCTCTTAAGATGTCCTGATGCCCAGAACCCACCACAAGATCATCAAGACTTTCTTTTCATAGAAATTGTCCTCTGCTAGGCATAGTAGTGTGAGTGTATCATCTTGGCACTTGCGAGAGTGAGGCAGAAGAATCACAAAAAAGTATCCAAGAACTTTGGCATTTGATCGATATGTTTTGAAGGCCTACTAGGAGATTCTACCACGGGGGTAAAGCCCACCGTAAGGAGGAAGCGGGTGTTGAGCTTCCTATGATGAAGACTTGTCCCTTGAAGTAGGTCACATCATGTTCTCTGCTCCTCCCAGCTATTCCTGCTTGTACAGACTTTGAAGTAGCTCAGTTTCCCCTGCGGATGAGAGACTGGCTCAAAAATATCCTGATGCAGCTCTACGAACCAAATCCCAAACATGACGGTTATCTAAATGAAAAGCAGAGAAGCAAAGTAAGTTCCGCGCCCTGCTAGCTGCGCATCTGTCTGCCGGGCCCAAGAGGGGAGGTGTGGTGAGATCACACTGGCTTGCACAGCAGCACGTCTGCCCTGCTTTCTGCATCTGCTTAGCCTGCATGCATTAACATTCTGCAGTGGTCACCATCCGTGCCACAACTTCCATAATACAGTCAAACTGCCCACCTTTTACTCAAGGGACAGTAGCCTGGAAAGCATTCCTTAAGCTGCATCTACAGAAAGCTATGATCAAGCAAAATTCAGCATTTATGTAACCAGCTTTCCATGCTTGTAACAAATACCTCAGACAACACAATTTAAAGAAGAAAGGTCTCTTGGTTCACAAGTTTTAGAAGTTCTAGTCTGTGACCGATGTTGACTGTGTTGCTTTGGGTCTGTGTTGAGGTAGTAAATTGTATCAGAGACTATTCACTTCATAGTGGACCAAGGAACAAAGCAAAAAAGGAAGAGGTGCTGGGCTCACCACATCCCCTTCCAACTAGGCCCTACTTCTGAATGGGTCTACCACTTCCCATGAGTGTCATAGGCTGGGGACCAAGCCTCTAACTCATGGGCCTTTGGGAAACATTGCATCTGTGATAAAGCAGGCTCAGCATGTTTAAATCTAATATTTTAGCTCTCATAGACCAGGCACAGATTCTGCTATAAGGCAAATTAATTGCTCACAATACCAGCAACACGTTAAGGTTTAAAATGCAGAACATTGATTCCAGAAGTTTCCAGAGAAGATTCTTTCATCAGGCAGTTAGTGAATGTATCCCAGGTGCCAAAATTGACCCACATTCTAGAGATACTGTGAAGGACACATAAAACTTCCACCTAAAAGTGTATAGATTCAAGGCAAG
>JAQHUG010000138.1:580591-591469 GCA_028555095.1 Dicrostonyx torquatus
GGGCTGAGGTGTAGGCAGAACTGTGAGGTGTAAGGAAGGGGGGTCTGACAGGTAATATAACAAGCCAGAGAGTGACTGGTATGAAGGCACTTGAAGCTTTTTAAAGGTTTTTCAAGCTTTAAAAAAGAATGTGAATCTGGAGGCAAGATTTAGCTGACCAGCATGTCTATTTAAGCTGTCTGTTCACCGTGGAAACAGGACATTCCTCACTTCAGACTCTCCCTTCAGAATGAAGGTTTTCCTCCTGGCCGCCCTGCTGAGTGCTGCCACTGCTCAGCCCATCCCTGTGAGTACGTCCTCAGTGCTCTCTCAATCACCACTGTGAGCCTTCATATTTCTGGGCTAGAAAGCATCCCACATCTTCACAGAAGAGGAAAGTCCATGAGTGCAATGGGATCAGGAATCTTCCTGGGTGTAAGGGTCTGGTGTCACAGGCTGTTTCTGGAGACCTTAGCTAGGTGGTGAACTTGGGCAAGGAACTAACTCGTGCTTTCCCTGTCGGCTGAGTTTGAACAACCCCAGAGTGTATGAATGATTAAGTGTGATTCTTAAACGTACAGTCCCACTTGCACTAGAAAGCTCTTGGTACCCAGGTCGAAATTTAGTTGTTGAATTGAGCCTTGTTTATAGCACTACCCTGCATGATCTAGGGTTCTTCTAAAAGGCTCCTCTCAAAGATGCTCTGACATCAAGACTACAGCCTGGTAGACTTGGCTTTACAGAGAGGAAGATTTAAAACTATCCACACTGGTTCTAAGCTAATATTAAAAACTTATGTCTGAAATAGACAGTTCAGGAGTGTAGCAGCTCATTAAAATATTATCCATGGATGTCTTTACCATTTTGGGAAACAAGATTTTAATAACAACCTATGCCTGTGTGCAGCATGCCTGGATAAGCAGCCAGTTTGTTACGTTAGGTCACAGTCGATTCTTGCAACATTAACAAGAATTGTTGGCGTGGTGTGTTCTTGGTAGAGCTAAGGCCCAAACCCAGGGTGTTGCACATCAAGGCAAAATGCTCTTCCACCTAGGTACATCCCCAGCCCAGACAAGCATTACTGTCTGACGTTCCAAACGAGACGCACTGCTTGTCTCTATGCCAATGAGACTGTTGCACCATATATATCTCACTGGTTTTAGTATGTGCTTTCTTCATCCGTGAGCATCCTGGAAATGAGTATGTTTCAGTCACGGTGTGACGATACTTCACGTCCATCTGCTCTGCAGGTGATCCGTGAGATAATTACCATCTTAGAAAACACAGAACACAGTGATACCACACCACCTGCAGCTTAACCTTTTGTTGTGCACTGACTACAGCCATGCTTCCAAGACCGTGCCCAGCACCGGTGAAGCATGAAGCCGGCTCCATACACATTTGGCAACAAGGGGGCTTTCAAAGGAATGGGAGACCATTCAAAGGTTGTGGGGAGATTACAAGATTTGACATTCAAACTCCCGTCCTTTGAATGTCTCCATCCTGAAAACAAATCCGGAGCAGCAATGACGCTAACTAAACGACTGAGGGGCATGCAGTGGATGACCCAAGAAAGGAAATAAGAGCATGTTTTGGATGTAACTTTAAAGCTGAAAGCGCTTGGCATTCTGAATCACTGGACAAGATTAATTCAGCATTTCCCTGTTAAATATGTAATGTATTTCAGAGGTGAAGATACATGTCTGACAGGCATGATGCTCACAGGCTTTTTTGCTGTTCTCGTATAAAATGAAATGTCTTCATGGGTGAGATATCATCGCCAGCCACTTTACCTTGTTGCTTTTCTTGTTTCCAAGCTCGGCCAATCTGGAGGAAGCTCCAGTGAGCAGGTAGGCTTGTCCTTCCAAACGGATGCTCATCGTTGAAAAGCTGTCACTTTCCATCAGAGCCATTCACACTGTGTTTCCTTTCACAGAGATTCCACTTTTTGCCACCACAAATCCTGCCCTTCTTTCCTCATTTTCCCTTCACCCAGGCTCCTCCTCTGGTAAGCAGGGTGTGGGAAGTCTCAGGAGTATCATTTGGGGTGGTGGTTGTCAAACGTTCCAGACCCAGACATAGGACACGTTAAAAGGAAAGATGTCAGCTGTTCACATTCTTCCCCCAACATGGCTTGTAGCAGGGAGTCCCGCGGCCCTCCACACCTAGTCCACGGGTGCTCGTGCTGATGGAGTAGGCCACGAAGGGCCTCGGCTTTGTGAACGGCAGCCTCTGTGACAGCATTCTTGGCTGTTACTAAACCACGTTGTTGCTCGCTTTTCTTGAAAAGTTTCCTCAGGTTTCTATAACTTTTTCTCAAAAGTCAAAGCAAAACATGGACCTTCCTGCAGACACCCTCAGTGTCTCTGAAGAGTTGGGATTTTATAATCATCTCAGTGAGGGCTGGAGAAATACTAAGTGCATGATGGGTCCTTTTGATACATGCTCCCAGACACAAAGGCAACACTGGTAGGCTCTCAGTCAAACACTCCCCAAAGAAGACAGGTCCTGAGCAACAAAAGAAATCCTCAGTCTGTGAAGTGGAAGCTCCCCCATCCCAACCCCCGCCAGCAGAGGGCAGCCTGGATTCAAAAACAAGCAGAGTGGCCTCTATGGTAGAGAAATTGATGGGTTTGCAAGAACCATTAACAGAACCTTAGACACCGTGTTTAATTAGTCAAAATAATCATAGCTCCTAAAATGAAAATAGTATATGAATTCCAGAGTTTCATAAGGACAGTAGTCTTATTTATTGGCACCCTGGGCCCAGAGGCCTAAGATTCTCAGCACACACCAAAAGGCTAAAACAGTGCTGTGTGAATAAAGAACAGAAAACAGCAAAGGAAAATGGACCTGGCTTGGTTCACTCACAGCTGACCGTTTTTTTTTTTCTTTTTTATAGAATCCAATTCCGATTCCCTTCCCTTTTAATCCAAATCAGGTAAATATGTTTAAAACTTCCTTTAAGAAGATCACATTGTTGCTCGCTTTTCTTGAAAAGTTTCCTCAAGTTTCTGTAACTTTAAAGCAAAACATTACTTTGACCTTCCTGCTGATACCCTCAGTGTCTCTGAATAGTTGGGATTTTAAAACCATTACAGTGAGGGCTGGAGAAATACTAAGTACATGATGGGTCCTTTTGATACATGCTCCCAGACACTCACAGTTCACCTTTTTTTCTTTTTATAGATTCCAATTCCGTTTCCTTTCCCTTTTGATCCAAATCAGGTAAATATGTTTAAAACTTCCTTTAAGAAGATATTTAATTGACTAATTAAAACTTGTTTTATTTGATTTAAAGAATGTGATGTACAATCCCACATATCCCTGAAGGCTGAAGTGCCTAACCCAAGCTGTGAGCACATGGAGGGAACACAGGGCCAGCAGCGCTAGCTGGAGAACAGCCTGACAAGGCAGATGCATTGGCTCTCTAAGCCTCTGGAGGGGGTGGGGCAGGGACGGTTCTAATGCTCCTCTCACCTGTAGGCTGCTGCGCTTATATTTACAGGGATGAGACCTTACTGAAACGTAATATGTCCTAGCACTCTAGTGAAGGGTAAGGTTAGAAGAGTACAAAAGGTGTGTTGGTTTATCTTGTATTTTTAACAAGGTTTTCTTGAAGTAGTGATAGTTATTTGTAAGATGATAGATTCAGCTATGAACAGGAAAAAAATTCTGTGTCTATTATACCATGGTAATCCAATCTTTAAACACTATTGAACTTGTGAGGAATAGCCATTGGCTGTAACTCAATCTTTAAACACTATTGAACTTGTGAGGAATAGCCATTGGATGTTTCTCATGGAGCTTCCCCTAAGTATAACACAATGCGCATGCATGAGAGATCCTGACCTCCCTACCGTGCTAAGCCCACAAAGCAAACTGTGGAGAGTGCCCATTCCCAGAGAAAATTTGAAAAAGGGTGCGGGAGGGTTTGTAAACTCTCAGTGGTAAGGATTTAATGACAGAATTTCAGAAATGCTAAGGGCTTTAAAAGTATGTTTCCACTTACCAGGCTAACTCGAAGTTGTAACTCAAAGTTAAAATGCTAAATTATAATTCTTGGATTATTTTGTTTCTTCTGTTCAAGGTTCTGACACCTAATCAACTTATAGTGGTAAGTATATTTTGCTCTGTTGATCTATAGGGAATCTAAGAATATAGCACCTAATACCAAACAAAATGAGCCAGTTCGTTCTGTAAGCCGCTAGGCTTACTCAGTTCATCCGACACAGGGTAAGAACCCCTGTTAAACCCAAAGGCAACCAGGCACATGGAAGAGCTCTCTCCTTCAGTTCAGTTCACTGCACTGTAAAGTGACAAGACCACACCTTCTACTATTGACACAAGTGATGTGTGAGGATGCAGGAGAGAGGAACAGAATAGCGCATTTCAGGAGATTAGGTTCCATTACTAATGAGTTGCCACAAACACGTGCCATGTGGAACATTACCACATCTAAACCCCTGAAGAGGCCTGTCTGTTTTTGAGACAGTGTCTCTCTACATGGCCTGGAACTCACCATGTAGACCAGGCTGGCCTCAAATTCACAGCGATCCACCTGCCTCTGCCTCTGTGGTGCTGGCATTAAAGGTGTGTGCCACCATGTCGGGTCCAAAAGATATTTTTTAATCAACTGCACATAATTGCACTGATTAATGAACTGTTTATTGGTTAGTAAGTACCATATAAATCCGTTTACAAAAATGTTGGAGGAATGCTTTCAATATAATCACAAAAGGGAAAACTCAAAAGTTCCATTTCTTTGTCTAAACACACACATTTCTGAAATAGGAGCACATTTGACAATGAAGAAAATGCATGTTACTCCTTTAGAAGCTATTAATAAAACATTTTCATAGTTAGTAGTGTCTTAGAAACAGACATGCAGTGTTCTTTTAAAGGTCAGAAAGCTGGGCCAGAACAGTTTATGTGTGTGAGAGATCAAATAGAAACTGGTTCAAGACTTAAACGTACCAGGAAGCCTAAAGTCAATTTCAGATCAGGCAACGGGTACTCTTCCCACAGCGCACCCTGTTTAAACATCATAGCCCCTTCCCAGGGAGCAAATCTATAAAACACTGAGCGCACTTGCTAAGTGTGCTTCAGGGAGCCTTCTGAGTGATTACCGCTGATTATGAACTCAGCAGGGCTCCTTCCCAGGCAAGCCTGGCCACAGAAGCACAGCAGCCAGGGGTGGGAAGCGGGTCCTGACCTCACTTGCAGAGCTGGACCAGCTTCGCAGTTTTGCTGAGTCCTCCAGCACGGAAAACACGGACCCTGCCTGAGGGTATTTTCTCCTCAGAGAAACTGATTTGTTCGTTACCAGAGGCCTCCTTAAAACATCTGACCAAAACTTACAGAACTGCCTTACCTAGCCAGTGACAGTGTCTACACAGACCCCCCCCCACACACACACACACTTTTCCTCTCTCGCTCTCCCTTCTCCCTCTTTCTTGCCCTCTTCCAACACTCACTACCCAGAGTGCTGCTCATAAGAACCACGGAAGCTGGCCAGTGTTCACTCAGTTGGCTTCACTATTCCTACAGGCTCTGGGGCAGCGGCTTAAAGAGGGGTTCACCACTTACACCACGTCAGTTTCTGATGCTCTGGGGCAGGTGGCTTAAAGAGGGGGTTCACCACTTACACCACGTCAGTTTCTTGAACAAGCTGCTGAGTTTTAGGCAGCCCATTCCAGCGAAACAGCTTTGTAAGCAAAACCTCAGACAAAGCACACATTCATAGCTGTGCCGAAGGAGATCATTCAACAGACGCTCACACCCACGACAAGACCGCCACTTGCTTAGAGTGGACCAGAGCTCCTTTGACTTTCTATCTTTGAATTACAGTAGATACAGTTAGAAGGTGGAGAGAAGTATTTATGTAAACTGAATAAATTTAAATATCTTCATTTGAAAATCTTAAATAAAATATAATTTTCAAGAAAGCATTTATGTACAAAACACTTTACTTAACACGTGGACGGTGGTAAACAGAAATCAGAGGGCAAGCCCACTGACTGTTCTCTCATTTTCTCCTTTGAAGCTAATCACTTCGATTTTGAACCAACTGCAGGTAAATCTGTTTTTCATAAACCACAAACTCACTAGGGAACTGATGTTAGTATTTAACTCTTTTCTTTCCTTATTTTCAGGGCTTCTTTGCGGTAAGATTCTATTTCTGATTATACTAAGTGACATCCAATGTCAGGTAAGAGAGAATCTCCTCTAAGGTACAAAAGCGTAAGACAGAATTAACCCAACGGATTGAGTCATTACAACCCACGGGCTTCAAGAACTCAGTCCCCAGGCCTTTAGATCAGAGTTCCTGATTCTCCATCAGTGAGCATCCTGACAGATACACAAGGGGGTTTCACAAATTTAAGGTTATAGAAACCAACACAACATTAAGCCATGAACTTTCAAATAATTGTACTTTGCCTTGGACTTGCTTCTGTCTAATGGGCAACTCAGAGTTACCAAATGAGAAAAGCCTTTTGTAAAATGTCTTGTCCTCAAAGCAATTTTCAACCCCAATTTTGAGGGGGAAAAATGGCTGTTCACCCATTAGCCTTCTGTGTAATGTTTCGCTGCCCTGGGCTATTACTAGTATTTTCTTTACCACTGTGAATACCTCCCTCAATTGGGCCACCACTCCCCATGTGGGAGAAATAAGCTGCTACGCTACAAGTAAGATCACAGTTTTTCAGCATTTACAGATAATCAGAGCCCAGAATTTTCTATGCCAATCCCCCAATCACACCACTATTAACACATCAACAACAAAATAACCATGGAATGGGAGAGGCTGGTGGAGGCAGAGGGGGAACCCTGACGATGTCTCACATATTAACTGTAACTGTGCTGGCTATTTCAACAGAAATAATTCTTGGTTACAGCCGAAGTCACACATGGTGAGTAAAATCCCCAGAACTTGCCCATGACCTCGTATGTAGTTTATTGTAAGGGTTTTTATCAACACAGACAATGTTTGTGTGAGTAAATGAATGCCATGAAAAAGGCAAGAATTCATAAGACCAACTACAAAGGGTGTGTATCTCAAAGGATGTATTACAACTGTGTTTCAAGGGGGCTGGGGTGTGGCTCAGTGCTTGCCTGGCATGTGTAAGGTCCTGGTCCCACCCGCAATAAAATATAAATGTATTTAGTAAAACTCCAGAAATGTCTTAGAATATGCATCACAGAAGTTCTGGATATATTAAAACTATTCATTTTAAACCCAAGAAGTCTTGAAAAATAACTGGAGTTTTCAAATTCCTTCTTTATCTACCACACTTTCAACTTTCAAGATAACTATGACATTAAGTAAAATTAGGATAAATATTTATGTCTGAAATGTTTTCAAAAACTCAAGAGTGCCTGTGTCAGGCAAGTACTGACTGTGGCCATCATCTTCAGATTAAGAAGTCCTGAAATAGACTGTCTTTGGCCCACAGCTGTGCACAATTTCATCAGTTGAATTTAAATTCAATTTGACCAGACAGAACCCTTTTTTTTTTGACCAGACAGAGCCATTAGAAAGCACGCACTACATGGCTCATGTAGGCCCAGCTGTTGTAACGGATTTACACCACTACACACAGTCCACAGGACTAACTGCCTCCTTCAGGAGCAACTCAGGGTCAGAACCCTTGGCGGAGAAACTCTTGAGCAATCTTTCCAAACGCCAGCTGCTTCACCTGAGGACAGAGCGATACTCAGTGAGCACTATCTAGCATCCCTACTGATGCTACTAAGGTCTCCTAGAGAGAAAAACTCCTCACACCAAATGCAGGCTTGTAACTGTGAGCAGACATGAGCAAGAACAGGGGACCACCAGTGACTGTGGGCAGACATGAGCAAGAACAGGGGACCACCAGTGACTGTGGGCAGACATGAGCAAGAACAGGGGACCACCAGTGGCCTCAGACATGAGCAAGAACGGGGGACCACCAGTAGCCTCAGACATGGGCAAGGAACAGGGGGACCACCAGTGACCTCAGACATGAGCAAGAACGGGGGACCACCAGTGACCTCAGACATGGGCAAGGAACAGGGGACCACCAGTGACCACAAGCAGACACTCCTGACAGGAAGGCCGGAAGCCAGTGGTGTAAATGTTTTCTCTATTGCAGGTGGTGCTGGGTATTGTCCAGGTTACCTGTTCTATGTTATCTGCAGCTTGGAACAGTCTTACCATCTTGAATACTCTGAAAAAAGTTCTGTGAAACTTCAAACAGCACAGGGAAATCTATTATCTAGATCATCTGCTCTAAATAAAATTCTCTCTAAAACATCTATGTGGCTTTCAGTGCACATGTTTAGTGGCTGCTCAAAGCTTCTATAGAGCCTTAGAAAAGAGCTCAATCTCGGTGCTGGGAAATGGCATTCTCTCCAAGCCGGCTTCACCCAGCGCCTCCTGAGCAGCCATCCTCATCAGGTACAAGTGCCCATGACACACCCGAGGGCCAGGTGTTTCTGGACTTCTAAAAATAGCATGTCAAGTTCACCTTGAAATCAAATGTCTCAGAGCTCCTCAGCAGGCTTCATCAGGCTGAAAAGGCTGCAAGCAGTTCAGCCCGGCTCGTCTACCACACAGGGTCCTGGCATATACCCCACTCCCTTTGTCCTTCCCTCTGGCTGGAGTGACCCTTATTCTCAAATCTAAAGAAGACAAAACTACCACACCCCCTTTCCCTACGCCGGAGTCTTCAGAGGTCCCGCTGGAATCCAAATGCAATACAGCAAGCATGGGCCTCTCGTTCAGGCTAACTGAATGTGCCAGAGGACAGCCCTGGCCAGCGTGTGACACCTGGTTCACTGGGGTGAGATGGCATTATTTCCTCTTCTTCTTTCTGAGGGACCCCACCAACACATTCTCTCCTCCATCAGGGATTGTAATATTAGCATGCACCTCTCAAAAAAGCTCCTTCAATCCTTAATATCCACAAAGCCACACGAACTCACAAAGGCTCCCTACTGACCTGAACAATTCCCTTCTATGTCTATTCTTTGTCAGAAGCAGTCACTGTAAGGTGACAGCTCTAGGAATCACTAATTTACCTGGGCATATTTTTAAAATTTAAATAGTCTAAAAAGGAGTTAGGAATATCTATTCACTGACTTTGATCTTTGACCACAAGAATAACTGAGACACAGTAAGACTTTGCCTCAAAATAGATAGATAGATGATAGATAGATAGATAGATAGATAGATAGATAGATAGATAGATAGATAGATAGATAGATAGATAGATGATGTAATAACTGCCATTGTAAAACTGGCAACTCAGGCTGGATAGATGGCTGAGCAGTTAAGAGCATTGGTTGCTCTTCCAGGACAGGGGTTTCATCCCAGGACATGCATGGAGGCTCAGAACCACATGTAAATCTAGGTTCCAGGAATCCAACACCCTCTTCTGTCCTCCTTGGGCACTGCATGCACAAGAAACAAAACAAAAACAAAGCAAACAGTTTAAAGGAAATCAAGTCAGGCATTAACAACACATGTGAAGTGGCACCCTCCAAAAGAAGTCTAGCTCAGCAGGACACCACTCAGCTCAAAGGACAGAGGGGAAAGCTAAAAATAAGAACTAGAAACACAAGTCACCAGCAGCTGGGTTTTATTTTTATTTTAATTACAATTCTTCAGAGAACATTTGTTATTTAGGTTTTGTTTGGACATGCTTTTGTTCATACATACAAAATCTGTTGACCTCTAATCCTCTGAGAAGAAAGTTGAAAATTCAGTGTTCTACTTCCCTGGGGTTCACTCACTTTACCATGTCACAAACATTTTCAAGTGTCCTTTGTGGCGTGTGAGTGCTGCGACCCTGCTGTCTGCAGTGCTCCCAGGTGGCCTCTGGGGACAAGCTACAGTCCTTGGCCATCAGCGGCAGGGTCCTCGCTCCAGTGCGCATCTCGTTTCTCGGCCACGAGTTTGATGAACTGAGAGTGGCTGGCATAGAGCTTGAGCTGGTTGCTGATGTCCACCCACTTCACCTTCCCCGCATCATCTCCGGCCTCCAGGGTGAGCTTGTCCATCGTATCCCCTAGGTTCCAAAGAAGCAACACCAAAAGAAAGGAAACTTGTTTATTCTGCTTTTTTTTAAAAATGTAATTCTGTATTCTCAAATTGTCTTACTAAAAATAAGATTAAATCTTTGTTACTAGGTAGCCAAAGAATTAAAAACCTTTATATTTATATTCCAAAATTTCTAAATTTTAACTGATTATTACATGAAAAATTTTCTCTTTATAGACTATTCCTTTGAGGGCTGGAGAGATGGCTCAGCGGTTAAGAGAACTGACTGCTGTTCTGGAGGTCCTGAGTTCAATTCCCAGCAACCACATGATGGCTCATACCCATCTATAATGAGATCTGGTGCCCAGAACACTATATACATAATAAATAAATTTTAAAAAAACTATTATTTGAGAGAAAGAGAGATGCCACATTATATACTTTTCAAAAACAGATTCCAAAAGGATTATAGGGTTAAATATAAAAAACCTAAAAAGCAAATCTATAACTTATTTTATTGCTTTAAGTTATATAATTGGATGCCAAATTAGAAACTATAATACAATGTATCTATAATTATATTTACACATAGAGAAATGCCATCACTGTTAGAGATGCAAACGCTCTCCCTACAGGATAAGGTGTCAATGTTTACCCAGTGTGTTAAAGACAAACTCTCCCTGGGGAGATCATATTGATTATTACCCAGTATGTTAAAGATGAACTCTCCCTGGAGAGATCATATTGATTATTACCCAGTATGTTAAAGATGAACTCTCTCTGGAGAGATCATATTGATTATTACCCAGTATGTTAAAGATGAACTCTCCCTGGGGAGATCATATTGATTATTACCCAGTATGTTAAAGATGAAC
>JAQHUG010000138.1:591674-606927 GCA_028555095.1 Dicrostonyx torquatus
GAGATGATTTTGATTATAACTTCCAGAACACCTTATGGACCAGACTCTGTTATGTTAAACAAGGTGTGGTGGCCTACTGCAGTACCCTGATTACCGCAGAGAACTGAGGCAGGAGTTTGCCATCAGCTCAGAGTTAGCCTGGGCTACATGGTGAAACTCTGTCTCAAAAACAATGATCCAGAGGACATTGAGAGTAAACTATTTATGGCAACATATATGCATGTTTTATGTATGTATATAGACATTTGGTATTATATGCTACGTTCTTTAATTTTTATTTATTTCTATGTGCATGGGTGTTTTGTCTGCATGATTGTCTGTGCACCATATGTGTGCCAGGTGCTGGAAGAGGCCAGAAGAGGGCACCAGCACCCCTGGAACTGTAGTTACAGACACATGAGTCACAATGAGGGTACTGCATGTTGAACCCTGGTCCTCTGGAACAGCGGCCAGTGCTCTTAACTGTTGTACCCTGCACCATATCTCATTCTTAAAAATGGACTGGATCAAACCTGTATCTGTGATACAGGTGAAAAAAATGATAGAGATAAACAATGGACCACCACCGTCACTAAACATGACACAGTAGGTAGTCCATAACTGGAATCCCAGTATTTGGGAGTCATAGGCAGGAAAACTGCCTACAAGTTCATGACCAGACTAAGTTATATACTGAGTTCAGGACAGCCTGGGCTACAGTTATGAAGTAGCAACAAAAATAATTTTATGCTTGGGGGTCAGTACAACACAAGGAAGTGTATTAAAGGGCTGTAGCATTGGGAAGGCTGAGAATCACAGATTTAAAGTGTCCTATTAGCTCAGTACAGTCCTCTGGCATGCTATGTTTTATCTGAACTAACAATATCAAGACTTTCTTTCACTCCTCTGGTCACCTGATTAATATTTAAATGTATACAGACTTCAGCAGCCACCTCTCACGAGAAGAAAGCTGACCTGAAAACAAACAGCTCTCATATCCACACTGCCAGCCACGTGGGTAGAAAATCCTGTCACGGCAGGGAAAGGGGAACAGCAGTCAGCCCAGGGCATACCGCTGACTGCCCTCATGCACAATTATTTTAGCAGCAAGGGATTCAACCAAGAGAACAGCACAGCTTAGACCACCTTACCAAGAAGTCTCTTAGATGTCCAAAGGTGTGAGGAAGACAAATCAGAAAGACTAGAGACAAAAACCTAGTGCCTGCAGGTCTACTTGCCTTAATTCCTTTTGTTAGATAAACCACACCCAATCTAAATAGGCAAAAGCGAGAGCCAAAGACTTGGAATTTATGGACAAAGAGTTTTCTTTTTACAGAGAAAGATAAATCACCCATCAGGTATAAAATCCACCTTCAATCTTTGGAGAAAAGGTCATTTGTTTTTACCCTTGCAAATAAATAATGAGTTGTTGGTGTAGGAGGGTATCTATGTGCTTTCATTGGTTAAATAAAGAGACTGCCTTGGCCTGTAGGATAGAGCAGCCCTTAGGTGGGCAGAGTAGACAGAACAGAAGGCTGGGAGAAGGGAAGACGGCAGATGCCATGATTCTCTGGCCCAAGATGGATGTAGGTTAGAATCTTCCCAGTAAGCCATGACCACATGGTGATACACAGATTACTAGATAATGGGTTAGACTAATATGTATAAGAGGTTAAAACTAATGGGCCAGGCAATATTTAAATGAATACAGTTTGTATGTAATTATTCCAGGTATAAGCTAGCCAGGGCCAAAAGCAGGCCCGTGGACGGGAGCCGGGCACCAGGAAAACAACCCACTCCTTGGCGGGGAACGCAGCCCCCATGGCCCACTAGCCCCTTACTACAAGTTGTGTGCAGTTAAACTGTAGAAACCCCATTCTAAACTCCATTCGCATGTGGCTTCTAAGTTCTAGGCAGAAGTGTTGCATAGAGAAAGGATTCGGTGCTGGAGTTTCCCCAAGGCCAAGAACAGGCTGAGTGAAAGGAGACCTCCCACATCTAAGTCACTGGTCCAGGAACAAGTGATTAGCATAAGATCAGGCAGCTCAGCAAAGAGCCAGAACACGGAGTTCTCTGAACAGGGCCTCATTTAATTACTCCTTAAATAAAGGCCAAATGCTTAAAACACCACTCAGCTTAGCAAGGAAGGATGTTCCGAGGAGCAAGCTGATGCATAAAGATTCTAAGTCACTCTGAAACAGCAGGTTCCCTTCTCTTCTGTAGTTACAAACTGTCTCTAAGTCCCAAGACCTACAGATGAGGAAACGCACTTGCTCAACAACACATGCTTATTACAGACACACAGCCAACCACGGCTACAGCACCAGGATGGCACACATCACACAGGATAAATGTAAATGCCATTTCTTGCCTCATTGCCAAACTGCCCCACCCAAATTCTCACTTGCTTTTGTTTTGTTTAGACAAATTTAATTAAAGTTTAGTAATTGTGCTAAACAATTGATGGCTTTAAATCGCATTACTTTAGCCTGTGACTCCAACTTCACCGCCATCGACAGACTAAGGATATTTTAGTCACTGCTGACAAACTTTGCAGGCTTTGTTCTCAGTGCTCCTTTAATACTAACAACTTCATTTGCAGATAAGCACAACCCTAACCTCAACAGTTAACAGTTTAAAAAGCTGAGATACTAGTTGTAATAATGTCCTAGGAGACATCTTGACTTCAGCTGGTGCTCAACTCTAGTCAATGGACACATTTAAGATGAGAATTACCTGTTTCGTCGTGGTAGTTCACAGCTTCTGTCTCCATCCACGCGTTATCAGTGTTCCGAGGATCGTCAACATACCCCTTATATATCTATGTAAGGGGACAGAGAGATAATGGTCTAGGCTGAGACAGGAGTGAGTGGGAGAGCAGTTAACGTGTGTTAATATCCTGACACACACTTAACAGTGCTGACATTTTAAAATAGATAAGACTGTATGCAATAATACATATTTTACCCCCAAAATGATTACAAAGAAATGTAAATAGCATAGAACCTTTACCATAGCTTCACTGACTTTTTTATATTCCTAAGAGGACAATATTCTCTTTTGTGGCAGCTTTGAAATTCACAGAGTCCTTAGTACCACAGAATCTGAGCGGGGCTGGGGATGCAGCTTAGTGGTAGAATACTCTTAGTGTGCTACAACCCCAAATTCAATAGCACCAAGGGAAAACTGAGAAGAGTCAACTTGGGCCATGTCCACAGTATAAGTATTTTCTGTTTTAACAATTTCTGTGATTATAATTTCATATGTTGAAGGATATGATAAACCTAGGAAATAGAGAGAAATCTGAAAATTGAAATTTAAAGCTTACTGATAAAAGGAAAAATTTAGTTCTAGCTACCCAACACAAATGTGGGTAAGATGACCCAGAAAGCATACATAGAAATTCCCGAGGGCTCAGTCAGTAAGGTGAACGCTGGTAAACACAGGAGACCCATGGATCCCCGGGGCCTGGGGCTTGCTGATCTGTCAGCCAGACCTGGACTAATGCAAAGTAAATGGCACCTGAAGAACCAGACCTAAAGAAAGAAGTCTTCTCTCCCCAACCTCTCTCTCCCTCTCTCCCTCTCCCTCTCTCTCTCTCTCTCTCTCTCTCTCTCTCTCTCTCTCTCTCTCTCACACACACACACACACACACACACACACACACACACACAAGTCCGAGGATAGCCCAGGCTACATAGCAAATACTGAACCAACCAGAGCTACATGTTAAAACCCTTATAAAAAGAAAAGAAAAAATAAAGAGATCCCAAATATCGATGCCCAAATGCTTTCTGTGACTATTTTCTTTGAATAACAGAGTATATAGATAATAAATATAAGCATAAAACCTTAAGCAGCAACCCCCACCAAAAAAAAAAAAACCTTGTAAAAACAAGTCTAAGATGTAAATGGCCTTTCACAACAAGCTGGATTCCTGTAAACAAAGAGATCTGTTTAATGACTTCCCAGTGTGTTAGAAAAGAGATTTTTTTTTTTTTTTTGTCACACAAGTTCAGTCCTCAGCTGAAGAAAAATTAGAGGGAAAAAAGTAGTAAATGATCAAACGAGCTAAAGCCAGGATAGAAATGTTAAGGAAAATCTGCTTTGTGAGCAGACCCTAAGTCCCCTGTCGTCAGGCCACAGCTCTTGGCAGGGCCTCCCTCCCTGGAGCCCCTCACCACGAGATGCTCCTGGCTGAAGAGTGTGTGCAGCTTCTCCTCGATCTCTCTCTTCTCAGCACTGGACTTCTGCAAAGAGTTGAGGGCTTCCTCACCGAACTCCCTTTTCAGTGTGGCACTGATCTTCTCTCCAGGGTCTACCATCCCCTAAGGGCACAGTTTTAAGAAGTAGAAAGCTTTGGTTCATTTGACACAATTCACTGACTGTTACAATAAACAAGTATTATTGTCTTTGCCCACAATTGTTATTCCCACCCCTCTGTGACAAGAGATTCTTAAACCATTTGTTTCCAGCAGAAGCAGCCAAGAGAGGCAACGCATACCCTGGCCACAGCAATGGTCCAGGGTGAGGTTACGGCAAACTCTGCCAGGAAAATTCATATCTTGGTACTTTCCTAAAACAAACTATAAGGCCTGGAGGCAGAAAAACAGCACAATGGCTCTGCCCACACTGTCTGGTCCATCCAGCCATGACGGCTTCCTCAGAAGACACCAGCAACACTGCATCTGAGAGCTGCTGCAAACCCAAATGTTTGCTTCTCCATAGAAACTACGATTTGCTTCCTTCATAATGCCCTTTAAATGTCACGTTCCCCCAAAGGCCTTCTCTAGCTATAGCTAAAATTGCAATTTCTCAATCCCTTCTGACTTCCTGTCCTTCCTGCCTGAGTGTTTCTTATATCATCTACTGACACAAAATACATTTAACTTTTTCATCTTACTACATTTGCTGCCTTTCCCATGGGAATGTAACAAGACAGGGCTATCTGCTCATATCGCTGTTAAATCTCAATGTCTACAATATTAACTGACAAAGGCAGAGAGCAATTAAGGAAATGTATCAATAACAACAGTGGCTTCCTTATCAGAATTTCAAATGACAATAAGAAAATGTAATGTCCTACAATGAACTCATTTTTGTGTCAGTGCATTTAGCGTGAGTGGTCTGGTGCACACTGATCAGCCTAAGCTTGGACCAGCAGCTATGGTCTGTAATTCCATTCCACTTTTACACTACAAAGAAAGACATATTCTTACCGACCACAGTATATTCATAAAAACTCATCTTCCCTCAGGCTACCTCCATTTCACAATAAGACAAACTATAAAGCCTCTACCACACATGTGATATATGTATCTTCAAATATGGCACAAAGTCAATATGGGCTACAAGTACATTCTTCCTGATGGTGATATGGAACTTTAAGGAAAAGTTTGTAACAAGTGGTTATCTTTTATTATGTTTTAAAATTATATGAATTCAGTAAGTAATACTAAAAGTATATTGATGAGGGAGTCCCCTCTGTGTGCTGTGATTACCATTAATAAATAAACAAACTGCTTTGGACCTACAGTAAGATAGAATTTAGGTAGGCAGGGAAAGCTAGGCTGAATGCTGGGAGAAAGAAGGGTGGAGTTGGAGAGAAGCCAAGAAGCCACTGGAGATGGACACTGGGATCTTTACCTAGTAAGCCACAGCCACATGGTAATATACAGATTAATAGAAATGGGTTAAATTAATATAAGAGTTAGCCAATAAGAAGCTAGAGCTAATGGGCCAAACAGTGTTGTAATTAATAGTTTCTGTGTGATTTTTTTCATGTCTAAGCTAGCTGGGCAGCCAGGAAGAACAAGCAACCTCCCTCCAACAGATTGGTGGCCAACGTTACTACAAATTAGTGCCAATGTGGCTGACCAAATCCACTTAAAAGCCTGAGAGAGCTTGGGAAATAATTCTAGACAAAAAGAACAGAGTTGCTCGGCTTCTTGGTAGCATTTTCTTGGATGGGCTCTGTTTGCTAACAGCAAGGAGAAGCACTGCTCCTTTAAGACAGGTTTTCCTGATTCAGTGATAGCAGGAGAGGTCGTGCTGTCAGTGCAAACTCTGACTCTTTTGGGTAGGAGGTCCAACTACAGAGCAGTTGAGTGGAGTTTGTAAGCAGACTGCTGCAGCTTGCTTGGTGGCAACATGGACTGGCTGTGTGCCTGGAAGTGGGGTGGTGTGCACGGCTCAGAGGGGAGAGAAGCTCTGTCATGCTGGATAGGGCAGGCAAGCAGAGTACCATATATACCATAGGAATGGCGCAGTTTAAGTTTTAAGAAGCACTTAGCATTTTTAAAAGCACTCCTGGACAGTACAGAATTACAGATATGCAATAAAGACAAATCCAGATGAGTCATACTGTTGGATAAATGTACATAGGCTTGGAAGAGAGAAGAATATAGAGAGTCATAAAATAAAGTTAATGCTTTAAAAAAAGGTAAAGTCTTTAAAGAGACAGTACAGATAATCATGAATTATAAAGGAATAATGAAAATTAAGCCACATAAAAATGGAAACATCACAGAGAGTCTGGATTATGTATATTATTGTGTTATCTTTGAATTTTTTGACTGTGAATGAGCTAAGTAAAGAGAGACATTTCATTGTAAGGGCTGCTAAGCTAAACTAGCATGCATATTATATATGTATCATGACTTCTAAATTTGGGTCTAAAGATATATTGCTTTGGAAAAGGGGTTCTTCTCTTATTTCCACAGAGGATGAGATCCTTCAGATTGCTTCCAGACTGGTGTGGTTTGATGGAACAAGACCCCTTGAAGGTCACTGTGAACACCCCCAAAAATTTCTATGCCCAACAATCAGCAGGAAGCAGTATGGAGAAAACTACGCCCAAATATTGTCTATAAGTGTTTGTTTACATTTAAAGGGGGATATGATATAGATATGAATAATTTTCACTGGTATGGATCTTGATTTACTGATACAAATTTAAGGTCAATTTTGTTATATGCATATGTATTTCTGATCTTGATTAAGGTATTGTGTTTGTGTAGTTAAAAATGTAATGTATAATTAAGAAATATAAGTTAATAGATACTTCTCTGTAATAGTCAAGCTTGTAGTCATGTTAGCTAGATTTTCTAGATTTATAGAGATATATTTCAGTTAGATAGGCATTCTTCAAATCTTTCAAAGACTACCAAATATGGCATTTAAAATGTTTTAATAATTTAGGACTTTTGACAGTAAGACACATCTGCTCTTGGCAGCATCAATTACTTCAAGAGGAAGATGGGCATCAAAGAGGCTCCTTATGGAGTTGGTTAGCCATTTGGGCAAGAAACTGCTCTTGCCTGGACTGCTTAATAAACTGAACATTCAGGACCCACAGAGAAATGACTGCTGAACTTGCTTAAAGGTGATACGATCCTTTGGGGTTCCTGCTTCATAAAAGAGTCTGCAAGGCATTCTTCAGGACACAGGAGAAAGTGACTGAAAACTGCCAATATAGGCAGAGCTGTCTTTGAGATTTCCTGCTTCATGGAAAAGTCTGCTGGATATTATGGGCCTGTAGGCTGAAGATGGATGCCCCAACGGTACAGAAAAACTTTGGGCATCTGTCCAGACAGCAAAATGTCTGTCAATTCTAGAGTTTTGGAAGTTACTTACAATGTACTTCCTATTTACTGAGGTAATATTATATCTTTCTGGAGTCTTTGATGGAGTTGAAGAATTTATAGTTATTGTTTTCCTTAGTTATGATAAAAGATAAAGTAGATATAAATAAATATTGTAACTGTAATTCTTGTTTGATACCTGTTTTGTTATATGTACTTTTACTATGTTAAAGTTAAAACCTTCCTTTTTATTTAAATAGAAAAGGGGAGGTGATATGGGAGTTTCCTCTCTGTGCTGTGATTACCATTAATGAATAAATAAACTGCTTCAGACCTATAGCAAGGCAGAATTTAGGTAGGTGGGGAAAGCTAGGCTGAATGCTGGGAGAAAGAAGGGTGGAGTCAGATAGAAGCCATGGAATCGCAGGAGATAGAGGCTGGGTTCTTTACCATGTAAGCCACAGTCACATGGTGATATACAGATTAATAGAAATGAGTTAAATTAATATAAGACTTAGCCAATAAGAAGCTAGAGCTAATGGGCCAAGCAGTGTTTTAATTAATACAGTTTCTGTGTGATTTTTTTTCATGTCTAAGCTAGCTGGGCAGTTGGAAAGAACAAGCGATCTCTCTCCAACAATATATAATTGAGTTTCAAGTAGGGGATTGAGATAGACCTTAAGTTACGACTGCTACCCATATGTCAAATACTCATTGGCTATCTCTCCAAGGTAAATGGGGCTACCTTCATTGTAACAATAAAAGTCTGGACTCCATCACCCAGCAGCCAGTGCACAGAGCAGAACATGAGCCTCTCTCTAGCCAAAAGTTCATGTTCATTCCAAAGACACTACAATTGTACTTGAATCCGAAAAGCTTACAGCATTCTAAACTTGGCAGCAGTGAAACTCTATGGTGATGACTGTGGTGGGGTGAGCTCAGCAATGAATAGTGACAGCATCAACAGACGGCGGGGCCACGCTTACCCCTGGGATTGCCCACTCTCCACAGTCTTTCCTCTTTATTGCAACAAACTGTAAGATGCATTTCCCGGAAACAGGATGTGTGATTTTATTGCCGCTGTCATCTCTTTTCCACCTGTGAACAGGGACAGAAGACAAGGATCCAGCTCACACCTGTGCCAACACCATAAAGATGTTTTCTATATAACAAAGTACTTATTTACCAAAAACCACCAGTTTAAAAGACTGTCTTTATTAGAAAAAATGCTATATTTGGTTCTTTTATAAACCAGGAAGAAGTTTACTTCACACAAGGATGCTGTATTCTTTGTAAGAAAAATTTAGATTATATATAATTCTTACTACTTAAAGTCTGTCAAAAAAAAAAGCATTTAAAAGCAGAACATAATTTGAAGGACGGGTTTTCAAAAGTGTTGCATGAAATGATAAAATACACCTGGCAATACTGCTATTGATCACTTAAAGCAGGCTACCAGTAGTTTCAGCTGACTGTAAAAATAGTACTTTTCAGTCTTTATGCCATCTTTAGACTATGGGGGGGGCACTCTCCATCCTATTTCTTGAATTAAATTACATGGTTAGGGAATGACCACTCCAGAACACGCTTTTTCTAACCACATCCTCTTTTCTGAAGACAGGCCTCCCCTCCCCTTCCTAACCTACACCCCCAACTTCCCAAAGATTTTTGTAAAACTGGTCTTCGAGACAAAGGTAAGAACTTTGTACTTCCAATAAGAAATGGAAAAATAAAGTCTATGCTGCGATTCTCACTCTAGAAGAAACGTGAAAGCACACTACTTTGGATGGGTCTCCATGTTTCTTTATCCAACCCACAGGTCCTCTCGAAGGAGCTCATGGTACTAGAGCAGAGCCAAACTCCAAAGTGCTGCAAGACCCAAAAATAACATAAGAAAAATACAAAGCGATATGACATTGGTCCAAGAAACTGAGCATCTACTCGGGTCTGGCACTATAAGCAAGTGAGAAGAGGAGTGGAGCATGAAGCTGAAGAAGCCAGCGAATGGCTACACAGCACAATTCTAAAATCTGTGTTCTGAAGAGAGACAAGAATTTTGTTCAGCAGAGAATGCCACAGCCTGCCAGCACTTTAGAGAGCTCCCCTATTTCCACAGAGGCATAGGGGTGACTCAAGGGAAACAGAATGACTCAGAGCCCAGCTAAAATGCTGTTACCATCTGCTATTTTACCTGTGCCATACTTAATACACTCACTCATCTGGAACTGAAGGTATGGATGGCTTTCATAGAACATTCTCCATCAAGACCATTCTCTGCAAAGGGCAGCATCCCTGAGCAAGCACAGTGCCCCACGGCTCCCTTCTAAGGGAAGACTGTGAATAAGTGTACCCTTTCAGACGTTTGAGGTCAGGGGTAGGAGTAACTTGCCCACTCCTGGGATGCCCTCAAGGTCTGTCTGGTGGCATTCTAATGAAAGCTCCTGAATTCTCTGTAATGGTGTCAAGTTTGTTAACAATCATGCCTTCCTCGGTGTTTTTACAAACAAGCAAGTTTACTATAAAACATGACCACATTACTCCAGTTATCTCCTACGTCTCACATTCAGTAAGTCTCTTGCATCAAGAGGCCTGCCTCCTCTAGGTTGTACAAGCACACGATGTGACAGGCGCACAATGAAGAAATTGCCTAGTCGGGCGGTGGTGGCGCACGCCTTTAATCCCAGCACTCGGGAGGCAGAGGCAGGCGGATCTCTGTGAGTTCGAGACCAACCTGGTCGACAAGAGCTAGTTCCAGGACAGGCTCCAAAGCCACAGAGAAACCCTGTCTCGAAAAACCAAAAAAAAAAAAAAAGAAAGAAATTGCCTAATGCATTTCTTAGAACATGTCTGCAGTGCTGAGCAATCCATGACTATACTTGGTTGTGTTTCATGCATTTTATTTTAAATTTTCCACCTTGCAAATGAAGCTATAGCTTCAATTTTAATTCTTACGCTTTTTTTTTATGCCCTCTAAAGTACCTACTCAGAGCTGGGCAAAACAAAACAAAAAAGATGTTCAATATATAACTGCCAGATGTATCCAAACTTTTGACACTGCAACATGATTTTGTCATTTACAAAGCTCATGCTCAAGAAATGAGCTCTCAATTAAAATCATCTGTGTTGCATTGGGCCAAATTCATAGCCATCTCGGGATACAAAATGCAGCCCGTGGACAGTAAGCTGGACAAGCCTGGCAGATAACGCCTAGTGTCCACCTACATCATAAAACCACAACTTAATTACCTGACTGACTGATTTTGAGGCTTTGAGACAGGCCCCAAATCCATGGCAACCCTCCTGCTTCAATCTCCCATGAATGGGGACTAAAACATAAGCCACAATTCCTAGCTAAAACTACAGCTTTGTTCTTACACACACACTATAATGTCCCATAAAGTTCCATGTATGTTCACACACATACACACACAGAGCTAACATTTGTATTTTCCGATCACTTTGCTCTCTGCTATTGAACCCCACTTGGTTCTTACCTGGTTATGATGGGATCTGCAGCATGATTTGGGCCCCATCTCCCCAAAAGGCCCCGGCCAACCAGTCCTGTCCTCCCTGCAGGGTTTCTAGGGAAGAAAAAGACAGAGACCACAAACAACATACAATCAATTGAATGCATTCATTTTTTAAAGTTTGGTTTGATACAGCATGCATGTGTGTATACATGCTTGCTTGTGTGTGGGCAGGTGTACATGTACATGTGTGAAGGCATGAGGCAGACATCTGGCCTGAAGTGTCATCATCAACAGCTCTCCACTTTATCAAGGAAGAGGAAATCAGCTAGAGCCGTAAGGTTACAGGAAGCCACCATGCCTGCTCAGCTTTTATGTGGGCTCTGGAGGGCCACACTCCTGTCTTTATACCTGTACAAGAGTTTTATCCAGAGTCCCAGTCTCCTAACTTTTTGTTTGTTTGTTTGTTTTTATTGAGACAGGGTTTCTCTCTGTGTAACAGCTCTAGCCATCCTGGAACTTGCTCTGCAGACCAGCTGGCTTTGAACTTGCAGGGAAGATCTGCCTGCCTTTGCCTCCCAAGTGCTAGGATTAAAGGCATGTGCCACCACCACCCAGCCCAACTAACTTCTTGATCTAATCTACAACCCAGAAAACAATGTCGGCTCTGTGCATCTGCACTTAGGCCTACGTTCATTACTGCTGTCGAAACTGAGTGGCTTTTTATATTATTTTGTACTAAATTCACAAGCTTTTTTTTTAAGTCACCTGGGTAACAGATAATAATTTTTTCTTCAAACTCATGAATATGTAAGGGAGATGGGCAAAATGCACCTTGATGTTAAAATTACTGGGCTTTACTTGTCTTTTAAATTGCATTTTATTTAGTATGTGTGCGTATAGGTCAGAGAAGAAGCTATAGAAGTCAATCCCTCCACCATGAGTCCCCAGGGCAGGTAGTCAGCACTGCAGTGGAGACGTCACACACAGAACAATCTCACCCAGCAAAGAGTTCTATCTTTCATGTCTTATATGTTTGCATAAATTCTTACTAGAAGCCATTAGCTCACTTAATAAATATCCACTGAAAACATAAACTGTAATCCCTTTTTATAATGTATTCAATTATTTCAAACTTCAAGATAAAATTATGAAACAATACTTTCAAATTCTGTCACTTACTAGCTGTGTGCAAATTGCTAACGTTCTTTCTGAATCTGTTAAACAGAACTAAAAGTATATGTGTAGACAGAGCTCTGTGGAAATTTAATTACTTCACTTACACTGTGAATGCCAACACTTCATCGCCCTCCAGACTTTATGCTAAGTCGCTTCATGCCAGCACCCACCTGGGTCTTCCATTTTCAATCTCATACAGGCCATTCTGGCTCTTCCTCTCCACATGCCCATCCTTTTCATTGAATTTGGGAGAAAAGTTGCTTTCACTGCAGTGCAAAATAAAATAATGATTAGATACCACATACGATTTAACAATGTAACTCACTGCTATTCAAAACAAACAGTATCTTTGAAAAATTTAGGAGTAAGTTCTGATTTACAAATCATCTTATTCAATCAAATCAGGCTCTGGGGGTGGGCAAAGATCCTTTTTATCCAAAGCAGAAAAGAATGTTGTATTATGGGGCCTGTTAACCCTTTTGAAAGAAGGAAGGGAGTCCTTTCTACATGAGCAAAATGTCCATATCATACTAATAACACAGAACTGTCTGTGGGTGCACTATGGCAACTGCTGGCTTCCACAGGATTCCAAACAAAAGCTTCCTTCTGAACCAACAAACACCATCAGCGTTAGAACTAGAAAAGCAATTAGCGGCATGTCTTCTTTTCACAACTCATTGACACTGCCTGCACTCAGTCCTTCCTCGTCCCTTCTATTAAGCCTTGCTCTCTTCATGTTATACTGCACCCACGTGTACATTTGTTCACAGAGATGCATGTTCTCCTCATGTTATACTGCAACCACATGTACATCTGTTCACATAGATGCATGCTCTCCTCATGTTATACTGCAACCACATGTACATCTGTTCACATACGTGCATATGTTACTTGCTGGATTTGGGGCGCTTCTCCTTCTGAGATTATGTGATGGCAGTTTAGCAAAGAGTGTGAGAGCATAAACTCGGGAGCCAACACGTTATACGCTATAGCAGAGCAAACATTGGTGCTTTCCTTTTTTCTTTGTCTTTTAACTGGTACATAATCACTGTATATATTATGGGGTACAGAATGATTATCTGACATGCTTAACCATGATGATCAAATTTGAGTCATTAGCACTTACATTGTCTTACACTTCTGCTACTTCTTTACATGGGGAACTTTTGGAATTCTCTTTTTGAAGTCTTTATAAAATATATAACAAAGTACTGTGAATGGTAATCCTCGCTGTGCCGTAAGATGGCAGAACTTACTTCCTAAGGAACTCTATGTGGGTAGCTGCTGGCTACCCAATCATCCACTTACACTTCCTAGCCTGTACTTAGCACTCTACTGATATCTACTTCAATCAGCTTGTTTGCTGAATTTTTGTTGCCAGAAGTTCTGGGGTAGGGGTATACATATGCACATTTGACTAAGGTCAACCTCGGGGATCAATTCTCAGTAGTCAAACACTCATTTTTCTTAGGCAGAGCCTCTTACTGGTCTAGAACTGGACAAATATGCTGGGCTGCTGGCCAGCGAGCTCCAGGGATCCCACAATCTCAGCCTCTGCAGCACTGGGGTTACAAGCACATGCTGCCCCTTCACCCCCACCCCCAGCTTTTGACATTGGTTCTGGGGACCAAACTCAGGCCCAGATGCTTCCACAGTTGGCACTTTACCCACTGAATAATCTCCCCAGCCTGAAATCACTTTGTTCAGCTTAAACGTAAATGACAGACTACAGCTGTAAATTATCCAATTTGCCAAATACAAATGGACTGGACATTGTGAATATAATTCTTATTTGATAATTGTTCTTATTGCATATAGTTTTACTGTATTAGTATTACTAATATTTACTATATTATTAAATAAAAATAAAAACTTTTCCTTTTTAGTTAGACAAAGGGGGGAATACTGTGGGATATTTGTACACTGTGTGAAGGTGTACTGCTGTGACTGGTGTAATAAAGAGCTAAATAGACAATATCTGGGCAGGAGGTGTAGGCGGAACTTCTGGGCAGAGAGAGAACTCTGGCAAGAAGAAAGGCAGAGTCACTGCTCAGAATGAAGAGGAAACAGAAGGTACAAGATGGAAGAGAAGTAACGCCACAGCAGAACATAGATAATATAAATGGGTTAATTTCCATTATAAGAGCTAGTTGAGCCAGTTGTGGTGGCACATGCTGGTAGGATTTGCTGAAGGAGGCAGAGGGCAGAGGCAGGAGGATCACGAGTTTGAGGCCAGCCTGGGCTACACATTAAAAAAAAAAAAAAAAAAAAAAGAGCTAGTTGAGACAGGCCTCAGCTAATGGCCAAGCTTCATAATTAATAAGTCTCCATGTTGTTATTTGTTAGCTTGTGGTCCCAACAAGAAATCACTACTACAAATCTACAAATCTACAAAGGGGTTGGGGACAGCCTACTCCATGGGCACTGACATATATTTACATAGGATTAAGAGTTCTGGTGACTTCGGAGTGATTACTGACTATTTCAAAAGGCTAGAAGAAATGATTTAGAACGTCTTCAACTTAAAGGATGTTTGAGGAGATGGCTATATTAAAGCTGATTCAAATATATACATTCATCAAAACATCAGCATGTGCAGCCTTATGCTTTTATAGATGAGTTAAAACATAAAATTAGGCTGAGAATGTGACTTAGCAATGAAATCAGAAAATTTGAAATTTATGCTCTGGCAATGCTGAAGCATGCATGGGCAGCCCGTATGTGGCGGTTCTGTTGAATTTGTCCATCTTGGGTTACATGGTCTACACTGACCAGCAACAAAAAAAGGAAAGCAAAATAATTAAAGTGAATCCAATGAAGGACATTGAAAAATAATTTTAGATTAACTTTATTATATATATATATAACATATGATATTACTATATATATATATATATATATGTGTGTGTGTGTGAGTTTTGCCTGCATTTATTACATCCATCACATGGGTCCATGGTGTCCATGGAGATAAGAAGGTATCGGAGCCCCTGACACTGGAGTTATGAATGGCTGTGCACTACCATGTAAGTGTTAGAAACCAAACCC
>JAQHUG010000138.1:607157-643048 GCA_028555095.1 Dicrostonyx torquatus
CTGTCCATGACCACAGCTGCACTGTGAGGATCAGTTCTAGAGACCCGCTGTCCACGACCATAGCTGCACTGTGAGGATCAGCTCTAGAGACCCCCTGTCCACGACCACAGCTGCACTGTGAGGATTAGCTCTAGAGACCCGCTGTCCGTGACCACAGCTGCACTGTGAGGATCAGTTCTAGAGACCCCCTGTCCACGACCATAGCTGCACTGTGAGGATTAGCTCTAGAGACCCCCTGTCCACGACCACAGCTGCACTGTGAGGATTAGCTCTAGAGACCCTCTGTCCGAGACCACAGCTGCACTGTGAGGATCAGTTCTAGAGACCCGCTGTCCACGACCACAGCCGCACTGTGAGGATCAGTTCTAGAGACCCGCTGTCCACGACCATAGCTGCACTGTGAGGATTAGCTCTAGAGACCCGCTGTCCGCGACCACAGCTGCACTGTGAGGATCAGCTCTAGAGACCTGCTGTCCACGACCACAGCTGCACTGTGAGGAATAGTTCTAGGGACCCGCTGTCCACAACCACAGCTGCACTGTGAGGATTAGCTCTAGAGACCCACTGTCCACGACCACAGCTGCACTGTGAGGATCAGTTCTAGAGACCCGCTGTCCACGACCACAGCTGCACTGTGAGGATTAGCTCTAGAGACCCACTGTCCATGACCACAGCTGCACTGTGAGGATCAGTTCTAGAGACCCACTGTCCGCGACCACAGCTGCACTGTGAGGATTAGCTCTAGAGACCCGCTGTCCAGGACCACAGCTGCACTGTGCAGTACCTGAAACCTACTGAAGACACATCTCAATGTTCTCACCATGAAAAGAAGTGCACGAGACAGCAATGGTTACGTTAACTGGCGCTACTGTGCTGATCACTTCAATGTAGGTGTGAATCAAAACGCTAAGCTGAACATCTTAAATACATACAATTTTTGTCAATTATAGCTTGCCAAAGCTAGAAAGAGAATAAAAGAGAATACAATCATAAAGCATGAACCACCCAAGCACTTCCAGGAACACAGAGCACTCTGCCTCTCTTTCCCTTTCCCATTTTTCTCATGCCCTTCCCTACTTTTTCACACTCATCTGGTTTTGGTCATCTGGAAACACGTCTCACAAATATGCTCACAACCTCAAACACCAGCCTTACTCTGCCAGAAACAACAGAGGGGTACAACTACAACTGCAAAAACAGACACTGCAGCAGCTATTTCAAACACAAATAGATTTGCCTATTAAAAGAGCCTCATGGAGTTGGCTCAGTGGTTAAGAGCATTGCCTGCTCTTCCAAAGGTCCTGAGTTCAATTCCCAGCAACCACATAGTGGCTCACAACCATCTGTAATGAGGTCTGGTGCCCTCTTCTGGCCTGCAGACATACACACAGAAAGAATATTGTATACATAATAAATAAATATTTAAAAGAGCCTCACAAAACAGTGAAGACTATTTGCTTTGGGAAAATTCAAGGGAACGTGAAAACTGACTTGTAACAACACCCAGCACGGATAAAAATTATTTCCCAAGGGACAAATGGTTAACTTAAATCACCTGATCTGAGGGTCCGCCCACCTGGGCCCAGCCAGGACGGAGACTGCAGTGTACTCCACCGGGTTATAGTCCTGCCACTCCACAAGCCAGCCCACCTTCTCGTTAGGAACCTGACTCCGCTCAACCTTAGAGCCAGGGTAAGGAGATGTCCGAGCCTTGTTGTGGGAATTCTCATTGGCACCATTAGAACCTGACATGATGATGGCGTTAAGGTGAAATCCACAGGACGGAAATGAGTTTCTGAGGAGAAAAAGAAAAACAGCTTACAAACATTCCAAAGCATATGAACTAAAGAACCTAAGATTCCCAAAACATTTTCAATTTCAAAATCTTCTAAAAATTAGGAAATTGGGGCTGAAGAGATTGATGATGCAGAGGTGTATACTGCCAGAGGAGCCAAACTGGTTCCCAACACCTATGTCAGACAGCGCACGACCACCGTAACTCCAGCTCCAGGGTAGACAAGGCCACTGACCTCTGAGGGCACTGACACTCACATGTGTGTGCACATGCACGCGTTAATATTAAAAAGAAAAATAAAAACTTCTAAATCAAAAATTTCAAGTTAAGAACATGTAACATCCATGAAGGGTTTTTCCAACATGAGGATTTTGAAAACTAGCTAAGTCCTGACTGAAGCAGTAACTCAGTAAAATGCTTTTCACACAAGCACGGGGACCTAAGCACCGACACAAAAGGTGAGCACTAAGCACTGTCTGTCACCGCAGCACTGGAGTAGAGCAGGTCGAAAAAGCTCAACAGCCAGCCAGGTGATACGGATGAGCTCTGGGATCAGTGAGAGACCCTGTCTCAGGGGCCAATGAAGACATCTGGTATCACCCTCCAGCTTCCATATGTATACACACACACACACACACACACACACAGGCACACTGGCACATACCAGCATGCACACACAAACTAGTTAATTTTATAACTGTTGCCTATTGACTGCAATTATTTAGATCTGTGCAAGAGATATCTGCCCTAACAAATGGGAATTAGAAAACTAACAAAAAGCATCTTACAGAGCAGAGAACAGTTCCTAAGACTGACAATAAAAGAAATTCAAAAGCAGCATGTTGCTTTGAACTGAAGAAAATCTCGGTGTTATAGTTTCTAAGAGCTAAGCACGCACTTGCAAGGCCCTGTGCTAAGCGATGGAATTCTGCTCACTCGTCTGACCCTCACAAGCCTCTGTTTTCGAAATAAGACTAACAAAGCCTCGGGAGCCGAGTAGCTAACTGGAGTCATACACTCACAGCGCTCAGAATGCAGAGCCAGGCTCTAAGCTGGGCCACGCCCCTGAAGAAAACTACAGCCACAAAACTCTTGAAGCGATATTGCTCTTGTCGCTCCCCAGAAGGTTTACAATATCAGATTAGCTGGCACTCGACACATTCTTGCTGACTCAGCTTTGGGCTTTTCTCCCGAAAGTGCAGTTTCGATTCTGGATACCCCACTGTAAAAGTTCCCTTCCCAACTTACAACAAAGAAGAAACACCAAGCACATTTGTATTGTTCTGGTAACAATCAGCAACAACAGCATCCATGATTGCCCGAGAGCTGAGTGTCTCCCCCAGCAAACCCTACTGAAAAAGACCAGATGTATAAAAGGAAGTTCATTCACACCAGTAGAGAGGGACGCACTGATCGAGGGGTTCTATAAGCACTGTCAGGAAGAGAGGAAACAGATGAAGCCACTGGGCCTACAAACCACAGACAGTAGAAGACATTCTATTTTCAAGGAAGATGTCACGTCTGTAACCGGAGCCCTGAGAAATTTCAAACTTGGTCTAATGAGCCGGCCAAGAATCAGGGAGTTCTCTTTCCTCTGCGAAACTGAAGCTTGCTGACAGTCTGCCTCCTGGATAAGGTCAAGTTTGAGGTGTGGGCGTTTTGCTCTGGGGAGGGGAGGGCGAGGACCACTGCTACAGACACTGATGTCGGAGGACTCAACAGAACCAGGCTTGCAACTTTCCCAGTCACTAGGAAAGTCGCGGCCACTGGCCCAGCAGAAAGAGCGAGGTGCCCAGCCCCGAGGTCCCTGCGCACAGCAAGCGGTGCCTGCTATTAACAGCGACAGTGTGTGTGTCTCCGTGCCAGGCATCAGTATTAACCCTCACACGGGGCAACGCACAATCAAACGCTCCGGTAAACTCCGGTGAGCTGCGAATCAACGCCAGCGGCATAGCTATGAGGGCAAACTGAAACACCAGAGCTGGAGAAAGGTCCTTGCTAAACCCCGTGCGCCGGCACAGCCCGCGGGAAAGGCAGGTCAGGGGAGCCGCAGCCCGCCCTAGAAACGGGGTACCTGGACGCGGGGACGCCGCGGCAGCCTGACGACCGGACAGCCACGGACGCGAGGGCCACTGAGAGCGACACGGTGGCTACCGCCTGCCCCAGGGAGCGGCCGGCCATCGGCGCCTAGCGCGCGGCCGCCTTGGGGTCTGCGGCTGCCCGGCCTGGCCTCGAGCCCCGCAGCGAGAACCCCGCTCCCGGAAGCCGCCGGGCACTGGGACCCCACGGCGCACCCGGCGCGGCACACGACGACGCTTTACGACGGAGCCGCCAACCAACCTGCCGGCCGGGCCTCGCCGTCTGCGCAGGCGCGCTGAGGCCGACGCGGAAGGCACCCGGCGACGTGAAGGGCACGTGAGCGATTCGCGGTCTCGCGGAGACGGGGGACGACGGCGGTGTGGTTTCCAGAAGGAAAGTCACTCGTCTTGCGAAACGCGCACAGAGCTGGCTCAGCGACCGCCTGTGAGCAGGAAGCGTGAGCGTCCCGTCCGTCACGTGACCCGCCCCGTCATGTGACCTGCTTCCCTCTGGGCCCTAAGGAAAGGATCCCAAGTATGAAGGGAGTCTGAGCTCTCTAGAGTCCTCTTCACGCTGCTGTCCGTGGTGTTAGCGTCTCCCTTGAGCCTCTTGTCCGAAAGAACAGCCGGCCTCAGTGTCCCATTTGAACCCCAAACCGTGAAACTGGCACAGTCTGGATAATAAACTAAAGAATGCCCGAAGGGCAAGAGTTAGACAAGTTGAAAGTGGTAAAAACCAAGTGTGCCATGCGGCCAGCATTCTGGCTTTCGTATTATTCTTAAACAAATTTGTAAGTTTTAAGTATATAATGAGCTTGGCCCTCTGCACTTTAGGAACATACTCTAAGGTATTGGCAGTTTCTTAACACCAGACCAATCATATTTTAGCCATATCCTGCAAACTACAGGACTCTGGGATGGAACAGTAATAACAAACTTGACACCCTTAAATTCCCCACTTGGATAAACTCAAAAGCATGAGAAATCATATTTTTTATTCCCACAGCCCAAACATGGTTCCATTATAGTTAGGTCCTGAGGCGAAGTAAGGATCATAATTGTATATTCCTCTGCACTTTGGAGTGCAAGTGTTATGGTTTAGATAAAATGCTGCAGATTCCCAAGTAGCCTGCCGGTCACAACGGGCAGAGGGTCCCAGGCAGGGAGCCACGCAGCAGGTGAGAGACAGAGCTGGATAGGCACGCCATGCAGAGAAAGTGGGTATTTATTTAGTGGGTTATGGAGGGGAAGGGGAGAAGGGGGAAGAACAGAGAGAGAGAAAGAGAAACAGAGAGGTGGAAGGGGGAGAAGCAGAAGCTGCCTCTAAGGAAGGAGCTCAGGCTGGAAATGAAAGGAAGATCCACTTGCCTTGGTGATGGGGGACGGAGTGAGTGAAGCTTTCTCTTAAAGGAACAAAAGAGATCATTACAACGAGCCTACCACTTAACGTTTTCCCAGGGCTGTGATCGCCATCCCTCTGAGGTGCAAGCATTCAGGAAAATAATTCACCTTGGGCTCCAGTTCCCATGAAGATAGTTGTCTTATTTCCACTTGCTCCACTGTCTCCTGCCATGAGAGAAGTGTATTTCCCTGCTGGACAAATAGCCTACCACAGCTGTCAACACTTTATATCTTTCCACACCATTCCTTTAAAAAGCTCCACACTTTTTTTTTCCATGAAAATAGAATCCTGTTCCTAATCCAGTCCTTCATATGGCATCAGGAGTCAACGAAATCTTTCCTTGGGTCTTTAACTGGTATCCTCATATAGGCTTATCTTTTAAAGATTTATTTACTTTTATGTGTAGAGGTCTTGGCTGAAGGTCTGTGCATCCCAAGTATGTAGTGTCCACATAGGCCAGAAGAGGGCTTTGGCTCCTTCAGGACTGGAGTTACAGATGGTTGTAAGCTACCATATAGGTGGTAGGAATTCAACCCAGGTTCTCTGGAAGAGCAGCCAGTGCTCTTAACCACTGAGCCATCTCTGTAACTCAGGCATTATCTCTGACAGCTCTTTGAGATACCATTTTTTCTTCAAGTATTGTTGGCATAAAAAAAAAACATAACTCTCAGTTCAAAGGGTCTAAGAGTTTCTTGGGGAGCAATATGTAAATGCCTGTGGCCCCAGGAACACAGATTACCCCAAATATCATGTTCCTAGGTGGTAACAACTTCATTTAGTTTCTCTAGCAATAGAACAAAGAACATTCCAAACATTAGTGGAAACATCCAAAAGACCCCTGTTGTAAGAGGTGCGGGGCTGTGTTCCCAGCACCTGAGAGGAATGCGGGCCCTTTTGTTCTGTCCCGCCTGGCTCCTGGCCGCTCGGTTAGATTATGCCCGAAATAACCACACGAAAATTGTATTAATTAAATTACTGCCTGGCCCCTTATCACTAGCATCTTCTTTGGCTAACTCTTACATCTTAAACTAACCCATTATAAAAGTCTGTATGTCACCACGAGGTGGTGACTTATCAGAAGATTCTAACCTGCATCCATCTTGGGACAGAGGATCATGGCGTCTGGCACACTTCCTTTCTTCTCAGAACTGCCGTTCTGTCTACTCCGCCCACCTAAGGGCTGACTTATAGGCCAGACAGTCTTTTTTATTAACCAATGAGAGTAACACAAAATACAGAAGAACCCTCCTACACCAGATCTCGGTGACAGCCCATCAATAAAATCTCTGATAGGGGCCTCAGGTGTTATTTCATCCTCTTTAGGATGGAATCTGTTTATGCATTAAAACTGGATTTGTGTAATAGTCACAGTGAGGGCAATAAATAGCAATTTAGATAGATAACCCAGAATAATTTGTCTCTGGAGCTGCAATATTCCAACTCTTGACAGTCATTGAGACCACATGAGTTAGCCAGCCTTGTAGAATATTAATGCAGCTGTGGCTTTTCCCTAGGAACTTCAGTTCAATGTGCATTTGCAAGCAGATCCTAGTAACTTGTGAATATAAATTCCAGCTCTCAGGGAATCTGGGGCAGAAGGATCAGAAGTTCAAAGCCAGACTACATCGTAAAATCTTGTCTCAAAAAAAAATGTGTATTTAAAAAATAAATATGAAACGGCATGGTGGTGTATACCTTTAATTCCAGCGCTCACTAGGTGGAGATAGATGGATCTCTGCAAGTTTGAGGCCAGCCTGGTCTACATAGGGAGTTCCAGGACAGCTAGAGCTATATAGAAAGACCCTGTCTCCCAACGAGCTGCTTTCTTGTAGAGGGAAGTGAATGATAAGAAACTAGTGACATCAGACCAGGGCAGTGCTCAATAACTGGGGAGGTAGCTAAGTTCTTAGAGTGCTGTGAGGATTTGTGGTGGTGCTGACACTCAGGAGTCCAGAGATCACGATCATCCTTGGCCAAGGTTCAAAGGCTATGCTACCTTAAGAAAGGAGAAGGGAAAAGGAAGGGCAGGAGGAGGAGAAAAGGGGTGGGGTGGGGAGGCCCTGTGAAAGAATAGACAATCTCCTGTGCTGAGAGTCACTTTCCATTGTAGTAAAGCTCTCCTGAGCTGGTCACCCTTGAGCAGAGATGGAGGCTATGAAACTGCTGGCCACTGGACAAGAAAAACAGTTCCTCTAAAAGGAATGTAGACTGCATATACTCTGGGATAGGGAAGAGCTTTCCTACTAACAACTGAAGCACCCTGAGCAGGGATTCATAATCTACAGTGAGGCTTGTCTTCTTTCCTCTGGAGTTCCTGAGTAAAACACCTGCTCTAAGATACCACCATCACTCCAGGCAGTGGTGATGCACACCTTTGATCCTAGCACTCAAGAGGCAGAGGCAAGCAGGTCTCTGTGAGTTCAAGATCAGCCTGGTCTACAAGAGAGAATCCCAGGACAGGCTCCAAAACTACAGAGAAACAAAGATTAAAAAAAAAAAAAAAAGACGTAACCTTCTATATACTCCCTGCAGCTAAGGGACCACAGGGGCCTCTGTGTCAGTGAGATGAAGGTGTAAGTTGCTATGTGGGTCTTGTGAGAACATGCTGTCTCCCTGGCGAAAGGAGTACATTCTACCTCCACACTGTATCCGTGCTGGGAAGGAAGGTAACTCTCCTTAACATGGACAACTGACTGACTACCCTGTCAGAGGCCTTGACCAGGAGAGTACAAGAGGGAAACTGAAACTTAAATCGGGCCTGGGATATTTGCATCAAGTCTGGGCAAGCTGCTTCAACACAGAGGAAAACAAATTTCTACTTGGTTAAGCCACAATTGGGTTCTTTTTTTTTTTTTAAATCTGGCATAAGAGTGAAACATTTGGTGAAGTTTTTTCTAGATCCCAATGATGTAAGAAGCCCTTCAAACTCAACAGATTTAGTCTTCACAAAGTAGAGAAATGGGACAGTAGTGCTGCTGTTAATCCCAGCAGAGGCAGACAGACCTGAACTCAAGGACAGCTGAGTTTACTCAGCAAAGTCAGGGTCAAGTGAGGACAACTTAACAAGGTGCAGTCAGGAAGAGAAGGAGGAAGAGGAGGAAAAAAATTATCCAAGTTGGAAGCAGACAAGCAGAAGTTGTCATGAGTTACAGTGGCATGAGAACAGAGTAGTCAACTTTCCATTACTCAATGCGCGACATGTGAACTTGGGAGGTTTGGTTTGGCTCATGACTTCCCAGGGCGGATTGACCCTGTTGCTCTTGGTCTTCAGCCCAGGCAGCACATTGTGTGCAGAGCACAATCAGGCTGTTCACCTCATGGGCAGAATGTGAGAGAAGAAGGAACTGGGGACGCAGTTCCAGTACCCCCAGAAGGGTAGGTGACCAGTGGCATCAAGTCCCAGAGCTTCTACCATTCCTAGTAGCGCTGCCGCCTGGAAACCAGGCTTGAAGACGTGGGCCTCCAGGAGAACTAGTAGAGTAAAAAGTTGGGTGGCTGCTTTCTGGATGTGTCACTTACTCTCATTTCCCCTTCGTTCTCATAATTGCAGGGCCAGCACAGCTTCCCTCTCCTTTCCCATAATAAGGACTGTCTTCATGGGTGTTATTTACCTTCACCCCCACAGCTTCTGTGTTTTCATGAGTTAAGGGGCAATGAAAGAGTCTGTAAAGCTCGCACTTAACAAAGCTTGGCTTTCAAGATTAATCCTGTGCTAGAGACTAAAAGTCCCCTTGACAGTCATGCCTTTGTTCTAACCACATCTGTTCTCCCCTCCAAAACTCTGGAACTGTTATTTCAATGGCAATAAGATATGAAAATTTTTAAAACCACGTCTAAAATATTTCAAAAAATTATTCCCATGGTATTTTTCATTTTGATAATGCAATTTGAGCAAACTGTTTAACTTCTCTGTTTCCTTACCTGTAAAGTGAGGAGATGTGACATTCAACTTCACAGAGCTATGAGAACTAAGCCTATAGTTTATAAAATGCCTAATAAATGTCATAATAAATATGTCTTCAAGCACTACAACATAATCTCTACCAATTGTCATCTATCGTACATGTTACCACATTCTCTAGGGTATCTGCTGTGGGTTTTCCTGGACTGGGACGTGATACAGACTCCAAGTTGCAAATTAGGTAACTTGTCCAGACTCACACAACACATCTAATAGCTTGGGCTGTCCAGTGTGTCCATTTCCTTTCATTGCCATAATAAATCAATAATTGGAATTAGAAATTTATTGGCTCACGGTTCTACATGTCAGAAATTAGTTTCACAGTTCCGAAGTCAAGATGGCAGCAGAAACATCAGAGAACCTGTTCTGTTCATAGCCTTGTCTACCTTCTAAGTTCTTGTGACTACTGGCATCCCTCGGCTTGTGGTCATCTCACTCCGGTCTCTGCTATTGTCACATTGCCTTCCACCTTTTCTAGCTTGGCCTCACCTTTATAGGATACATGTAATTTAATTTAGTGTCAGGCCCAAAAATGCGGGATGAGAACCTCATCTCAAAACCCTTAATCACATCTATGGACGCCTTACTTCCATATTAGTTACTATTTACAGGTTCCAGGGCTTTGAGCCTAGGACATTTGGGGAAAGTAATGTTTCAGCTTACTTTACCATGATTCAAATTTAGACCTGAATGACTATGACTCCAGTTCCTAACCAAACATGTATGTGCTCACCATTAAATGCCTGAATTGTTGCAGTGCTGTGGCAGATACCATGAGTGTGAAAGGGATGAAACAACCACTGTTGCTTGCCAGCCTGCCCTGGCAAACCGGTGGTTAGCTGAGGGGTAGATGGTGGTTTAAAAAGAAAATAATAACCACATGAAAATATCAAGCTGCAGTCATGACTTATATTCTTACTGGAGAGTCGGGTTGCTCTGCAGAGGAATGATTGGATACATGATCAAGGCTGGGAAAGTCCAGCCTTGATATGAGATCTTAAGGAGTAAGGTTCACTGGACACAGAGATAAGCAAAACCTTAAAACACCTCTACTGAAGAAAATGTAACATGCTAAGTGCTCAGAAAATCGACTTCCCTCTGTTCCTTAAGGCTATGGCAGGGTTGGGGAGATGGCTCAAGGGTTAAGAGAACTGGCTCCTCTTCCAGAGGACCTGGGTTCAATTCCCCAGCACCCCCATGGTAGGAAACAGCTACCTGTAAATCCAGTCCCAAGGGATCCAAACCCCTTTTCTGGCCACCTAGGACACCAAGCAGGCACATGGTACACAGACATACATACAGGTAAAACACTCATAGACATAGAAATCAATAAAATAGAATCTACTGGGGCAGCTACAGAGTTATTAATACACCGACAACACAACATGGCTCTTCCCCCCAAGAGTCTTTCTAACTTGCACTGCAACAGAACATAAACATCAGCTCCAGAGGTCAGAATTGAGTAGATTTTAATAAATCTCTACTATATGGCGCTCAATCTAGACAGAAAACGAAAAGGAAACTCAGTCTAATCGTGCCAGGAGACAAGAATTTTCTCAGTTACTTGGCGTTTCTAAGATGTTCAAAGAGCCTGACAAACTCTCTGTAATTGAAAAACACAAGTGTTGGTTCTATCTCAAATTAGTTGTCAGGCAAAACATACTAATTCAAGGACAGTTTTCACAAATGTGTTAAGTGTTACAAGAGAGATTTCAGAAAATGTACTTTTGCAGTTGAAAATATTTTTCAAGGTTTTAATCAACATTTATTACATGAAAAAACAAACTTATTTAAGCAGCTAGTTGAAAACAAATGTGTGAATTTTAATAAATTTGTTCCCTCTATTGTGTCCTGTACGTAAACTCCCGTCATTACATTAGTATTTATAACTAGAGAATGAAGTGTCCATATCACATAAAAACTACCTCATGAAGCCAGGTATGGGGCATGTGCTCTAAGCCCAGCACTCGGGAGTCCAAAGCAGAGCTTCATGGAGCATGTGCCTCTAAGCCCAGCACTCAGGAGTCTGAAGCAGGGGTTCATGGGGCATGCACCTGTAAGTCCAGCACTTGGGAGTCTGAAGCAGGAGGATTATGGTCTTGAGGGCAGCCAGTTTTGTACAGAAAGACCTGTCTAAAAAAAAAAAAAAACTGGGATTGCTTCATTTATTTTGAGTATATACAGTTAAATGGAGCCTTACGTCATAAATAGTATATAACCTATGGGAATGCCCCCAAGAATTGTCCTTTAGTGCCCCTATTTTCTAGTGTCCACATGTCAGCCATTAGCAGTCCTTACCACTCTGAGTTGTTCCCACCCAATCTACCTCAACCACCCTGTTGAACCCGCCATCAGCTTTCCCTTGCACTCCTCCGATTACTTCTGTTTCTCTTCCATCCCTTCTCTTCCAGAAGCCAGTTCCCACACTGACCACAGAGGGGGTTTTCACAGATGAAGTAGGATCACATGACTCTATTATTTAGAACTTGTTCAATGGTTCTGTCTTTCTGCCCACTTTTTAAACTTTTATGTGTATGCTAGGTGTTTTGCCTGCCTGTATGTAAGCGCAGCATATGCATGCAGTGCCCATGGAGGCCAGAAGAGGACAGCAAATCCCCTGGAAATAGAGTTTTTGTAAGCCACCATTAGGGTTCTGAGCCAGCTGACCATCTTTCCAGCCCTCCTGTCAATGATTTTTAGATGCACTGAAACTTCAGTAAGGGACCTTGAGATGGCTGAGTGAGTAGAGGACTTGCCACACGAGCCTGATAACCTGAGTTCAATCCCCAGAACCTGTGTAAAGATGGAAGGAGAGAATCCACTGCACAGAGTTGTCCTCCACATATGCACTGTGCTGCGTGCACACAATAAAGATTATTATTAATAATTTAAATGAAATGCAAATTACCATAGCTTGCAAGATCTTGCATAGTTTGGCTTCTGCTTAACTTTGGAACTTTAAACAGCCTCCTCCTTGCCCACTTACAGAAACGTATGCCATTCTAGGCTCCCATAACAATCTGTTGCAGGGGGTTAGTTTCTTTCCCAGGGTTAACACTGAGTGTTGCTAGCTTCTGGTGGCTGGCTGCTGTGCCCTGCAAGAAACAGGTACAGTAGAAGTGCATGGACCGCAGGAACCTGCAGGGAAAAGAAGTTAGAACATGGAATTCAGTTTTTTTCCTCTAGTAGCTTAGTCATGATTTCTCCTAATGAGGTTTAACTTGTTTCAGCTAGCAGGGAAGAAAGATATAGAGGAACTGGATGTTTCCATGAAACAGGTAGAGAAGGGTGAAAAGCAGGAAGTCGGGGACCAGCATAAAAGCAATGAAAGGAGTCCAGAAATGGGGGTGGGTAGGTGACTTTCTACACAAGCGGAGGAGAGGGATTCAGGTCCCCAGCTCCCAGATGAAGCTGGGGAGACAAGCCATAATAGATCATTATGACCTCCCACCCAGTTTGTCAACATGAACCTGTTCTCTGGACCCCAGAGTCACTAAACAAAGGGGAGTGATATACTGACACCACAGAAGTACAGATAACATATTCCTCCAGTCCTTTTCCAATCAGTTTTATGGCATTCTACAAGAGTAGTTGTATACTAGGCTAAAGGCAAAGCCCAGACTTTGTAATATTTGCTCTGATGCTCATCAAACATGCTGGAATGCAATCACGGCCCCTCTGCTAGAAATTCACCCACACTGATAAATGAAATCCTGACCTACATTCAAGGCACAGTAGATCTTTTGGCTCTCTGAGCCCCACCCTATAGTTACTTCCTTGATCACCAATAGAAATTGGGATAGGAATACTTCCATACCTGATCTTTGGAAGGGGCATTCGGAAAGGAAGGGCAAAGTAAGTCAGAGGCAAAATCATTGGGTACAGCAAAGATCAGCACAACTATCAAGAGATTCTAGCTGGAGCTGGGCGGTGGTGGCACACGCCTTTAATCCCAGCACTCGGGAGGCAGAGGCAGGCGGATCTCTGTTGAGTTCGAGACCAACCTAGTCTACAAGAGCTAGTTCCAGGACAGGCTCCAAAGCCACAGAGAAACCCTGTCTCGAAAAACAAAAAACAAAAAACAAAAGAGAGAGAGAGAGAGAGAGAGAGATTCTAGCCGGGCAGTGGTGGCGCACGCCTTTAAACCCAGCACTCGGGAGGCAGAGGCAGGCGGATCTTTGTGAGTTCGAGACCAGCCTGGTCTACAAGAGCTAGTTTCAGTGCAGGCTCCAAAGCCACAGAGAAACCCTGTCTCAAAAAACCAAAAAAAAAAAAAAAAAAGATTCTATAATGTGGGATGATCATCTTCATGGGAATCTCACTCTCCTCAGTCCCACCTGCCAGTCAGAGGCACATGGCAAATGCTGGTGGACAGGCTCTCAGAGAGTTAATCAGACAGTAGCTCCAGCCTCAGGAGCTCTTCCACCGCTCGATACCAGTCTTTCTCCGTCTGCGGCACTCGGTGTCCTAATGTCACTAATGACCCGGTGCATGTTTTCTTTCCAATCCTGGTTATTTTAAGAAGTAGGAAGTGGTTTCCTTTCAGTAAGGGTAGACACACATTCTCAGGCTTGATGAACCTTTCAGCTGACTTCCACAAATAGAGTTCATCAGGGCCTCACATGAAATGACATTCTGCAGAGTACAGCTCTGGCTCATGTTGATAACACCAGTTCTCGTGGACTCTGTGGTCAGCAAGCAGCTTGTGATCTGGATGAGCTAATGAGACAAGGTCCAGAGAACGGAGGTTAAACTCCACTGGAATCTGAACACCTGTCACATCTGTGAAGCATATAGAGGCCCCTTGGAGATAAGACACACAATGCTGCTCTTTCTGTCCTGTTCTACTGAGAACAGGTGACCTCGTGGCCTCTTCGGGCTTGAATATCATAAATATAGATAACCACTGGGGACATGGCTTTGATATATTTATTGTTTAGCTCAAAAACACTTTTACTTTTGAGTAAAACCCAGAGGAACACAGTGTTCTAAGTCAGGCCAACCTGTGCTGAAGGATGTGTTTTTGGCCCAGGAGTTAGCTGTGGGGTTAAGAGGCTGCATGGCGTCTTCCAAGGGAGAGTCAAGAGCAGGAGGCCCTGTGGCTCTGGAGCAGAATAGGAATTTTATGGCACAAAAATATTTGCTCTTTGGAAATCAACTGTAGGCCTGTTGCATAGCCCTAGAAGACTACCAGTCCCCCACCAGGGGAACTCAAATGACAGTGCCCATCATGTTGCTAAGCAACGTTTAATACCCGACTGAAACTACCAGTGTTCTTCCAAATTCTGTACAACAGTAAATCTTTCCTCCACGGAGTTGCTTTTGGTCACTGTCTCATCACAGCAGCAGAAAAGGAAACCAGGTCCCTCCCTTCCCACTCACAGTGCCTGTGCACCCTTAATTCTGCCTCTCTGATCACATTCTTCTGATACCAAAAACTTTTCTTCCAAATCTTTTATCAGTTCCCTTCACAGGCCTCCAACTTGACACTAGAGTAAAGTGCTTCCTCTCTGACAGCCCAGCCCTCGGGCTCTGAAGAATTCTTTCCAGGACAAAAAACCACTTGTTATTTAAGAACCAACTCCACCAGGAAGAGGAAAGAACACCTTTAGAAGGCTGGAAGGAAGGAGAGATGCCTGATCTGCGTGCACACATGTGTGTATGTGTGTGTCTGTGCACATGCAAGCATGTGTGTGTGTGTCTGTCTTTGTCTGTGTGTGTGTATCTATATGTCTGGGATCAGGTGCAGGGACTCAGGTGGATTTGGTGATGGGATGAGGATACTTCTTGTGATCAGAGTCCATGACGTCATCAGATGGGAAGGAGGGTGGGAAATGTGGTACAGGGAGTTTGAACAGTGACAGCGGTTACTCCAGGAGCTGACTGGGGGGAGGGCATTGGGGAGTGTTCAGCTTACTGCAGGCAGAGCATAGGGGAGAATGGCAGGGAGCCTCAAGACACTTAGGATGACCAGCCTGGGTCCACTCGGTAGAGCAGGGAAGAAGTCAGGGGCTGGGACATGGAATGACTCTTCATTAGAGAAAGCCAGTCAAACAGAGACTCTAGTGGGCTCATTCAAATGGGTGAGCTAGAGGACTTGGGGTGCTCAGCAAGGGCGACTCCGAGCTGAAAATAGAGAGCAAGCAGGATAGCAGTTGGAAAGCTCAGGGTCATGAATAGAAGCATGGGCGATAAAGACAATCAGATAAAAAGGGGGTCCACTATAATTTTTTGTCTCATTTATATCCCCTCCTCTGCATAGATTGGCCTCTAATGCATACTGTGCAGTGATTTCATCATTGTGTAAAGGCAGAGCTCGGTGACAGAGTATCGCCTTTTTCACGTGCTCCTGTGTACAGAGAGCTAACACCAGCAGGTCACCTCTAGTAACTGGTGGAGATAATAAGAGTCTGGTAGCTCTCTAAAGTCCTCAGGGAAATCAAGCAGATAAGCCTTCAGGGGCTCGAAAGGCTACAAAGAACAAAGGTGATTTTTTTTTTTTTTTTGGTTTTTCGAGACAGGGTTTCTCTGTAGCTTTGGAGCCTGTCCTGGAACTAGCTCTTGTTGACCAGGCTGGTTTCGAACTCACAAAGATCCACCTGCCTCTGCCTCCCGAGTGCTGGGATTAAAGGCGTGCGCCACCACTGCCCGGCTAACAAAGGTGATGTTAAAAATGGAAAAGGGCTCCTTTTCAGGTGATTTCAGGGCACAATAAGTAACAGGCTGAGCTGGAGTAAGGGATTGTATTAAGAGCATTAGCTAATGCTGCAGGCAACAAGTTGGCTGGGCTTTGAGTCCCTGGCCTCTCCTTTACTCTCCTGGCTCCCTGAGTAGGGATGCTTTCATACAAAGTAAGTTAGAATGTACATCTGTAGTCATCTTGAAGGGAAGACCCGGATGACAAGTGGAGATCACAGAAGAGGTTGGAACCTCCTGCTCCTCATGCAGAGCTGCCCTGGAGTCAGTAGTCATAGAAACTGGATAAATTACACAGCCAGAGCACTGTGTGCTGGTGCAGATAGCTCACCAGATAGGGACTCAAGCTCAGTGCTGGAGTGCTCACCCCAGGACTGCAAAATAGGAAACATAAGAATGAAAAGGTCTAGTTTGGACAGCTGGTGTAGTGGAATTCTTAGATAAGATGTTCAGATTTAAATTCACATCACACTTGATCTTCATGCATCTAGTCCACTTCTGACCACAAAGCTTTAGTTGAGTATCATCCAGGAATTCAATTTACTTCCCTCACTCTCTTTCTTTCTGTTTTTGTTTCTTTGTTTGTTTTGTTTTTTGAAATGGGGTTTCTCTGAGTAACAGTCCTGGCTGTCCTGGGACTTGCTGTCCTCGAACTCACTGAGATTCACCTGCTTCTGCCTCCAGAGTGCTGGGATTAAAGGCATGCATCATAACCCTAGCCTAATGGGTGAGTCCCATGTCCCGGAGAAGAGACCCTGTCTCAAAACCTAGATGGACAACTGTCCTGAGGAACAACACCTAAGGTTGATTGACCTCTGGGCCTTCACACAAGTACGCATGCTTGTGTACTTGCACACATGCAAGCACCAATGCACCAATGAGCATACACTCATGGTCACATACACAGACATATTAAATATAATTCCTTAATAACATATACTACAAATTATAGTGAAACCGCTGAAGATGGAGGGAAAGGTGTGGCCTGTGGGGGCCTTCCCTACGTTGTCACCATACCTGAAGCTAAGGTATGACAGGGTGTGAGAACAAACAGGGAGAAGTTTTCATCAGACTGGCCAGACAGAGAATATGGTTCTCAAAGAGTTTTCCCAAGAGGAGATGTACTGTCTATTTACCACACACAACTGAGAGACTGTGACACCCAGGTATGGTGTAGGAGGTCCTTCTGTATTTGTGTTGCTTTCATTGGTTGAATAAAGAAACTGCCTTGGCCTTTTGATAGGGCAGAACTTAGATAGGCAGGAAAGACAGAACTGAATGCTGGGAGGAAGAAGGCAGTGTGGCAGACGCCATGAATCGCCTGCCTGAGCCAGACACTGGTTAGAATCTTTCCTGGGGGCTGGAGAGATGGCTCAGTGGTTAAGAGCACTGGCTGCTCTTCCAGATCTTCCAGAGGTACTGAGTTCAATTCCCAGCAACCACATGGTGGCTCACAAACATCTGTAATGAGATCCGGTGCCCTCCTCTGGCAGGCGTGCATCCATGGAAGCAGAATGTTGTATACATAATAAATAAATAAATAAATAAATCTTTAAAAAAAAAATAGAATCTTTCCTGGTAAGCCACGGCCTCATGGTGTTACACAGATTGGTAGAAATGGGTTAGATTAGGATGTGAGAGTTGGCCAAGAAGAGGCTAGATATAATGGGCCAGGCGATACTTTAATTAATAGAATTTCTGTGTGATTATTTCGGGTATAAAATAGCTGGGCAGCGGGACAAAGCCCACTACCTCCTTCTGCAACACAGGTATATATTCTCAACAAAGGTTAAGTAATACCAGAGGTCAGAATGGAGACTCCCCACTCCCAAAGAAATAATCATGACTGGGTAATTCATAACCTTATGCCGAAGGCATGTTAAATGTGCATGGAGCTAATTAGCATGGATGCTAGTCCCCTAAGCATGTTTAAACATCAGCTAGTGAATGGAAATGAGAGAATGACCACTCCTAGATGAGGAGGTTTGTGGTAGATGTGAGGGAGTGTCCAGCCAGAGGCATCTGGAAGGGTTTGGACTGAACCAGGTCATGAGAGGAGAGATGAGGGGAAAACGAGACTGGAAGAGAAGAGAAAAGGAAGAGGAGAGGGGACAAACAGACAATGAAGAGAGGTCCAGGAGCAAAGTCAAGAAAAGAACAAGAGAGAAGCCATGAGTGTGTAGCCAAAATGGCTGGGTTCTACAGGAATCAGAAAAACTGGGGGAAGGGAAGGGAAACTCAGGTGCTGGAGATGTTTAGGGTGAGGTAGGCGGTGCCAATTGGGATGACTCTGTCACAGGTACTGGTGAGTAGGGAGTAAGGGAGCCTAGAGGCTACAGTAGATCTTGATGTGCTAATAGGCACCACAGGCACAGGCTGAAGGAAGAACCATTTGTCCCTCTTGCCAGTGATGAGGAAAAAGACTCCTATTAGCAGGTAGGAACTCTCTTCTTAACTCTGTGAAGGAACGTGGACTTGTCTAAATGCCAGACTTTGTGAAAAGGAACTATTAATTTTGTTCACTCATTCCAAATAATATCAAAGAAGCATAAAGTCTAAACAAAGAACTTTTAACCAAAGGGGCCACAAATTTAAAACAAAAAGCCTATAAATAAGTCCTGGGTTTGTGGTCTGAGGCCTGAGGAACCTTAGGTCAGACTGACTTTACTTCCTGTCTGTGTTTCACACAAGGGAAGGGGCAGAGGCACTACACAGGCATCCGCTCCGCAGGAGGTTCAAAGTGAAAGTGTTTTTCTCTCTGTGCATCCAGATATAAAATACCCCAAAGACACTACACTAAGACAGTTACCCCCACTCATCCGCTCTCTCTCTCTTCCATCTACAGTCTCCTAGAAACATAAACAGCTGTAATTACCCAATGAAACTAACCTTTTCATAAATTAGCATCTTGTTGACTAGCCTGCCTTGTCGCTTTATTTTCTTTCATGGTTTATATGTTGTCACGTTGATTTATTTGGTATATCACAGTTTGTATAGCTTTATGCAAAATATGGAGAAAACCAAGCCTTGGTGACATTTTCTTATTCTAACTCAGATCACTTGTTGTTCACAGTTTTGATCCACAAATAGCAATATTTTTGCCCAAGAGTAGGAAAAACAAAGACTAAATAGCCATACATTTTCATTACACCATAGGGAACAAATAAAATTCCATTTTCTGCCTTGTTTTGTTTTCTTCCCACATGTCAAATATTGGTGTTTCGGTTCATGCTGGGTTTTGATATTAGACCTCCTGTCACTCAAGCTGACTCATTTAAATATGTTAAATGACAATTCTCAATACAAATGGTCAAAATAGACAATGTAATAACATGCTATAAATCTTATTGTTTAGGATTTTAATTAAAATATAGAGCGGTATGGTAAATCAGATTGTATAAGATGTGGATTATGTTAGGATGCTACATGAACCTTCTGGGACTTAGCTATATGCCCAACCCTTGGTTTTTGGTTTTTTTTTTTTTTTTTTTTTTAGACAGGATCAGACTAACCTTGAACTGGTAATCCTCCTGCCTCAACCTTCTCAGTGCTGAGATACTGTGCTGGCTAGTTTTATGTCAACTTAATACAATCAAGATTCATTTAGGAAGCAGGATTCTCAATTGAGAAAATGTCCCCACCAGATTGGCCTGTGGGAAAACCTGTCGGGCATTTTCTTGATTGACTATTGATGTAGGCAGGACCATCTCATTGTGGATGATGTCATCCCTGGGCAGGTGGTCCTGGGTTCTATGAGAAAGCAGGCTGAGCAAATCATGAGGAGCAAGCCAGTAAGCAGCACCCCTCCACGGCCTCTGCATCAGCTCCTACAGCCAGGCTCCTGCACTGTTTGAGTTCCTGTCCAAGTGATGGACTGTGACATGAACTGTGAGCGGAAATAAACCTTTCCTTCTCAAGCTGCTTGTAGTCATGGTGTTCTATGACTGCAAAAGACTCCCTTGCTAGCACAGGTGTCATTCAAGTGCTCGAGGATGGTCGCGGTGTAATTGTTGATCGCAGTGGTGTGTGAACTGTGGTCTGATCCCTTGCACCACTAGAGATCTGAGCACATTCCCACTTAGGATCACTAAGATAAAACCTCCATCGTTGCTTTTATCTCTTCGTCTGTTTACTTTTTGTTTTGTTTATGGAAATTGAGTCTAGGGTCTGAGGCCTGTTGGACAATCACTCTACCAGTCCCCACCCTTTTCTATTTTTTGTTCTGAGATAGTGCCACATTAAGTTAACTAGGCTCACGCTGTAGCCTTGATTGGCCTTGAACTTAGGAGCATCCTATCTCAAGTTACCAAGAAGTCAAGATTCAGTACCACTAGGCCTGGCTCAGTCTTAATTTTTTTAAATGGGATCATATGTTACTAATTTTCTAGGAAGTTATCATGTGACCATGTGTCATGAAATTTGGAAAAGTCATACTGGGCTGGCAAGATGGCTTAGCAGGTAAGAGTTTGCCATGTAGGCTTAATCACCTGAGTTCATTCCCCAGAACCCACAGGGAAAAGAGAGAACTGACTCTCCAGTGTTTTCCTCTGACCTCCATGTGCCCAGTGCAGAATGTGTGCACCATTGTGGCTGTGTTGCACAAACACAAATAGTAGTAAAATAAAAGTAGTTTTAAAATGTTTGAAGTTATATCCCAAACCAGAAATTGTCATACTGAATGAGGTAGCCCAGGCTCAGAAAGACAAGTGCCCTATGTCTACCTGCTCCCAGTTGTGACTCCTGGCTACCAAATGTTAGCTTTGAGTGTGCAACTTGGGGTAACCTTAGAAGCAAGGAAAATAGAAAGGGATTGTTGTGGGAGTATGAAGAAGGAGATGGGGGGGGGGAATGGTAGGACAGGTGACATGCAGTGGCAGGTGGGGGCAGTTAACAGGGAGAAGAGGGGCAATAAAGAGGGGGAAAGGCAGAAGGGGTAAATAACTCTAGGGATGTTTAGAAGACTCTAAAGAAACCTAGCTTAAAAGTGTGTTTGAGTGTGTGTGTGTGTGTGTGTGTGTGTACAGTACCCATGAAATTCTCAAAAATCAAGCATTAAATAAATGTAATGAACCAAAAAAAATTATATCCATGCCAGTGCTTCAAGAAGAGTTCTCTCATCATTTCTTAGATGAAAAGCACAGGTCTGAAGACACCACACTGTGGACACCTCCCTCGACACCTACCTGGGAACCACTCAAGGCTGTTGACACTAAAACCGAACTTATGAAAGCTGGGTCTTTCGCCTGTTAGCCTGGACAGAACGGAGAATGCAGAGAGGCTGTTACCCCAGGTCTTGTCAGATGTTTCTCTGGTGGTTGTCTCTGTAGCTCTCCTGTAGTTAGTAGGGAAAGGAGTGTTTTGTTGTTGATGCTTTCTTCATATTCTAAGGTTATTCCATGTGCTCGCCTACGCAGACCTAGAAGGCCGATTTCTCTGTTTGAAGTGGCCTATTTTCTCCAGTGAATTGCAGAATCCGTCCTCCAGCATAACTGACAGTCATTTCATTATTCTCATCAGAGCCGCTGTGACTACTTGTAAAAAAAAAAAAATGTCCACATCAGGCTTCTTGGCTGACAATGCTCCTTCATAGAAGGATCCAGTACACAGTACATGCAGAGATTCCAGGACCCTCACTGGAGCTCCCAGTCCCTCCTCCTGCACCTCCCAGCCCTCTGAATTAATTCTATGTTCTTGGAAGGTGCTACAGTGTATATGTGTGGAAGGCAGGCTGGAAAGGCCACTTGGTCTACACAGCTAAGACTCCATATAGGAGAGAAGTTTCAGTGATTTTGCTGCTGGAAATGACCCCTCACCCTGCTCTGTCAGTAATCCCAGGACTCTCACTGGTTGCCCAAGGAGGACTTCGATGGACTTTTTACTGAAATTTGTCATTGGTGCCCAAAGGAGGTAGCTATTTCTTTGTGTCTCCCCAAGAAAAGAGGTTCTACAACAGTTTCTCAAAACCCAATAACGTCTTCAAGGCCAAAGAAAAGAGCATACCATCTAAGAGTGTCTTGAGTCCTGGACCCCACACTGAGCCAGGGATACAGACGAACCACTTCTCTTCTCTAGTGTTGACTTCCTCATCTGCAAAGTGAAGACAGTATCAAAGGCAAAATAGCAACAAATTCAAAGATTGACTTTTATGTGCAACTCTAGATTTGGGAGACATCTTGCTTTATGAATGTGCTCTGGTAAGTTAAGCAAAAGTGGTTGATTTTATAGAAAAAAAAATACTAACTGATCCGTGGTTGTATCACAGAGGTATGGATTTCCTGGTTTCCTTCCCCAGGATGGAAAGAAGGTATGTAGAAGGGCTGAGCAAAGCGGAAGCACAACAAAAAGATTCAACATCTCAAAGTCACTCTCCTATAAAGCCAAGAGGACTTCCTTACTATGTCCCATGGTACCCAAAGTACAGGATCGAACAACAACAAAAAAAGTGATATATTAGACTTTACCAAAATTAAAAACTTTTAGTGCTTACAAGGACTCTATTGACAAAGGAAAAAAAATTGACCTGTGGAATGAAAGAAAATATTTACAAAGCAAGTATCAGATGTGGGAGTCCAGAATATATAAACAGTCTTGGAAACTGGGCAACTGAAAGACTACCCAGGTTTCTAAATAAACAAAGGACTTGAATCAACACTTGTCAGAGAAGAAATACAAATGGCCACTAAAAACATGTTTGGAAGAGGACCCAAAGCTGAGAGGAGTTGGGAGGGAGGCTTGGATCTGAGAGGATTTGTGGGTAGGAGTAGGGGTGAATATGAGCAAAATACCATGTTGGGCGTCCGATGTAGCACAAATTCTAATTGGTCTTAATGATAAAAAGTTGGAGTCGACTATTAGTGGATGAAAGCTGAAGGATCAGAGAAGCAGAGCAGCCAGCCACTCTTCCTTCCACCAATGCTTAGACCAAAAGGCCAATCCTGTCTTCAAACTGCATGCTCCTCAGACTCCATGCTCCTCAGATTCCTTTAGCTCCTCTTTCCTCCCACCTTATATTTCTCTCTCCACCCAGTCATATCCCTCCAGTCTCCTCCTCCCTAGTGCTAGGATCAAAGGCTTGTGATCCCAAGTGCTGTGATCACCTTTGTGTGAACTCGGTTTCTTTTTTATAGACAGATTCAATCTCATGTAGCCCAGGGTAGCCTTGAACTCACAGAGATCTGTTTGCTTCTGTCTCTCGAGTGCTGGGATTAAAGATGTGTGCCACCACTGCCTGGCTTCTATGACTGACTAGTAGCTTAGTTCTGCACTCTGATATTCAGGCAAGCTTCATTTGTTATAGCATGAACAAAACATCACCACAATTTTAACTAAGTAAAGATGTGTTACATTTGTTTGTGTTGCAGAATTTAACTATGTGAGGGTGTGTTACATTTGTTTCTGCTGCCTTTATTAACGATGTAAAGATGTGTTACATTTGTTTGTGCTGTTCGTTTAACTATGTAAAAATGTGTTACATTTCTTTCATCTTGCCTGCTTAGGGCACCTGATTGGTCTAATAAGAAGCTGAGCAGCCAATACCTAGGCAGGAGAGGAATAAGTGGGCCTGGCAGGCAGAGAAAATAAGTAGGAGAAATCTATGCTCAAGAGGGAAGAAGGAGAGAATGAGGGAGAAAGACAGGCACACCCAGGGCCAGAAGCCAGGCAGCCAACAGCCAGCGATGGAGACAACAGGAAAGTAAGATATAAAGAAAGAAAGGTAAAAAGACCCAAGGCAAAACATAGATGAAGAGAAACAGACTAAAATAAGATCTAAGCTAAGGTTGAACATCCAAAACTAATAATAAGTGTCTATGTCATGATTTGGGAGCTGACTGGTGGCCTAGAAGAAAAAGCTTGCTACATTCAACATCATTTTTTTATTAAAGAAACAAAAATCAGAACCACAGTGGGATATAACATTTTAGTCACAGGATTCATATGAAACTAATTTTTAAAACAGAAAAAAAAAACAAATGTAAGTCAGGATGTGGAGAAATTGAAGCCTTCATACATTGCTGGTGAAGATATAAAATAGTCAAAAAGTTAAACAGAGAGATATTATATTATCATTTTGCCTACATCCCTATTTCTGTTTGTGTGTATGTGTGTGTGTGTGGGGGTGTACCTCTTAGGAAATTGAAGATTCACAAAAACTTGTTCATAAGTGTTCATAGCATTTTCAAACAATCCCTTAAAATTGTTTTAGAATTATTACTGTGTTTAGAGAACAAAAGACAACTTTGCAGAGTCAGTTCCTCCTTTTACTTGTGTGAGTTTTGGGGACAGAATTCAGGCCCCTGGGCTTGTGTGCACATACCTTATCTCCTAAGCCATCTTGCTGCCCTGCAGAAACAATTCTTAATGATAGTCAAACATGATAAGAGTGCTAAGTATTCTTCAGTGAGCAGACAAACAAAATGTGCTATGGTTATTCCATGGAATAGATTCAGGGAAGGGAGAAGAGTGGAGGAGAGAGGGAGAGAGGGGAGAATCTGAAACAACCTTGAACTCCATAGCTAGCAAATGAAAGAAATAATTCACAAAAGACAACTTAATTTTGTTGTGAGCCAAAGTTCTCTACAGAAGCCATATTTGATTGAGAGCTGTCTATCAACACTTGGCTGACAAGAACAGCACAGTTATAGAGAAATGGAATGTTTTAGAACAAGTGTCAACATTACACAACCAACCTCTGTGTCTGACCTAAGCCTCCTGACTTCAAGATAAAACTTCTGAATCATATCACTGAGCTTTAAAGATTTTTAATATGCATCATCCCTAAAGTCAAGGATGCAGGGGCTGGAGAGATGGCTCAGTGGTTAAGAGCACTGGCTACTCTTCCAGAGGTCCTGAGTTCAATTCCCAGCAACCACATAATCCTCACAACCACCTGTAATGAGATCTGGTGCCCTCTTCTGGCATATGGGCATAAATGGAGGCAGAATGTTGTATTCATAATAAGTAAATAAATAAATCTAAAAACAAAAGCCTCTTTCTTTCTAATTTTCTGAGAAATCACCACACTGATATCAAAGGGGCTGTACCAGCTCCCACCGGCAATGCACAACCTTTCCAGCATAAGTTGTCATCAGTATTTTTGATCTTGGCCATTCTTACAGGTGTAAGATGGAATCTCAGAGTTGTTTTGATTTGCATTTCTCTGATGACTAAGAATGTTGAGCATTTCCTTAAGTGTGTTCAGTTATTTTAGATTCCTCTGTTGAGAGTTCTCTCTGAAACAAGCAGTCTTAATGATACTGGGTAGATTAAAGTGTGTGAGGGGATCTTGAACAAAATAAGACTATTTTAAAACAGAACCTCTCCTCACCTGGACTAACACAGTTCTCTCTCTCTCTTTTTCTCCCCTTCCCTTTCTCCCTGCCTCCACTTTTCACCATCTCTCTCCCTCTTCTGAGTGGCTTTAATTTCTATGCAAATACTCTTAGCTTCCTTTTCTCTGGAAGGAGAGCTTCTTGCTTCTTAGACCATGGGCTTCTAAAGAGCTTGCGCTCTCTCTCTCTCTCTCTCTCTCTCTCTCTCTCTCTCTCTCTCTCTCTCTCTCNNNCTCTCTCTCTCTCTCTCTCTCTCTCTCTCTCTCTCTCTCTCTCTCTCTCTCTCTCCTTCTCTACTTTTTCCTTCTCAAGCTGCCTTACATGAAGAATTTATATGAGCCCTTATTGAACTCTTTGGGTGTGTGTAAGAAGGATAAAGACACTAAACATATCTGTTTGTTTTCAGAATAAGGAAGAAGCGTCCTCCCAGGTGTCAGCACTACAATAAAGATATTATCTTTGATTCTTTTGCTTCCAGGGAGGTTCCTCTCATTTTCAATGGCCAAGTTTTTAATTTTGGGGTTTCAGCAAAAAATTAAAATTAAGCAAGAAAATTCCATAAAGTTATACTTTTCAATAAGTCAATGAAATCATGTGTGACTTTCTAGAATGGTCTTTCCCATAGAAGTATTTGCATCTTGATGTGCAGTGAACTATGTATACAGAGCTGAGCACCACCTATTAAGAGTCTGGAAATTCAGACCCTAATAGGAAACAGATGACTGAAAAAAATCACATTTTGGAGAATTTGAGTCTTTTATTCAGTTCCAGAGGGAATGGGAATATCTGCATTTGAGTGCCTAAAATCCACAGCTAACAGCTGGAGAAGTCCCAAGAAAAGCAGAGGTCAGTGATGTATCCCTGAGAATCCTCAGTGGACACTGCTATCTCTGGTTTCCCTAAGTGCAGCTTCTAAAGCCATTCCTAGACCTAGGGTGTGATAAGGAGTCCCTCCCCTGCACTTACCCTCTCCTACCTGTCCTTTGCCCCATATCCGGAGGTCACTTTTCTCTTTGCTTTAGGCAGGGCAGTTCTCCAAAGCTGGAGCAACCACAAGAAAGCCTTTTGACCTAAAACACAGTGCATGTGCGGAAACCACAAGGGATGAATGGCTTACACCTACCTGGTTTTCATCAAAAGCTGTCAACAGTCAGTGGAACTGCCCTGGCTTAGAAGGAATGGGAAGTTGAGACAATCTTCCCTGGTTTTTAGCATTTACCCAACTCTTTAAGAGACCCTGAGATTGACATCTGGGCTCTGGGCGTGGCTCAGTAGCAGCCCTCACCAAGCACATGCAAGGCCCTTGGTTTGATTCTGGGCTTCCCCACAACAAAGACTTAGGGCTAGAGGTGAGCTCTACATGGCTAGGAGTGAGGCTGAGGAGCCAACTCTTGGCATCCTAACATAATCGGACCTCTTACTACAACAGTCAATGACTGTCCCTGTGATGAAGACAGCCGACATAAGAGTATTCTAAATAAGAATATTTCTAATTTTTCCTCATCCCCCCAACCAGTATTCTTTTTTCCAAAATTTATAAAGTATTTACAATGTATCAGTCATTATTCTAAACATTTTATAAACACCCTTTAATCTTCCTGACAACCCTAGGAGGTAGTTATTAATATCCCCATTTTAAGGGTAAAGAGACACAAATGCTTTTTTAAATTCAACTTCATCCAACTAGAAATTGACAAAATCAGTATTCTTTATTTTATTTACTTATTTGGGTGTTTCGTTTTTGTTTTTTGTTTGCTTTGAGACAGGGTCTCTCTAGATAGGCCTGGCTGCTCTAGAACTCACTCTGTAGACCAGACTGGCCCCAAACTCACAGAAATCCCCCTGCCTCTGCCTCCCAAGTGCTGGACTTAAAGACATGCACCACCATGCCCAACTAACCATACTTTTTATGCATAGCTCAGGTTGGCATGGAACTTTGGATCACCCTGCCTCCACCTTCAGATGCTGGGATCCTATGCAAGTGCCACCGTGTCCTGTGAAAACCAAAATTCCCTCCTACCCTCAGAAGATTGGCTCCAACATCAGAAGGCTTCAGATCTAAGCGAGGCTCGCAGGGTTGACATAGAAGACTCGTCATTTCCAGGGAACGCTGTGCTCTGTCCCAGGCAGTCCACCCACTCAGCAGACCCTCAGAGAGGAAAGCTCTTCTGATTTACAAAGATGTAAACATCACTTGTCGACTTTCCATTTTCAGAATCAACAGGGAAAGGAAACTGTAATGGCTACAAGACAGAAAGTCAATATGATCAGTCCTGACAATGGGAAAGTAAACCTACAGAAGACAGAGACCGGGCATTAGACATGGACTCCAGGGGGAGAACCCAGCATTTCCTTTCTCCCCAATGGCTGTAGCCTGTTTCTCCACAACAGCTGTGGCTGGAACAAGACAGAAAAAGAAGTTTGTTTCCTACAGTTGCAAATAAAACCTAACAGAAGTATTAAAAAAAAAAACAAAACCTAACAGAAGTAGCACAGGGAGAGAGAGATAATTATATTGAAATGATAAGAGAGCGAGAGATGAAAATCCAGCAAGCCAAAGCCCCAGCTGCCACAGGACAAAAGTCAGCTGCTGACATTTACAATTCCTAAGTCAAGAGCTCGCTGTTGGGAACCTTAATTAAGGAAGCCAGCCACTCACAAGACAGGCTGTTAGCTTGCTTCTGCTGCTGAGGAAACATTGACCCAAAACAACTTGGGGAAGAAAGAGTTCTAAGCCAACCAGAGTTACATAGATACCCTGTCTGGAAAAGGGTGTGTGAGGGAGGGGGGTGCTGGAGGAATGGGTGTGGCTACGTGATTAAGAGCGTTGGCTGTTCTCCCAGAGGACCAGGGTTCAATTCCCAGTGCCTACATGCAGGCTCACAGCTCTCAGTGACTCCAGTTCTAGGGGACCCACCCCCCTCATCTGGCCTCCACCTGTACCATAAGCAAAAGGGGTGTGCGTGCCTGTAGGCAAACCACCCATACACATACAAAAAGTAATAATAAATTTAAAGAAAGGACCACCATCCTTGAATATCTACTTTTTTTGTTTCCAGATTCTCTGAGTCCAAGTGGGAGACGGTTGCCAGGTTACACTGTTCTTCCCTGAGGAAATGAGTTTACTCCAAGCCTTTCCTAAAGCTTGATGGTGCCTTGAGAGGGTATAGCCTCCAGAAATTGTGCTTAATTTAAATTAAAATGGGATGTAGGGTCTTTCTAACTCAGGAGCAGGGCAACTGGCTATTCCCTTTGTGCTTTGTTTTGTTTGGAGGGCTTTTTGTTTGTTTTGCTTTTAATTTTTGGTTATCGTGCAAAGAAATGGATTTTGTGACTTTCTTTTTTTTTGTTTTGTTTTTCGAGACAGGGTTTCTCTGTAGCTTTGGAGCCTATCCCGGAACTAGCTCTTGTAGCCCAGGCTGGTCTCGAACTCACAGAGATCCGCCTGCCTCTGCCTCCCGAGTGCTGGGATTAAAGGCATGCGCCACCACCGCCCGGCTAAAGAAATGGATTTTGTGACTTTCTTTTTTTTTGTTTTGTTTTTCGAGACAGGGTTTCTCTGTAGCTTTGGAGCCTATCCCGGAACTAGCTCTTGTAGCCCAGGCTGGTCTCGAACTCACAGAGATCCGCCTGCCTCTGCCTCCCGAGTGCTGGGATTAAAGGCGTGCGCCACCACCGCCTAGCCGGATTTTGTGGCATTTTTATACACATACATCTCTTTATTTGTTCTTATTTGCCCCTCCCCCATAGTCCTCCTCCCATCCTCCTCCCCTGCCCCACTCCTTCTCCTTTCCCCCAAGAGTCCCCTTCCTTGCTTCCTGGTCCTTTGAGAAATGGTTCCACATTTTTTTTGCAACCCTTTTGCAGATTCAGTTTGTCCCCAGTAACCTGCAAACTGCTGGCTCAGCCACGCATCCTTTATTGCACCGCGTAACTACCTCTCCAAGGTCTACTGCAGACAGAGAGAGGACTTTTCCAATTGAGGAAAGCGTGCGGTACCTACCCCTCCCAGGAGGAAGTAGGTAAAAGCTGTCAGGGTCGCACCGCCCTAGGGCTTGCGTCTGGACTTCGTCCCTCCCAGATATCCCAGCTAGCGTGCTTTTGCTCTGACCGCAGTCCGAGCCAATGGCAAAACCCTCCTGAAGCCCGGCCCCGCGGAAGGAAGGAACGGTTTCAGAGTTGTTTTTTTCTGTTTCATAGAACACTGCCTGGCTCTGGTTTTACTCTGTGCGTGCCTAGACAATCTCCAGAAGCAGTTTAGGCAAGCGACGAGAACGCCGGGCAACGGAAAGGATGAACTACGTGCTCGACTTTATCCTGATGCTGCCCTTGCTCATCGTCTTCTGTATAGAATCTTTCGTCAAGCTTTTTATTCCCAAGAAGAAAAAATCAGTCGCCGGTGAGATTGTCCTGATCACTGGAGCTGGTCATGGAATTGGAAGACTGACTGCCTACGAATTTGCCAAACTTAAAACCAAATTAGTTCTCTGGGATATCAATAAGGTAACAGCGCTTCCTTGCTGCCTTCCTTTGTGGACCTTCACTCTGGGGACGGGACCACACTTTGCAAACAACCACCCTTTAAGGCTCTCTGTAAAGAACATAGAGCTTTTAGTTACTATTGCTATTTTTCAGATTTCGGGAGAGGCATGAGTAGATAGATGAATGGACCTATGGGTGATAATCTTGGTTGCAGCCCGTGGCTATGTTAACACTGTAATCTCCCCCTGCTGACCGTCCTAAGCTTTTAGAAAATGCAGCAGTTTTAGGTTGGATTCTGAAAAAGTCAGAACTGGGTAGCTGTTAAGTCTCTTCTGCAATTACTGAGATGAATTTAAAAATGACACCCTAGAGAAATCACCGTTACGCTTGCCATAGTGACTGATTTAAGTCACCTTGTAGGAAAAAATAACTAAAAGAGAAAGAGTTTCAGTGTGAGTTCCCTGAACCTGTGGAAGAGCTGAGCAGACACGACGGGAAACTGTAATTTGGCTTTTGGTAGATGAACACAGGGTTAGCGCCTGTTGGCCTAACGTGCCATTCATTACACATTCAGTTCTGAAAACAAGAAGCCAAGGTTCATGAGGTCAAATAATCACTAACTCAGGAGTGGTTGGGACAGCAGGTAGCTAATTCTCCATGGCTGTCTACTGCCTAGATGTTAAGACCAGGTGGCAAACCAGAGATGGAGTGCCTCAGTCTGGTGGATAAAACACATACTAGGTATTTATTTACACAAGGTAAGATAGATCAACCCGGCCAGCGTACGTCAGCTGGCCAAGGCCTACGTGGTCATATGGTCAGACACATAAAGGGCTTTTTGCTTCTTAGTTGGGAAACTTGGCTTCCCAACCTTTAGTTTTCTGCACCAATATAAAATCAACATTAGAAGGCCAGGGAGATGATACGCCAATGCATGAGATAATTCGGCTGAGTGTCTAGCAGATGGCAAGCAAACTTGTGTGAAACTGTATGCTTGAACAAAGAGTAACTTGGGCTGATGACTTCCAGTATCTAGCTCTGGTGAGCACATTTCCTCAGAAGTGAATGTCTACGGACACACACTGTCTGCTGGGCAGCGGGCTGATGTAGAACGGCCGGTACAGCAGTGAGGAGACCGCTGCTTGGGACTGTGGGGTGGGAAGGACAGAGTGCCGGTCCCATCTAGGTGACCACGGAAGCAAGGCCTCAGTAGATGGAGACAAGAGACTAGGGTTGTAGCCTGGTGATATGGCACGTTCCTAGCATGCCCAAGGTCCTGCTTCTGTCCCCAGCACCAAGACACACAAGCACACGGAGACAGTTGCCTGAACAGGGCTCAGTAGATGTGAAGCCTGGAACAGCGAAGGGAAGAAAAGTCTAAGATCTGGATCAAAGTCTGAGCTGGCGATATAGGGAGAATGCGGGCATTTGTCATAGCTGTTCCTGGTCTGACTCGGGAAGTGCTGGGTGGATAAACCCACTTGATTCCAAACATCTAGTGTGCAAAGAGGAATCTAGACTATTTTACCGGTGCTGTTTCAATGGTAATAGTTTGGTGGGTAACCTGGGTTAAATAAAAGGGTGGGGTCAACAACGTCTCTCTGTGAGTCACACACAGAGTTGGAGAAACTTTGGAGCGCTGATGGTTGTTGAGCCATGTGAGCAACGGCTGTGCCCATGCTTCACTGTCTGTTTTCTCTGCCTCTGCTATTTGCTCTGACCCGTGGGCTGCACATGATGTTTAATTCAGCCTCTCCATGCTTTCCAACACACTTAGATTAATTGTAACAATACACACTTCTATGACGTATACAACTAAAACATGGAATCCTGCAGAAACACATATGCAGACAAGTGCAAGCACTATGACAGAGGAACCCTGGGCAGACAGCTTGGCTGATAAAGTGCATGAGGACCCAAGTTTGGGACCCCAGTGCCCACTTAAAAATCCAAGTGCAAAGGCCAGGCCTATAAGGACCGTCACTGTGGGGAGCCTGGAGGATCTCTGGATTTTGCTGGCCAGCCAGCCTGGCAGATTTGAACTCCAGGCTCAGTGAGAAACCCTGTTTCCAAAACCTAAGACAGAAAATGATTAAAAGGAATTATTGATGATCGTTCACACAAGTGTGTACACATGAATATGTACACTTACATGTACCACACACTTGAATGTATACACATCTGTGCAATGCATGTGTGCACATACGCACACACAGGGAAGCTTGTCTTTGTTAAGCTGGCCGAAGTGTGAGGTGCAATTGATTCAGAAATGATGTTTTGATTTCCTTTACTGTCTGAATCCCTACAATTTAATTGATCCGATGCTTTTACTGAACTTTTCAGAATGCTGTCCTGTTTTGACATTTCACTATGAAATATTCTAGTACAAATATTTAGGGGAAAACTCTAATTGGATGCATTGGAAAAACAGATTATTCCACTAACCAAAAATAATTCTGCTAGTTTAAATTCTATTCTTGTAATATGCTACTAAAAAAATCAAAAAGAGAACTGTGACTTTTTGGAGACCTAAGGCCCGAAGCCCCTTTTGGTGGTGTCTTGGGAGATAGTGTGCGTACTTTGGTTTTGACCCTTGGAGGCAATGGAGAGTTAGGAGGTAACTTTCCTCAGGGATCCTCTGATCTTTGGGGTCACGGAGAATGGAGAAGGGGGCTAGAAGGAGGCAGTGAAGGAGGCCAGCAGTTAGGATCCTGCCGGCTGTGAACACTCAGGTGAGTGTGGAAGTTTCAGTCACCAAGTGTGGTAACGGCCATTTGTGCAAACCAGCGAAGACTAGTGTGCTTGTTAGGCTAGTTATTTAAACAGCACCTTGTGTCTTAATATTCCGTCTGCCTGCCTGATCCTGAGCTTTTGTGTGATGCGTTCCCATCATTTACGCAGTTCTCTCGCTCTCTTTGGGGCTTTTTCTAGAGCGGCGTTGAGGAAACAGCCTTAAAGTGCAGGAAACTGGGTTCCCAGGCCCATCCCTTTGTGGTGGACTGCAGCAAGCGGGAAGAGATTTACAGCGCAGCAAAAAAGGTAACCTGGAGTGGGTGGGGGCGGGGGACTTGAAGTGTGGTGGAGATGTCACATTGACTCCTTATGCGAAGTAGCTGAGAAACACCGCGGTTTGAATTTCCCAAGACTGTATGTCTGGCTAGTGACAGACCTGCAACTGTACCATTCAACTGAGAGGCGCAGACATCCGTGTGCTCAACAGCCTTCTAGGGAACTTACTGGAAATACGTACACTTGGGGAAGGAGAGAGGGCTCAGGAGATGGCTTAGACCTGCTTGCTGCACGAGCCTAAGGCTTCCTGGCTGCCAGCCTAGCCCAGGAATTAAAGCAGAAAACGAGAATGTCCTCCTCTGGCCTCTTGATGTGTGTGTTTGTGTAGGTACATGTGCCTATGTACACATCTTGATACACACTATGTACACATCATACATACTGTACACACAGAGAGAGAGAAATATATGTGTGTGTGTGTGTGCACATATATATTTGAGGGAGCTGGGGGGCTACTGTGTGGCAAAGAACTTACCTAGTGAGTATAAGGCCTTGGCATCAATCTCCAGAAATGAAAAATCAAGGTGTGTGTAGGGTTGTGTGTGTGTGTGTGCGTGTGTGTGTGTGTGTGTGTGTGTGTGTGTTGTGGAGAGATTGAGAGAGAGAGATAAACATGCATACATAATCATTGTTAGCCTTGCTTCCAGTGAGTCCCCCCCCCCCATGGAGTAGAGCAGACTCCAGGAATCTCACCCTGAGTACACCCTTATCTCCCCTTGGTCTAATGTGGTTGACTGTCCTTGACTGACACTCGCCAACACTGACAGCATCTTCTAAAGTCCAGCCAAAGACATGGGTGTGAAACTTACTCTGTGTTGGGTTTTGTTTGAATCATAGGTTTATCTAGCCCTACAAGATGTTGCTGCACTCCTCTCTGCCTACAACTGAAGTGTTCTTTGTGTGAAATGTGTTCTCATTTGTACCAGTGAAGGCAGGTCATGAGAATAACAGGCAAATTCTTTAAAATCTGCATTTCTAGACCTCTCCTTAAGCTATTTTAGATTTGGCAGACACAAAGATCCTGACTCAAACAGGCTGAAGGCCTCTTTGTTTAGAGTTAGATATGGTTAAATTTTTTCTTCTGTTTTCAAATAGTTTGTTTGGATTTTTATTCAAAATTTTTTGACATTATAATTACCTCATTTCTTCCTTCTCTTTCCTCCCTCCAAACCCTCTCAGATACCCCACCTTGGTCTCTTCCAAATTCATGGCCTTCTTTTTCACTAATTGTTGTATGTATGTATGTATGTATGTATGTATGTATGTATGTATGTGTACACATATACATTCCTAAAAATAACCTATTCAGTCTGAATGGTGTTTCTTGTATGTATGTTTCAGGACTGATCATTTGCTATTAAATAACCAGTCGGTGTGCTCTTCCCTGGGGCACGTCTCTCATTCTCTGCATTCCTAAGCTGTCTATAGTGTCCTTTCTGCAGGGCTGAGGTCTTGTGGTCTTTTCCCCACCCACCGTGGCATGTGTATGGCTAGTGTCCTTGTTCAGCTCCTGTTTGGTCAGTCACATTGGTGAGATTCTATGTATGTGTGTAGCTTCTGAGGAGACACAACCTCACAGCAACTCACAGATCCTCTGGCCCTTGCAATCCTTCCACCCCCTCTCCCACAGGGTTCCCTGAGTCTTAGCTGTAGGATGGTTTTGTAGATGTGTCTCTTATGACTAGGCTCTCCCATTCTGCATTTTGACCAGTTGTGGGTTTCTGTAGTAGAAGTTTCCTTGATGAGGGATGAGAACTACACTTACCTGCGGCTGTCAGGACAAATATTTCGAAGGTAGTAAAGGGATTGTGTTGGTTTAGTAAAGTGGTGGTTGTAGCTTCTCCTCTAAGATCCGTGACTTCACTACCCCTGGGTCATTGACTGTTTCCAGTACAAGGCATGATGACTTCCCTCTTGCTGAGCAGGCCTTTAGTTCAATTAGAGAGCTGTTGGTTACCGTCTGAGTTAGGGTCGCTATTGCTGTGATGAGATGCCATGACCAAAAACAACTGGGGGAGGAAAGGGTTTATTTCACTCACGGAACAGTTCATCATCAAAGCAGTCTGGACAGGAACTCACTCAGATCAGGGACCTGGAGGCAGAACTGATTCAGAGGCCATGGAGGGCTGCTGCTTACTGCCTTGCTCATTATGGCTTGCTCAGCCTGTTTTCTTGGCTTTTTTTTTTTTTTTTTGGTTTGTTTTTTTCAAGACCGGGTTTCTCTGTGTAACCCTGACTGCCCTGGAATTCACTTTGTAGACCAGGCTAGCCTTAAACTCACAAGGATCCACCTGCCTCTGCCTCCTGAGTGCTAGAATTAAAGGTGTGAGCCACAGCTTCTGACTTTTTTGTTTGAAGTGAATAGTTGATAATGTGATTCCTTGTGATGTTTTCAGATATCCTTACTGTTTCTTTACCCTCTTTCTTAGGTATTTATCTACCCTTCCTAATTGAGCCTCCCCTTCCCATTTCTCTGACCAGATCAATTATACCCTGCTCCTCCCTTCTTGATTGATTCAACACCCCTACCGTAGCAATTGTCCATTTTACATTCCTGGGTTCTGCAGTTTCCGCAGGATATGTACTCAATCTGCAGATTTGGAGCTGGGAGCCAAATGAGAGAGAACAATCAACATTTTTCTTTCTGGGTCTGGATTACTTCATTCAATATGATCTTTTCTAGTTCCATCCATTTGCCTGCAAATCTCATGATTTCATTTTTTTATAGCAGAATAGTATTCCAGGGTGTATATTTATGACATTTTCCTATACAGTGGCCAGTTATTTCTATTTTCTAGCTACTGTGAATGGAGCACCAGTAAACATGGCTGAACAAGCACCTGTGGAGGAGGATGTCAAGTCCTTTGGGCTTGTGTTAAGGAATGGTATAGCTGAGTTGAAGTGTTTGTCTAATTATTCTCTATCAATAAAAAAAAAATCAAACCTGAATGATCAGAGAAGCAAAGAAGCCACTAGCCACCTCCTTTCTCTTCTGTACCTCAATCTAAAAGGACTAAGATCCTCTCTCAGCCCCACTTTATTACTTCCTGTCTCCTATCTTTCCTCAGGCCTCAAAGAC
>JAQHUG010000138.1:653125-669618 GCA_028555095.1 Dicrostonyx torquatus
CCTTTTGCCAGCCAGTGGAGAATGGTTGGTGAGAAACAGCAAAATCATCATGACAATAAGGAGATAGATATGACTATCTCAATAGTATAGCCAGGTTTACACAGTTTCCTATAGCCTGTCCTAAAATCTGCTAATAAATTTAACTAATTTCTGCTTACCTTTAGAAGAAGCGTTTAAAAAGCAATGCTATTTATCCAAATATCTTCTTAGCCATAATCAATAGAGCAAAGTCAATAGACGAAATTGTAAAGGAATTCTAAGCAGAGTTGCTTTGCACATAAGTAGATAAAATAAAAAGGACCTTTTATCCCATATTGGCATACAGGTAACAAAATAACTACTTTTTCCCTGTGGCAAGTAGATAAAAAAAGTATTTTTTTAATAGTCAGTATATATGCAAACCTAGAGTCAAACCACTTAATGAATATAGTTTTCTTTTTGATGAATATAGTTTATCTTTTGATATTTAAGGTAAAAGAGGAAGTTGGAAATGTCAGCATCCTGGTAAATAATGCTGGTGTAGTCTACACTTCAGATCTGTTTGCTACGCAAGACCCTCAAATTGAAAAGACTTTCGAAGTCAATGTGCTTGCACACTTTTGGGTGAGTGCGATTCCTTTTACAAAATACTTCCTTTTGAAGGCTCAAAGATTAAGAGTTCATTTTTAATGACATGACTGCATTTTTACCAACAGTTGCATCTTCCAAAGTTAGTAATGAAGTAGGTCCTTGTAAGTTTCTAGTGTGTATGTTTTGATTCTTCTGGCTTTTTGGTATTGAGGTCTCAGGTAGCACAGGTTGGCCATAAACTTAATATAGAGCCGGGGCGAGCTTTGAACTTCTGCTTCTCCTGCCTCTACCTTCAAAGTGTTGAGTTTGCAGGCATACATTATTATGCCTTGCTCATCAGTTTTGACTCTAAAGTATATTTAGAATCACACATCTCTGTGATAGTATAGATATATGGAAAGGACACAGAGTCCACCCAAGTCATTGTCTATTCTGCAACAAGGGTCAGTGTGTTTTCAAACTCTCGTGAGACTCAGGCCCCATAGTATTTCCTGGCCTTGAAAGCTGCAGACTTTATAGTGGAACTCACTGTTCAAGGACTCTTGTGTGTGTTTCTGAAGACTTCAAATGGCTCCCAGACAGCTAGTTCATAAAGGAATCCTTGGTATTTTCTTGGATGTGAGCTTGGGGTGATAAGAGTTCAAGAAACTGCAGTGTACTGGTTACCCTGCTTTCCCCAAGCTGTGGATGTCTGTCTTCCTGTGTTTACATTTGATAAAATACAGTGTGTTATCTTATTTGCTTCTGTATCCCCAGCACACATACAGTGGGCGCTCAATAAGCATTTAGTAACTACTGGAAGATCGCTCTTTGTGGTTTTTGAGATCATGATCAAATTATTGTCTAGCAATTTAATGTGAAATGTTAACCCTTGTACTCCAGTGTATCACTCCTATTCCGTGTATGAGATGATAGAAGACATCAGTGCCGAGGGGTAAGAGGCTAGGGTTATAAGCAGTGAACAGTTTAAACGAGATGGGTTCTCAATGCTTTCAGCGTCCCTTGTACTTATTCCGCTGTGACACCCTGGCCATTTGTCCAGGCCAATGTTGTGCTTGGCACTCGGGTGTTTTCATTTATATCAGGAACGATGTTTGGAGAGCTTATCACTGTTTCAAGGTATTCTCCACGAGCCTGTGAGTCATAAATAATACATGGGTTTTTTTTTAATAAAAATTGTTTCTAGACCACAAAGGCATTTCTTCCAGACATGATGAAGAATAACCATGGCCATATTGTCACCGTGGCATCAGCAGCCGGGCACACGGTGGTTCCCTTCTTGCTGGCTTACTGGTATGTGACTACTTTTCTTCTACTGACTCCTGTGCTTTACTCGTATGCTTTTATGTCTTATTATTTTGGTTATATCCTTGGAAACTGTTATATAAGATGCACAATATCATATATAAAAATAAGTTACCCACCTGTGTGTACTTACGTATGTATATTTACACACATCAACAGTTACATGTACGGATACATGCAATGTAATTTTAGGGTGTAGGCACTTAACTTTTCTTTCCCTATTTAATGAGGACTGTCTTCGTCATGGTAACAGACTTGAAGTTGCCCAAAGAAGAAGAGCTGCGCAAAGCCTTGAAATTAACAGTATCATCAACTGTTAGCCCCCTTTCAGTTCACCTCAACAGCTTTTCTAGAGGTCTCTGGAGTAATTGATGCAATTATAAGACAATCACTGGAAATATTTTCCATACCTTCTAGTAGTAAGGAAACAAAAGAGTAATGATTTTGCACCGTGAAGATGGCTGTAAAATAACTTACAAAGAGGAATGACTGTTTAAAATTGACGAGGGTGTCGTCTGTGATAGCTGTGACCACAGAACAGTGGGTATCCTCTCTCTGAGCTAACGCTCTGTGGTTCCTGAACCTCGCAGAACCCCCACTGGAGTCTCAGCTGTCATCTTCGTCTGTGAACCAATCACAGCCTTCACTGGTTGTAGTCAGTCTTTCTCTGTACAGCTCCTCCTGCATGTCCTGCTTCCTCTGCGTCTGACTGGCGACCTAATCCTCTCTTCCTCGCTGAGTCCTCTATGTCTTCACAAATCCCACCTAACTTCTTCCTGCCTAGCTATTGGCCACTCAGCTCTCTATTAAACCAATCACAGTGACTCATCTTCACACGGTGTAAAGGAATATCCGGAGCACTGGTTCAGTTCCGCTGAGCGTTCGCTCAGGGCTGAAGTTTTCAGATACTGAAGACCTCTACCAGCAGAAAACCACGTCATCAGATGTTGGTAACAAGGGGTCGACTGAGCCTGTGTTCTAAGTGAACACACTACTTTCTTTTTTCTTCTTTCATTGTGCTTTTCCCTCTCTTCCTCTCTTTTTCTCCTTCCTTCCTTTCCTTCCTCCCTCCTTTGTGTGTGTTTGTGGGGGGGGTTGTTTTTTTGTTTTTTGTTTTGTTTTGTTTTTTCAGACAGGGTCTCATGCAGCCAAGCCAGGGATGATCTTGAAGTCTGGTCTTGTTTTTACCTCTCAAGTCCTGGGCTTACAGGTGTGTAACCAGTGTGCCTAATCTCTTCAGTGCTGGATCACACCAGAGCCCTGTGTGTGCCAAGTGAGTGCTCTGTACAATGCTGGATCACACCCAGGGCCTTGGACATGCCAGGTGAATACTTTGTGCAGTGCTGAGTCACACTCAGGGCCCTGTTCTTGCGAGGTGAACATTCTACCTGTGCAGTACTGGATCACACCAGGGCTCTGTGCACTCTAGGTGAGCACTCTACACTGAGCCACACCTTTAAAATTTTAAAAGTTTTACAATACTCAGTTAGTAGAACATGAGACTCTTAATCTCAGGGTCTTCGAGCCCCACATTAGGTGCCAGTCTGTAGTAAGGAGGCCTTTTGTTGGTTCCTGGCCACCTGGCTAGCTTAGACCCAAAATAATCACACAGGAACTGTATTAATTAAAACATTGCTTGGCCCATTAGCTCTAGCTTCCTATTGGCTAACTCTTACATATTAATTTAACCCATTTCTATTAATCTGTCTATTGCCACGTGGCCATGGTTTACCGGTTAATGTTCCAGTGTCTGTCTCCAGCAAAGCTACATGGCGTCTCTCTGACTCTGCCTTCTTTCTCCCAGCATTCAACCTAGCTTTTCCTGACCACCTAAGTTCTGCCCTGCTCTAGGTCCAAAGCAGTTTCTTTATTAATCAATCGTACAGAGGGAAATCCCACATCACTATTACACATTTATAATAATGAAAAATGATTGCTTCAAAGTAGATCATCTATTTAAAAAGTAGTCATAAAAAAGCCATCACACCTGAGCCTCTTAGTGCTCCCCCTAGTTACCATCGTAATGACATGGGTTACATTTGCCCTCTTTTGATCTTTATTTATTTATTTATTTGGTTTTTCGAGACAGGGTTTCTCTGTGGCTTTGGAGCCTGAGCTGGAACTAGCTCTTGTAGACCAGGCTGGTCTCGAACTCACAAAGATCCGCCTGCCTCTGCCTTCCGAGTGCTGGGATTAAAGGCGTGCGCCACCACTGCCCCCTCTTTTGATCTTTATGTATGTGGAATCTCACCATGTTTGTGAGATATGCCCATAATGTCATTTGTGGCTATTGTTTGATCATACATAATTTCATATTATGTGACTCTACAGCAGCCTGTCTGCCTGTTCTACCTTCATGAACATCTGGGGTGTTGTTAAGACAGGATTCTCTTGGGATAATGATGTGGGCCAAGTTGCTCACCCTTTCTGTGCTGGATTTTCCTTATCCACGAAGCAGTTTAATAACCATATCTGTTGTAAATTCTAGAACGCAGTGAACTTAGCTCTGATTCTGGGATCTGGGGACTGCTTAGTAACTGGAGGGCACCTGCTGGAATTTCAGTTCTACTTCTCTGTACTCACCAAAAACAATAGAGCCCCACCTGTTGACTCCCAGAATACGGCCCCAGAAACCGGTTCTGTGTTCTCCAGCTGCCCTTTGTGGGATGAAATGAAGGGAAAACAGAATTACTGACTCTTTTCTCTATAGCCAAGCCCTCTCCTGTCACTGTAGTGGTTGTCACAGCACAAGGACTCTCTGACCATTTCTCTCAGGAGAAAGGGAATTATGCTGAAGGAGCGATAGCGGAACAGTTTCAATGATTACCATGAAAGTACACAGTTACAGCACTGACGTCATAGTGAGGAAGATAAAGCTGATTTGATTATTTCCTAAGATGATTTTTGGTGTTTGTCAAGTGGGGTTTTTTAATGGTATCTTGATTTTTAATATAATATTTTATTAAGTCTTTGAGAATTTCATGCCTTATATTTTTGTCATATTCACGGCCTCCTATTTCTCCCTCTAACTTCTCCCTGATCCATCACCCTTCTTGAATGAAAAAGAAATAAAATAAAATAGGAAAGGACGAACGTTCATTATAGACATGTGAGAGAACATGGCCCATAGAGACATCAGGGAGAGTTCAGAGTGGACATGGCCCTGAGCCATGTGAGGGGAAGGTAAAGGGAGAGGGGCTGCTGACCAAGAGGGGGCAGCCTGGGCCAAGAGACTGGCATAGCCAAAATGGTGGGATATATAGGGAAGAGCGGTTAGGGAAAGGGAAGGCCAGTGCCTGGGCTGGAAAAGTTTAGGGTAGGGGGTGGGATGTGCCAGCCATACCCTGTAACAGGTAGGGACTGAGGGATGCTGGGAGAACCTGGTGACCAACACCCATCCTGATATATTAAATAGGCCCCTCAGCTGTTTGTCCCATGTTTAATACCCAACACTCCTTTCCTGCTTCCAACTTCAAAGTTGATTTTTAAAAGAAAGCGATGAGCTTGAAAATATATTTTGTCAACGCAAATAGCCAGGGTAGCAAAACCGCATGTGAGCATTGGCTTACAATGACTTGTTGCTTAAAACATGATTGGAAGTCGGAAGTAATAACTCCAACTGTAGCGAAGAGTGGAGGTGATGTTGCAAAGGATGGGGAGTAGCCCGCTCCCTTCTAGGTTTCCTATATTCGTATCGAGTTAACAACCTACCTTAAAGCCACTTAAGACTGCTCCCCTACTGTGTGCTGAAACTATTTAACCTGCCTAGAAAAGAACACTGTACCAGTCAACCTCACTTGCCTTGGATTTCCCTCATAATCAACATGAACAGCCTAAGCCAGTGTATAGCTGTGATCTTAGCTCACTCTTCCTTGCCCCTGATCCAGAGCCAACCTGTGGGGCATGGGAGACTTTGTCTCAAAACAGACAGACAGACTACAAAAAAACAACTGCAATGTGGTGTTGTATTCCTCACTGAAAATTATTAAATTGTGCATATTGTGTGCCAGCACCGTTTTCTGTTTTGTTTGGTTTTGATTTTTTTTTTTTTTTTTGAGGCAGGGTTTCTCTGTGTAAGAGCTCTGGCTGTCATGGAACTGACTTTCTAGACCAGGCTGGCCTCAAACTCGCAGAGATCCACCTGCCTCTGCCTCCAGAAAGCTGGGATTAAGGTGTACACCACCACACCCAGCCCACTGGCATCATTTCAGTTTCTGTGATGTGGTTCTTTATGCGTCACGACTCAATCATTGTTGTTAAGACTGTCTCAGGAGCCGGGCAGTGGTGGCGCACGCCTTTAATCCCAGCACTCGGGAGGCAGAGACAGGCAGATCTTTGTGAGTTCGAGATCAGCCTGGTCTACAAGAGCTAGTTCCAGTGCAGACTCCAAAGCCACAGAGAAACCCTGTCTCGAAAAACCAAAAAAAAAAAGACTGTCTCAGGAGTCTGTCAGTTACTAGAAAGAACAAAATTCCAGAGCCTGGAGGACCCAGAGTCAGCCTCTGGCAGGCTCCTCCCTCTTGAGGATTAGCCACCAGCAGGTCAACTGACCCCTTTAAACCTCAGGCTCAGCAACACCTCACTTCCCCACAGTGCCTTCCAACAAGTGAGTTCTGGGCTCCAGGGTCTAGACCATTTTGGATCCAGTTCTACAGATTTGGCTACCTGATTACTGGTGTGACCAGATTTCGGGATCCAAGCGCTGCCCATCACAGACAGTTTAAATTGTTCTCTACTATGCACTTCCGCTTGCCCCACATTAACCTTTAGACACACCACTGATGTTTCCTCTGTGTAAACTCTTAGACCTGATGCCAAATCAAAGAGGAGGGAACCGTGAATTTGATTCATCTCTAATGACATTTATGCCTTTGTCAAACTGCCTTTCAAAAAGGGTTGGTTTAACCTGTGGTTTTTTTTAAATTTATTTATTATGTATACAATATTCTGTCTGTGTGTATGTCTGCAGAAGAGGGCACCAGACCTCATTACAGATGGTTGTGAGCCACTATGTGGTTGCTGGGAATTGAACTCAGGACCTTTGGAAGAGCAGGCAATGCTCTTAACCACTGAGCCATCTCTCCAGACCCTTAACCTGTGTTTTGGAAAACAGAAAGCTGTGGTACTTTTTTTTAAAATCTCAATTTAAAAAAAAAAAAAAAGCTCAGATCCAGAATTTTAAAGGTTGCTAGGCTCGATTAAATATGAGAAAGTCCACCAGAAAATATGAGCTTTCTCATTATTTGACCATAATTCATTAGAGAAGAATGCTAATGTGTGTGCTCTGTGAGTTACGACCAGAATGAATGAATGCATGTTTATACATCTGTGTCTGTTGATAATTATTTCGTGATTTTTCTTCCAGTTTCCTTCAGTCTTTTTTGAATAGAACAAAGGAAACCGTTTATTAGTTCTTAAAGGTTCATTTTTTTTCACCTAGTTTTGTTTTGTTCTGAAGTGCTGAGGATCAGACTCAGTACCTTCCACATGCCGGGCCAGCATCTGCCCTAAGCGATGCCCGCCCCTCGCCCACGCTGCTATATTTTAACTCTCTTGCTATGTGTTGTGGACATTCAGCGGTTTGTGCTTTCCTGGCTGATTTTGTCAGGAGCCTATCACCTTTAGGCTACCGAATGTAGACTATTCGGGTCTGAATTATTGATTACATTTTTTTAAGGTTTTTTATTTTTATTTTGTGTATGAGTATTTTGCCCGCCTGCTTGTATGTGTACCACATGTGAGCCCGGTGCCTGTGGAGACCGGAAGAAGGTGCTGATTCCCTCACAGCTGGAGTTCCAGCCGTGTGGGTGCTGAGAACTGAACCCCGGTCCTCTGCAAGAGCGGCAAAGGCCCTTAACTGCCAGCTGCCTCTCCAGCCACACTTGCTCCCGCTGCAAGTTTGGTTCTACCTCCTTAGTATTCATCTCGAACTTTGATAAACCACACTCATAAAAACACCTATATCATGGATTGTTGCGAGGGTTAAAACTCACTGGGAGCAGCTCCGGTCCTACACAGATTAATTTTAGGTGTCATCACTGCTATGTGTGATGTTCTCCAGTGTAGTGAAGCTTTGTACCTCGTTATTGAAATCAACGTATTTTGTTTACGGTTCAGTGTATTTTTAGGCAAACACACCACCAGTCTCCTGCCAGCTCATTCAATTCACCGAGTCCAGCCGGTTAGGGATGCAATGTGTAGGAACTGCAGTGTGCCCTGTGCCTGAGGCTCTCATGTGCCGAGGAATTTGTCTCTGTGTTGCTCTGACCCTCTCAGTCTACACCAGACCTGCGAGGAGGGATGCCCCCGCTGCTGACCGGAAGAGCTCACCCAACTGCGAGACCAGTGTTCCTGAATTTACTTGTAACCTCTTTCTTTCAGTTCCAGCAAGTTTGCTGCAGTTGGCTTCCACAGAGCCCTGACGGATGAACTGGCTGCCCTGGGAAGAAGTGGAGTCAAAACGTCCTGTCTCTGCCCTAACTTCATAAATACGGGTTTCATCAAGAACCCGAGTACCAAGTAAGCAGGAACCAGAGCAAGACCGCAGGACCAGTGGTTGCTATGGAGCTCATTCTGTGGGGATTAATCCCTGAAATACCTGATATCTGATGCTGTTAGTTCGTCTTGCTTTCAGATTCTGTAGGTTGTGGGGAAACAAGGAGAGAAAGTGCAGAGAGCATGGCTAGAATGCACATCTGAATGACCCAGCTGAACTGGTTAATCTTTCCTGCTTCTTCAACACTGGATCAGGGAAGGTTTCAGGCTCATTCCGCACATTCGTGTGTCCTGGAGTGCTTGGGACACATGCTGGACTCCCCCACCACAGAGGGGACTTATGTTGTTTGGTTGAGGTAGGGCAGTGGTGGGAAGGGCTCCTGGGTCCCAGGTAGGGGAGTGGTGAGGAGGGTTCCTGGGTCCCAGGTAGGGGAGTGGTGAGGAGGGCTCCTGGGTCCCAGGTAGGGGAGTGGTGAGGAGGGTTCCTGGGTCCCAGGTAGGGGAGTGGTGAAGAGGGTTCCTGGGTCCCAGGTAGAGCAGTGGTGAGGAGGGTTCCTGGGTCCCAGGTAGAGCAGTGGTGAGGAGGGTTCCTGGGTCCCTGGTCAAAAACCACACAGGTCATTCTGGTGCTACAGCGTGAAAGTTCTTCCCTCGGTGGATTTAGAGGTTGTCTTCCAAAATGAGTTCCAAACCAAACTTTATTTGGTTTAAAAAAAAATCAATAAAGAATCAGCCCTGGGGATAATTTTTCATCTTTCGTCCCTGTGGCATTAGCTTTAATGTCTCAGTAATCATAAGTCAGGTCTTTTTTTTTTTCTGTTGGATCTTTTTGGTTTTGTTTTTATTGGGCTGTATTTTTTTCCTCCACTCCCCTCTCCCCTGTCCCCTCCCCTTCAACCCTCCCCCAAGGTCCCCATGCTCCCAATTTACTCAGGAGATCTTGTCTTTTTCTACTTCCCATGTAGATTAGATCCATGTATGTCTCTCTTAGGGTCCTCATTGCATAACGCAGGTCTTAAGACTAAATGATTTCCTTTGGGTAGATCTGTGAAGGACCATTAGTATATGAAATCAAATGTCTAGAATTTGTCGTTATTCCTACACAGTGCCCCTCCAGAGTTTTCAGCAGACAGCCCTTCCTGTTTCTGGGATCCTTTGCATGTCACATTGGTCACATATGTTCTCCCAAGGGCTCTCCCAGTGGCCTTTTGGTTCCATGGGGTGTTTGGAAAGGTCCCTCTCTTGACACACTTACCTACCCATGTCACTTTCTAGTCGCTTGGATGGGAGGAGATGGGACAGTAGTTGGACCCGGTGCTCTGCACACCTGCCAGGCAGGTGCTCGGTCAGGGAAAGCCACATGCCAGTCCTTTCATGACGCTGTACTTTTTACATATAAATCTTTACCTCCATTTATTTTGGCTTAAGGAAGAACTGAGGTTATAACACAGCCTCATTGCTTTTTCAAAGAGCTAATGAGTTATTCTGTGCTATTGTTTAATAACTCATGATTTCCTTCGTGGACCTAAATTTATATCACAAACTCATGTATCTACTTAACTATGCATTTGGATTCTCTATTTGGTTATATTGATATCATAAGGTTTTTTAGCTTATTCTGCCCCCTCAGATTTTGTTCCACTCTCCTCTAATTTGGCCGATCTTTGTGAAGTGTCTTTGAAGTTAATGAGGAATATGTGGGTGACTCACTTGGGAAGAGGGCTCGTTCTGGTGTAAATACGGGCTGAGTGCGAAGCCGATATTGGACCCAAATAGGGAGCTTTTTAAAAGCCCCAGGATCCCTAGGGCCTGACAAACACAGGTGCTCCTGACTACAGTAGGCGCACATCCCGGTGACATCATCACAAAGTGAGAGTCTGGTTAGCAGAAACGCAGGTAACTTAACTTACCCACCCTCCCTAAGGCCACAGCAGCACAGTGAGGAAGCATCTGACCTCACTCACTGGAAACTACAGCTTCCTGCTGCCCAGCCAGACAGATGCAAAAGTTAACATTTTAAATACAATGTGTTCAGAGCATATAGCCATCTAAAGCTAAAAGACCGTGATTGAGCTGTGAGCCACCCTATGTCCATCTGTAATATAAGACTTATTTTCTCTTTAGTTTCTCCATGGGTGCAGTCATTGTACTTGGTATTATATTAAATAAGGACATTTTTCTTTCTTTTCTTTTTAACCCAGGAACTTCTGTTTTGTTTATTTAATTATACTGAAACTACTAAGTAGATTTGTTTTACAAAGCAATATGCAAGTTGCAATATCAAGCTAATAATAATTTTAAAGATTTACATAGTGATCTAATTTATACTAGTAATGGATTGCCAGATGATTCAGCAGCAGTCAGGGTTGGTGCGGGATTAGAAATGTAAAATTCATCCTGGTGAGTTACACCACGTTTGGAAGTAGGAAAGAAACCTCGTACTGATTGATAGACAAAGAGCCCTCCTGTCTTATCTTAAGGGACCTATGTGTGATGCTAAGAATCTTTTTTTTTTTTTTGTAGATTTGAAGTTACAACTAAGAATCTTGAAGTATAGATTTTGCAGAGAAATGGTTGATAAAAATCATACCATTTAGTCAAATCAACTGGGTTTTCTAGAACTGATTCACATTTCGTGAATTTATAATGTTGGTAATACGTGGACACATTCTTACAGGCTGCTCTGAGACTGACTTAGTTTACTTAATATGATCGTTGCCAGCTTCACCCATTTTCCTGAGAACAACATATCTTCGTTACGGCCAAGAGCGTTCGTCGTGTGTTTACCGCCTTTTCTTTACCGTTCCCCTGCTCTTGGACACCTAAGTTGCTGTCATCACTTACCCTCCCTGACTAGAGCTGGAGCAGACACTGGGTGCAAGGTCTCTGCGGCAGGCTGGTTTGCAGTCGCTCATGCCATCCTAGGAACGGTACAGCTGGATCTAGGGTAGACCCCCGTCCTGATCTCCCCTCTGCTTTACTGGATCTAGGGTAGACCCCCGTCCTGATCTCCCCAGCAGCGCCGTGAGGAAAAGCAGAGCTGGGGCTTGTACTTGACGGCTGGCGTGTGCTCACCTGAGCTCGACTTGGTTTTGAAAGCGCTGCCACTCTGACTGGGGGAGGTGGAACCTCAGTGTTTGTATTTCTTTGGTGGTTGCTGAAGCTGAGCATTTTTCCTGTCTTTATTGGTTATTTGTAGTTCTTTTGAGAACGATCTGTTTCTTTAACTTATTGTCTGGATTTGGTGTCTTGATATTCAGGTTTCCAGTTCTTTGTACAATCTAGACATTAATCTTCCGTCACATGTACAGCAAGCTAAGATTCTGCCCCATTCTATGTCCATCTGTCTTCACTTTGTGTTCTTAACTTTTCTGTGCAGAAGCTTTTTAGTGTCACCCCAAAAACATCTGTGCTAAGATGCAATTTTGTCAGAATACAAAAGTAGGGCTTCTGGCAGGCGCCTGTGGTTCCAACACTCCGGAGGTTAAGTTTCTTTCAGTCCAGGCAACAAGGTAAGCCCTGTCTCAAAACTAAATGAAACAAACAAAAAAGAAAACAACAAAAACAGAAACAACCAAAGAGCCCCAAAGCAAGACTGTCTCATTCAGAAATCCAATTCTTAATTCTATTTGAATTAACTGTTAAACCCTAATTTGACCTTGAAGGAAGAAAAGGACACCGACAGGTCAGCTGGGTTGGGGAGCTGAGTTAAGGAGAAGGGAAACCTTGTTTATTAAATCCAAGAGCAGGCGTGCCAAAATAACACTTGCAGCTTTCCTCTTATCTCAGGATTTAAATGTTAAAGTAACATATTGGCGTCTGTGTTCTTAAAACTCTGGGCATCTTTCAGTTATTAAAATCAGGTGCCACATTTTAAAGCTATTACTCTTTTAACCGCACCCTAAAACATGGCTGGACAATGCAAGAGCGCCCTCTTCTGGCAAAACTATATCCATACAAGAAACAGAACTTTTAAAAAATGTGACTAGGGTCAACCCCAACAACACATGGTCTTTTTCTTACACCTCAAGCCCTGGGGCAGACGCTATCTAGATATCTGATCGATGAGCCGACTGAGGCTTACAGATAATCTAACAACTCAACCGTGAGCCACAGAACGGAACCTAAGACATGATTACACAAAGTCAGGTTACTCACTGAAGAGACTGAACAGCTTCCAAGTGGCTGAATTTGTCAGGCGGTGGTGGCGCATGCCTTTAATCCCAGCACTCGGGAGGCAGAGGCAGGCGGATCTCTGTGAGTTCGATACCAACCTGGTCTACAAAAGCTAGTTCCAGGACAGGCTCCAAAGCCACAGGGAAACCCTGTCTCGAAAAACCAAAAAGAAAAAAGAAAAAAAGAAAAGAAAAACCAAGTGGCTGAATTTGAAATGATGGCTCATGTTAATATTGGCATTTAAACCCACTCTAAAGGGCACTCAGGTGTCATTTATCGCTTCTTGTAACACAGTGTAAGAAACAAGCTTTCCATAAAGGCTAAAATTCACTGCTGTCTAAATTTATGGAAATTAAATGTTATGCATTCCAATTAAGTTCTTGAAAACTAAGAATTATTTTTATTAAATAAGTTTGAATAATGTACTGACTGGTTGTGTGTCAGCTTGATACAACCAGGACAGAGCCTCAGCTGAGGAAATGCCTCCATGAGCTCCAGATGTAAGGCATTTTCAGTTAATGATCAATGCAGAGGGCCCAGTCTATGGAGGGTGGTGTCAACCCTGGGATGATGGTCCTGGGTTCTATAGAAAGCAGGCTGAACAAGCCAGAGCAAGCAAGTCAGTAAGCAGCATCCCTCCATGGCCTCTGCATCAGCTCCTGTCTCCAGGTTCCTGCCCCGTTTGAGTTCCTGTCCTGACTCCCTTTGATGATGAATAGTGATGTGGAAGTGTAACGTAAGTAGACCCTTTGCTCCCCAATCTGCTTTTGGTCGTGGTGTTTTTGACACAGCAATAGAAACCCTAAGACAGCTAGCAACAGCCTACTTCAAAACATTTACCTGCCAAATGCNTTTAAAGGCCGCTTTGCACCTGCGCACCAGGGTGGGTTGCGTAGGTGCGTCAGATGCTGATGACGAAGATGGTGGGCAACCCATTCTTTGCACGTGTGTGGGGGGGGGGGCGGTGGAGGTGGCTGCGCATGCGCACACATGGGTCACACCCCCATGCATCTGCCTTTAGGACCCATGGGTGGAGTGATAACATACAGAGAAACCCTGTCTCGAAAAACGATAACAACAGCAAAGAAATGAATTGAAATATAAAAATTAATTTTAAGTGAATATGTTTTTCAAAAGTACTTAGTATCATTTTCCTAATATACTTGCATGTCTCTTCTAGGATCCTTCCTGAACGGTTCCTGGCAGTTTTGAAGCACAGGCTCAACATTAAGTTTGATGCAGTTATTGGATACAAAGACAAATGATGAAGACTCTGGGTTTCATGAAAAGCTGACTTACTGGTCTCAAGTTGATTCCTTCCCTTATTAATCAAAATTTTAATGCTTTAAATCTTCTGTTTTTCTTGTTATCTTGTTTCTTCACCGTCTCTTTTTGAAGTTTGATCATACTCACGAAAGCCAGTTTCCCATCATAGAACCAAGCGGCCTTAAGAGTTGCTCTTATGGAAAGGGGAGGGGAAGATGGTCAATTTCACGATAATACTTTTTTCAGATTTTGCAGCTCATCCCCAAGTGTTCAGAACTTGTGCTGTCCATTTTTATTTAAGGTATTGCCATTGCATTTTTAGCTTATGTAATTCACATTTCCTCTTCTGTTCCATATAAATTAGAAACTAGCCTCTCCGGAGGGAATGAAGGACCGTGTCTAGTGTCATTTCACCATGGTTTCATGTGCTCTGAAACATTCCAACACACATATCAGCACTGTTTCCTGAAATACCAGTCCCAGGAATCTGGGGGTAGATGCTCTTGCAAGGATAAAAGCATCTGCAGGCTTTCAGGCTGAAGTACAGGACAATACATTTACAAATGATAATAATGAATGGACCACATTTCAGTCCTCAGTGTCTCTGCTACACACAGAATATGACCTTTAAATTAAAGGAAAATCAGTGATGCAATAAAGTCTGTCTTTTTCTTTGTTTCTTTTTGTTGTTGTTGTTGTTTTGTTTTGATTTGTCTCTAGAAGTTTCTTGAAGGTGAGGTTCAGTGAGGTGGGGCTGTATGATCAGGTTCAGCTTGGGTGGGGCATATAGCCCCATTGACAAACCTAACAGGCACAAATGACTGGGCTCCATTCCTACCATTCTGCACCACATCTGGCCTGTTAGCACACTTGAAGGAGTGTCAGGGTTCGTGGCCCCAACATAGAAACTAACAAGAAAATAAGGAGACACAGTTCACAGTCATCTCGGAAGGGCATCTCAGGCTTCATTCATTCCTGAAGATCTACCCGCATTTATTTTACAAAACACCTTTAATCTCCCAGGTAAACCAAGGTGGATACTCATTAATATTCTTTTTCCAAGGTCGGGAGGGCTACCAAAACATCTGCAACTTAATTCACCAGCCTTGGAATCAACACTTCTTTCCAGGCGATCTACATCATAATAAAGGGAAAGGAGCCTTGCATCCTGGCCTTTGTCATGTTGCTAGCTTGTTTGGCAGGATTGCAGCTGCCTTGGGAATTAAGCATGGCCAGGATGCCTGCCTATAAATATCTTGTATAAAATATGGACCCACAAAGGAGAAGCGCGTGATATGGTAGTTCCTGCTTCCTTTTGTAAAAGCTTTATTCATTTGGCTAACTTATATATTTGCCAACCTTAGCTGCCAGTGGAGTAGGCATGGTGGAAGCCTCCAGAACTTCAGTAAGAGAACTCACTATGAATATCAGCATACTGATAACATTTCCCTTTCCCCATTAAACGCATTTTAGCTTCCAAAATTTTCATCAGAAATTAATGCAAATATGGACTTTGACAGTGTCCAGTATGACCCTGCTTCTTTGCATATGATACTGGCCAAATGGAAACTCATTTCTTGAACATTAAGACACACTAGGCAGATTGCCACATGATTGTTACAGAATATTTGTGTACATTGTGAAGCTATGTCTTTGCCCAAGGCACCTTCTGATTGAATAGCCAATAGCTAGGCAGAGAGAGGAAAGGGGGAGGGGGAATCTAGACACAGGGATTTTGCCAACAGACTTGGAGCAAGTCAGGCATACTGTACAGAGGAGAGGTAACTGAGTCACGTGACAACGTAGATTAAAAATATGAGTTAATTAAGTTCTTAGAACCAATTGAAGATGAGCCTAAGCTAAGGTCAAACTTTCATAATAAGTCTCTAAGTTGTTATTTGTGAGCTGGTGGTCCCAAAAGAATCTCAAACGACACATGATCTCACAGGAGTCCTGTGCCTCAGGACTGTTAGGAGTCAGACTGGCTGTGGACAGAGCCCCAGGAACTCAGAAGAGCAACCCTGTGTCAGAGCCGCACTCTGCAGGGATGGTGAATGTATGCAGAACAGGGAAGGGCTTCTGGGGTGGGGGGAGTTCCTCTGTGTTTTTTAAAAAGCTTTCTCTAATTCACCAACATCAGGCAGTGACTCCTTTGGCTCAGAGTCTGAGGCTCATTACATGTTTGAAGTTAATCCTCACTTGAAATCTCTCTCCCTAGTTTGATGAGAAAAATCCACCTCATTCATCCATAGGGCCGCCTCTGAGAATCACACCCAAATCCAAGACTTGAGAGATTGTCTGCCAGCTGTTGGGATTGCGCTTCTGCACTGGGACCACTTTGGATGGGATGACTAGGCTTGATTGTCAGTTTTAGATTAAGGAATGTCTAGGGAAATAGCAATGCTCAATGCTGGGTGTGCCAGTGAAGTCATTTCTCCAGACAGTGACTAAGAAAGGAATGTCTGTCCTGATATGGCAGCACTGTCCTATAGCCTAGGACCTCAGGTGGGACACAGGGGAGGTAAGGGACCCCATGTGTACTCCAGGCCCTAACTACCATGAATGACACTCAGTAGGTAGACCAGACTGTCCTGTCCCTTGCATGTCTCTCTCTGCAAACCTAGTGCTGGGACTAGAGATATACACCATACATGCAAACATACATACATACATCCCTAGTT
>JAQHUG010000138.1:705186-731752 GCA_028555095.1 Dicrostonyx torquatus
TCAACCTTGAATGCTATTCCTCAGGCACTGTCTACCTTGTGGTTTCGATTGTTTGTTGGTTTAAGATTTTGTTTATGTGTGTGAGTGTTTATCTCCATATATGTTTGTGCACCTGCACCATGTGAGTACCTGGTGTCAGTGGAGGCTAGAAGACACCAAACCCTTGGAGTCACAGATGGTTGTGAATTGCCAAATGGTTGCTGGGGCCTGAGCTTGGTCCTCTAAAAGAACAGCAAATGCTCTTAATCCCTGAGCCATCTCTCCAATCCTTGCCACATTTTTGGAGATAGGATCTCACTGAGACCTGGGGCTTTGCAAATTAGTCAGGGGAGCTGGCCAGCAGGCCATGGGCATCTTGCCTGTCTCCCCACCCACATCTGCCTGTCTCCTCCTCCTGGGGAAGGGGTGCAAGAGCGCACCACGTGGCTGGCTGGGGCTCAGGCTCAGGTCCTCATGCTAAGTGTGGCAAGCACTTCGATTTAGCCGGTTTCCTGACATTGGTGGTGGTGGTTTTATTTTAAAGGAAGCACCGTACAGAGGAATAAACAACACTGCAAAAGCTACACAATAAACTCCATTGTTCAGCAGTCAGCCTTCTGAGGTGAGGTTATGGCCTTCACCCTGTTAATGTGCCGGCTCAGAAATCAAAATCTTGTCTTTTCCTACTACGAGTCAAATATTCCAGCAAAGCTGGAGGGGAAATGACAGAAATTACATAAGACCTTAAAGCCTACTTACTGCTGTTTTAAACTTTCCCTCTGAGCCAGTGTCAGACTCGCTTCCTTCGCTATGACTCACTTACCAATATATTCCAGCAGAGGGCGCTCCAAGCATTTTACAATTATTTCTGCGGCGCCCTCATCTCGGTCTCCTCTACCTAATTCCTTCCAAAGGTAAGTTTTGGCCCAGTTCTTCTTGGAGCGGTTATTTGGCTGGTCCTGTTTCCCCCAAGAGTACACTAGGAGCTCGTAGGCTCTGAGCAACTTGAGCAGAGTTTACTTTCCAGCGTCTGTCTTTGTGTAAGTAGGTCATATTTAAATATACATTATGAAATATTGCCTCTCTTTCCCCCCTTCTTCTCCACCCACACTTTCTCCCTCCCTCCCATCACCGTATCCCAGGCATTCAGAGTGATTTTCACGCTTGGTTTGCTATAGAGCCCACACTGGGTGATAATCTATTGATAATGATCAGTTTCCCAAATGTAGTTATCTCAAATGATAGCCCAGGGTATTTTTATACCTTCATCTGGCCGTCTAAATACATCACAGTGTTTCTATATCTAAAGTGCAGACCCTCGTAACAGAGATAGAGTGCGGACTGTGGCAAGTAGCTGGGTTGCAGCTTATGCGACATCTAAACCATGATGAAGACACCTTGGGCCCCTTGAAAAGAAGCAACTATCACGAAATCATATTTAAAATGTTCATTTAAAATAATAAATAAACAATGGTCAGCAAGATAGCTCAGAGGGTAAAGGCACTTCCCAAGAAGACTGACGTGCTAGGTTCTAGCCCAGGAACCCACATGATAGAGGGAGAGAACCTCCCACAAGTTGTCCTCCCACCGCACAAAGATGGGGACATGCATGTACCCTACCTCTTGCGACACAGATAAATGCAATTTTTAAATAATTTAAGTAATAAATTGGGGATGGCGAGCTAGCTCAGCAGGGAAAAGCCATTGCTACTCTTGTAGAAACTTGGGTTGAGTTCCTAGCAACCATAGCTAATTCCAGAGGTCTAATGCCCTCTTCTGGTCTCTTTGGGTACTGTATGTATATGATAAGCACTTATTATTCTCAGAAACACATAAAAATAAACACTTTTTTTTTTTGGTTTTTTGAGACAGAGTTTCTCTGTAGCTTTGAAGCCTGTCCTGGAACTAGCTCTTGTAGACCAGGCTGGCCTTGAACTCACAGAGATTCGCCCGCCTCTGCCTCCAGAGTGCTGGGATTAAAGGCATGCGCCACCACTGCCCGGCTAAATAAATAAATCTTAAAAAGTAATAACTAAAAAAAGGGACGGGAATGTGGTTTAGTAGTGGAGCTCCCTGCCTAGCAAGTACAAGGACTTAGTTCAGTCCCCTGGCACCAAAAAGGAAAAAAATAAGTTGAAAAATGTTGACTTTCTCCTAAGACAAAGGCATAGATGATAACACAATAAAATTTTGTATTTTAAGGTCTACTTTAGAAAAAATACACTTAAATATAAGATGTATAAAAGTAGAAATTTAAAAGAAAATATTTTTTTCTTATTTTTAAATATTTTAAAACAGGATTCTGTTCCTCTTGTTCCTCCTTTTATTGGGACAAAAGGTCTCACTGTGGTGCCCAAGTTGATCTCGACTTACTGAGGTCAGATTAGCTAGCCAAGTAGTTCATTACAAGCACATAGCACCCTGATAGGTTAGGGTTTTTTTTTTTTTAGGGGTCTTACTATGCAGCCCTGGTTGGCCTGGAGCATGCACTGCAGAGACCAAAGTGGTCTTGAACTCACAGAGATCTGCCTGCTTTTGCCTCCCAAGTGCTGGCATTAAAGATCTCTATCACCCTGTGCACCCCCACGCCCACCTAGAACTTCTTAAAGAAGATTAAAAAAAAGTTCAGTCTGCTGAGTAAAATTGATCAGTTTTGTTACTGCCCATTCAAGACACTATTAGAAAGCAGGATTGTTCAAAGATAACTTTTAACAGGCTACCACCAGTGTGGCTGCTCCCCAGAGCTAGGTGGAGAAACCATATTGCTAAAGACGCTGTGTGCTCCGACTACAGGACACGGGGAAACTAAGCAAGACCTGGGATGAGAACGTCGTCCCTGCTTCTGCACAGCATTTGTAGGGAAACAAGTGGGCATCGTGCTATGAAGAATAAGGCAGATTGAGAAAGGTGAATCCAAACCAGGTGTAACGGTACACACCTTCAATCCCAGCCCTTGGGAAGCAGAGGCAGGCAGATCTCTGGGTGTTCAGGGCCAGCCTGGTCTACAGAGGGAGTTGTAGGACAGGCTTCAAAGCTACACAGAGAAACCCTGACTTGAAAAACCAAAAAAGAGAAAACAGAAGATGTCATAATGAAATCCATCACTGTGTGCTAACTTTAAAACTGGGTTGTATAATTATATGCCAGGAGGAACCGATTGCTGTCACACAGCCACATTAGACATGCCAGAATTCCCCTAGATTATCACAGATAATAAATAAATAAACCACCCAACATTTTAGAACATTCATAATGTGATGGCTAATCTTGGTTGTCAACCATCTGAAATCAACTAAAACCCAACAACAGGGCACACCTGTGAGGAGATGTTCTTAACTGGATCAGCTGAGATGGGAAGGCCCACCCTAAATCTGGGCCACACCTTCTGGTGGCAGCCTTTATAAAGGGACATGGCAGAAGGGAGCTTACTCTTTGCCTGCTTGCCCTCACTCTCGCTGGTGAGTCCATCCACACTACCGCTGAGGCATCCTTCACTGGTGTAGGAGTCCACTTCTTCGGGATTCCAATATGGTTTGAAAATGGGCAGCTCTCTAGGACTTCTGCAGGACCTCAGCACCGGATTAGGGCTGCTGAGACATCCAGCCATGTAAGCTGAACACCTAGTGGATCCTTAACCTTCCTGGCAGAAGACTGCCATTGCTGGACTACTCAGACCACACCACAGCCTGTAAGCCACTCTATCAAAGCCCATATCTACTATATCTATCTATCTATCTATCTATCTATCTATCTATCTATCTATCTATCTATCTATCTATCTATCTATACATATACATATATATCATCTATCTCTCTAATTAATCTATCATCTATTTCTCTAATCTATCATCTATCTAATCAATCAATCATCTAGATATCTACCTACCTATCATCTATCTCTCCTATCTTATCCATTCTATTCCTTTAGAGAACCCTGATTAATACACACAAACATATAAGCACACACATATTTTATTTTCTTTTTTCTTTTTCCAGTTAAGAAGCACTGTTGAAGGAAAGGAGCCAAGCAAGGAACTAAGCATGAATAATGATTGCTTGGTCATTCAAGGTCTGCTCAGGACTGGGTTTAGCCCCCAACACACTCTGGAAAAGAGTCTAGAAACTACCATGGCATCACACTCCCCACCCTCTCCCAGTCAGTGAGGGGACAGTGACTCAAGTCACCAGCGTCCTCTGCCCACTGGTTGAAAGTATCTTCAGCAGAGGAGAGCAGAACAATGTCCCAGCATTCCTCGCCCCCTTGCTGTTAGGTCAGTTTGCAGATGGGAAGAGCCTTAGGTAGAGTTGCCATGTCTGCTGGGTGGGAGTTTAGTTTCCACTGGACTGTTCTGCCCCACCCCATGCTGCAGGCATGCCTGTAGAACTACAGACAAATCTTAACCCACCCGCTTGTTCTTTCCAGTACCGAAAGAAGATGATTTCCCCATAATATTCTAAAAGCCTATTCAGAACAGGTAAGGAGTGGGGGTTAAAGAGGGCAGAGTGGGAATCTAAACGATCACAGTTGAGTTTAATGGGTTTGACCCAACTTAGTGTATGGAGGCAGAAAATATGCTTAACTCTGAAATTGTGGCCCCTGGATAGCAAACATAAATGGACTACTTTTCCCAACTGAAATTCTAGAGAACAAGCGATCTCTTAGATAAACGGGTTATTGAGGCATTAGAGAGGCTGACCAGGAAGAAAAAGGACTGGTCCTGTAGCAGGGCCCAAAGCCCAGTGGCCAGGCGAGCGGCAGTTGGGAAACTCTGAAGATCTCAAAATTAGATGTTTTATAAATCAACTGTGGGCAGGCCAGTATACATTGTTTACTCTGGCTATAGATAGGAGGTGTGACACTCCACTCCTCTAGAGGGAGGACAGCTGGCACAAGGAGACAGTCGCCACCTTTAGATTGGGGCTGCAAGCTGTGTGGTGGCATGTATAAGATCAGATAGGATTTTAATTAGGGGTTAACATACATTAAAGAACAATTCTTAGTTGTGTTCTCTCTCCGCCCTGCCCCCTAGCCTGTAGCTTGCTACTGATTATCTGCTCCACATATTCCTGGTCCTTCATGGTTACAGTTAGAACATCTCAGCAAGAGATGAATTCCTAATGACGCGCGTACACAGAAACATTTAAGTAGCAGAAAAGACATAGTCTGTAATTGAGGATCCCATATCTAGATTCAACTGCATTTCAAAACAATTCAGAAAAATGGGCTGGAAAGATGGTTAAGATGGTGACACCCGAGTATGAGGGCCTCAGGTCCACCTCAACACCCACGTTAAAAAGCTGCGTGCGGCCGGGCGGTGGTGGCACACGCCTTTAATCCCAGCACTCGGGAGGCAGAGGCAGGCGGATCTCTGTGAGTTCGAGGCCAGCCTGGTCTACAGAGCAAGTTCCAGGACAGGCTCCAAAGCCACAGAGAAACCCTGTCTCAAAAAACAAAACAAAACAACAACAACAAAAAAAGCTGCGTGCAGCTGACTAGGCCTGTAACCTCAGAGCTGGGAGGCCAAGACAGGATGTAGCAGGAATGTTCTGTGGGCACAGAGCTCATTATTATTAATTATGAATGCTCGGCCTTAGCTTAGGCTTGTCCCATAGCTCTTTTAACGTAATCTGTTTCTATTCCTCTACGTTTTGTCTCGGGGCTTTTTACCTTTCTTTCATCCCACATGTCCTACCTCCTCCTCCATGTCTGGCTGGCTGGCCCCTGGCATCTCCCTGTTGTCTCCTTTCCTTTCTTCCCTGAGCCTAAATTCCTCCTCCAACATAATCTCCCTGCCCAGAAGGCCCACCTATACCTCCTCCCTCACTATTAGCCATCAGCATTTTACTAGATCAATCAGGTGTCTTAGACAGGGGAGGCAAAACAGCAACACATCTTTGCATAATTAAACAAATGCAACACATCTTCACATAGTTAAACAAATATTCTGCAACAACAGGAGAGTCCTGGGGGGTCACTGGCAGGAACCCCAGAACCCTCCTGTTGTTGCGGACCCAAATCCCTGAGCTCCACGCTCATTCTCAAAGATGAAGGTGGAAGCAGTAAAGGAGGCCACCCAATGCCAATTTCTGACCTCTGACCTTCATCTAGAACTCCCGTCCTCGCCCCTGCATGCACACCCCTCAGAAAAACTTCCAAGAAGTCCTGAAGACCCAAGCCTACACTCACTGCGCGCCGGACACCACACTGAAACCACCAGAAGAATGAACCGGTGTGTAGATACAATCGACCTTAGCTTCTTCCTCGGGGCCGCTGGACAGGACTCTCCTGATCTTTATCGCCGAAGCCTTCGCACATCATTTAGACTGTATTAGATGTTAGAGAAATGTCAGAACAATTGAGAGTGGACAAGTGCATACTTGGGTTTATGCAAATGTATAGCATTTTACCCTGAGTCTTGGGCATTGGTATCCGAGATCTTCTGGGAACAAACCCTGTGCAGCCAGGCAAGGCTGGGTGCCCATGTGGTACAGCATCAGGGAAAGTGAGATGACTCTAACGGAGGTGCTAACCAAGGAGCCGCTGGTCCTTGTTTTAAAGTAGGTCATCAGCTGACTCCTGGGCCAGCCCAGAGGATTATGTGACAGTTGGAAATGAAGGTGCTCTACATGATCATCCGACCTTTGAGAAAAATGTAAAACAGCTGCCAAGCTACATTTCTCCAGGCAGACCCTTGCAAACCTTTCTCCAGCCTGCTCAGCGTCAGATTTCCCACACCTCCTCTGAGCTGGGAGCTCTCCCTGAGGGCAGGTGTGTCTCTTGAGGATGTTGTTTGTGCTCCTGAGAGTCAGGAGGCTCTCTGCGCATACCGGTGCGCTCTTGCCACATCAGCTCTTTCTTTTCCAACTTCCCCCAGACTCCACCTGCATCTTTATTAATATGTCTGATATTGCCTGAGTGTGTAAACAGCTCCCTAGCAACTCTCAGGTAGACTGCCCACAGACAGTGAGAGAACCCAACCCGAGGTAGCTGCAGCTCCCTGTGGGAAAGGATCAGGTTGCAAAAGAGGGCCGATGTGTGTGTTTGGGGGAGAGGGATGTCAAATGGACAGTTATTTACAATCCAGGTTTTTTTCCTAATGAAAAACAGCATTTTGAGCTGGGCGTAGAGGTGTAAACCTGTAATCCCAGACTTTAGGAAGTGGATGTAGGAGGATCAGGAGCTTGAGATTTGAGGCCAGCCTGGGCTACATGAGACCCTGGGATCAGGACCTCGAGGTTTGAGACCAACCTGGAATAGAAAAAAGAAAGAAGAAAAATAGTATTTCATATTAGAGGAAACTGTTCTGGGTAGTTTTCAAAAGTCATTACCGGAATGGATTGAGAGTCAAGCTCGGTAAAGCATTTCCCTACCAAGTGTAGAACCCTGGATTCAATCTGCATCATCAGCACAACCACCACACACCACACACACACACACACACACACACACACACACACACAATCACACCACACAGTCCTAATTTCCTCGGTGTGTAAATGGCTGCTTGGTGTGGTAGACGGCAGCAAGGGTGATTACATATCTTCCGCCCCAGCTCCCTCTGGCCTTATTCCTTCCTGGTCTGACAGTTGTGGGCTCCTCCAGCTGGGCACACATCCAATCACCCTCTCTGCTTGTATAACTCAAGCCTCTGCGGGTGGCGGAGAGAGCAACTGAACCCTTTCAAACAGGCTGAACAACAGGCCGTTTTCTTCTATGAAGCTGCCTTTGCCTCTGAGGAAATGAGCTGAAATATTTCCTCCTGGCTCTGCTTCCTTGAAAAAAGAAATATAAAATTATAGCCTTTTTTTCTTTTTTCAATACTGGTGTCTAAGTCCCCAAAGGGAATTCCTCGGAGGATGTGAGGTACTTTCTCTATCCCTGTGTGCAAGGATTATGGCTGTGTGACTTCTAGACGTGTCTTCAAAGCACTCCCAACTCAATTAAAGGGAAACAATTGCCTTATCTACAAAGATGGCGACGTAACAACCCTGGAGTGTTCCTGTGCAGAAGGTCGAGGTCTAGTGAAGTAAGTTCACACACCTGTGTGATTACTCAGTCCTGTTATCTCTGTCTGTGGTTTCCCTCTGTCGACCTCCGCAGGACTCTCGACCACTTCTTTCTTCCCTGACAGCAAAGGGCGATCTTATATTGCTTATTATAAACAAAGGGAAACATGAAAATTTAGCGGGGGAAGGCACATGGTAATTTGGAAGCTGACATATTTTACTCATGCAAATGCTATCTTTTTTTTTAACGGACAATTACAAGGCCTCAGAGCCTTTTTAATGAAACTGTCTTAGTGAAGGTCGCCGCTTCAGATACAACCTTGAAGTGCCATCGGGTACAAACTACACAGCGTAAGTGTAGATTCATCATCTCTGTCTGTGGTTTCCCTCTGTCAGCACAGTCCCCAGGGAGATGCTGTGCTCAGGGACATCGAGCCCCAGACCCCTGCACTTCTGACCCGCCAGCAACTAGTTCAGAGGATCTTCTGAGTCCTTGGGTTCAGTAATTAGAATCACATACAAATCAGGATTGTACTACATTTATAACTATATTTTTAAATAAAGAGTATAAATGAATGTAGGTCCAATGAAGAGACAACATAGGGTGAGGTCTGGGAAGGTAGCAAACACAGAACTTCTGTAGTCTTTCCTCATGGAGTCGGATATGTCACTCTCCCAACACATCAGTGTGATCTCAAACCATGAAGCACCACTGAGATTTGGAGTGCAGATCCATTACTGAGGTTTTCTTAAGTAGACATGTCTAAGCTGTGGGCCATGTGATTGCAGTCCCTGTAGGTCAGGAGGTCAGGCTAATATCACATGAGAGGAGGAAGTTACATAAGTTATTATAACCTATTATCCAACAGATTCTCCATTGCAGAAGTATTGTGTCTCACGAAACACCCGGACCTGTGTCTTCTCATAGCCAGGTTGGAGCCTAAAGGTCACTGTAAGAAGGAAGTAATACACCTTTGTAATCAACCCTGTAAGACACTGGCACTCTCTGGCAAAGGATGGAGGCGTGGAGCTGGAGCAAAGAAGAGTGTCCATTTGTTTCTATTTTAAAAATCTTTTCCGAGATAAAGTGTATTATGAAGATGTAAATGTGATGTCTGAGAGTTAATGTAACATGGAACTACATCTTAATAAAAAGGAGGATGTTCCAATCCAGACATGGTTGTCATGCCTGTAGTCCCAGCACTCAGGAGGCTGGGATAGGAAGGCTGCTGAGAGTTTGAGGCCAGCCTGGGCTACATAGCAAAACCCCATCTCAGAAAAGAACTACTTTTCATAATTTGGAAAACATGGACTTGATACATATTGCTATGAAAACATATTGCCAGTTTCAACCAAAAGTATGAATAAGCTGGGCATGGTGGTGCCTGCCTTTAACGCTAGTACCTGGAAGGCAGAGGCAGGTGGATCTCTGAGTTCAAGTACAGCCTGGTCTACATAGTCAATTCCAAGACAACCAAAGCTAAATAATGAGACTGTGTCTCAAAAAAAAAAAGTATGAATGAAATTTGCATTAGAGCACCTTACAGACATTTCAAAAATAAGTTTTTCTTTGTGTGTACCTGTAGTGTGTGTGTGTGTGTGTGTGTGTGTGTGTGTGTGTACTGATAAACAAACCTGGGGCTTTGCACATACTAAGAAACTGTTCTACCACTGAATTATACCCCTTGTTCAAGTCCCAGTTGTTCATTTTTGATGTTGTTTTGAATGGGAGAAAATTTCTCTTATCCTCACATTTCAGATATGGCACCAAAAAGGTTTCCAGTTCCCTATGCGTGCAACCTGAGAAGTCAGATGTTAGGCAGGGCCAAGGCAAGTGGAAGGTCAGTTGACCTGGGCATGGCAGAGTAGCAAAACTGAAACTCTAAAATTGAAACAAAATAATGATGAAAGCAGCTGGCACGTTAGTAACAAGCTAAACAGCCTTCCCAACAGTGGGAATAACAAGGAGCGGCACTGAAGTCCCAGCGGCCATCTCAGGATGCCTTCTGTTGGAGTTCCATCAGCAAATCCATCCCCAAAGTCCTCCGATCCATCTTCAGTGGAAATAAGAACAGGGAGCCTCTGGGGTGAATATAGTCTCCTCATTCAGAGCTGCACCCTTACACCTTCCATTCAAACTTTTGTCTTACACAGATATTTGGAGCCAAGGTGAGAACTACCCATGGTCATTTAGAAAGCAGGGTTGAAGAGCTGTGACAGAGTTTACGGGAACAAAACTTTGCAGAGTTACTATCTGGCCCTTATACAAAGTTGGCATTCATCCCCTTATTTATTAAAAACATACTCTATATCAAGTACTATATGCTTTTCTGTCTTAGAAAATTTTCAAACAAATGAAAAAGACAGATAACTAATTAAAAAGCCTGCAGGTTAGTGGTTAGTGCTACTGTAAGGATAAAAATAAGTCTCTATATGTAGAGGGACTGTGGGGCAGGAGAAGTCTTCCTGATTAAAAAGTCTAAGTGAGCCGAGTGGTGGTGGTGGGCACCTTTCATCCGAGCACTCAGGAGGCAGCGGCAGGCGAATCTCTGTGAGTTAGAGGCCAGTCCAGTCTATAGTTCCAGGACAGGCCCCAAAGCTACAGAGAAACCCTGTCTCAAAAAACTAAAAAAAAAAAAAAAAAATCTAAAACTCTAAGTGATACTGGATAGTTGTCAGAGTTATGCAGCAAAGCGGTAAAAGAGGAAGTGTAGCAGGCTCTTTCTTTGGGCACCAGCTCACAGATAATGACATGGAGACTTATTATTAATTATGAAAGCTCAGCCTTAGCTTAGGCTTGTTTCTAACTAGTTTTTATAACTTAAATTAACCCTTAATTTTAAGCCTACATTCTTTGCTGTGGCTCGGTTACTTTTACTCTGCCCATCCTGTGTCCTCTGGCTGGCAACTCTGCCTTTCCTCTTTTCTGGGCTCTCTGTTCAGAAGACCCGCCTTTACCTCCTGCCTAGCTATTGGCCATTTAGCTTTTCACTAAACCAACAGCAGTGACATATCTTTACACAGTGTAATCAAATATCTTGTAACAAAGCCGAAATTATAAAAGCTCAACCAAAAAGGAGGGAACTTCAAATATTTCAGAGATAAAATAAAAGATTACCAGAGATTTATTGAATTAGAGATTTTATTTTTATTCTACATGTATGGGTGTTTTATCTGTATATCCCTCTGTGTACCATGTGAATACAGAGGCCAGAGGAGGGTGTTGGATCCTGCAGAACTGGAGTTCCATGCAGCTTTGTTAGCCACCATGGTAGTGCTGGGAACAGAACCCAGTGCCCTTAAGCATTGAGCCATATCTCTAGTTTGATCCCCAGAGGTTTAAAGATATCTTTGTTAGATTTGTTTCATGGGTATTGGACACAAAAACTACCATCAACTTATTAACATAAAATGAGCCACTGAGCCATGGCCAGGAAGGGAGTCACCAGCGTGTCTTGGATAGAGAAGAAAGGAACTAATTGCTTTGTTTCCAGTTTTGGCCTTTTGAGACAAGCTTTCATACTGTAGCCCAGGTTAGCCTAAGGCTATCATTGTGCAACCCAAGCTGGTCTGGAACTCTTGCTCTGCCTCCTGAATGCTGGGATTCCATAACTCCTGGTTGCGGAAGCAATTATTGAGAGAAGCTTAAGCATGCTGGCAAGGACTGGCATGGAGAAGGGGGATGGTAGGAATTGGTGGGTGGCAGAAAGGGACATGAGCCATGGCCGTGGCCATGGTAGAGAGGTGATGGTCTTCATGGTCAGAACTTTCCTGCTGCCTACAAGCTTTATCTCCACTGCACACGAAGATAAAATTGCCTTCTGATTAAGCTTTCCAAATCCATTTGCAGACCTCATCAGAAATGCCTGTGGAGGGTTAAAAGTCGTTTATTCCAGGGTCAGAGGTAAAGACTTAAATATGACGTGCAAATGCTGGCTGGGTTTTAACTGATGATAAACCCTTTATTCCCACTAAGAACAGTCAGGAAATGACCCAGAAGGCATGATGCCACACTTTCTAGTTTTAGTGTATAGAGCTGGGGGAGGGGAGCCTGAGAATCTTTTTATGGACCAACTGTGGAGGGAGGGAAGTAGGGAGGAAAGTGAATGGAGTGAGTGGAAAAGAAGCAAAGAAAATACTCTAGATTTAGAAAACTACACGATTCATTTCATTTCGATTTATCTTGTTTTTATAAAACCTAGATGTTTAAAATAATTAAGTTAATATATATAATAATTAGGTGAAGTCATTGTTTTGGATATATCACTTTTTAGGGGTCGGCCTTTTCCAGGCTAAGCCTTCCCCTCTTCACTGATATTTGGTATATATTTTGCCTGAACCTGCTATGCCAACAGGAATTCCTCTCTATGCCCAGAGTTGTAGCACTTTCTTCTCTCTGGGGACTTGAGTTCCTCATAGCAGAGGCCTGCAGAAGAAGCTCGAAGGCAATGGTTCCCACCTGTGGGTGATGTTTGAGCGGACCTGGCTCGCAAAAGTAGGCCAGTGGGAGCCGACCCTTCACTACACCTGTCTCCCTTTGAGATTCAGCCCGAGTCTCTCCAGCTTACCTGGGCTGGATCCAGTTTGTGCCTCCGTGCTCATGTTAACAGCTGAGGTTACCTTTCTACAACAAGACTGCCACCCAGTCTATGGCTCCATTTCTTATAAGTTGAAGATTCTGGAACTTTGGGATGCACTGGATAAAAAGAGCTCAGGGGAATATCCTAAAATGTTCCCTTGCTCTCTTTTCCTACGTTTCCAGTGACTCTATTAAGAATTTGGCTTATCTAACCATTTTTTACTAGTAATGATGTTTATTTAGCACGCGGTACTTAGTCAATTACTTCTTTAGTTTGCAGATACAAGCTGTTTTGTGCACATTTTGCAGACAGAGCATGCGGTGACTCTGATTAAGAACAGATAGAAAATCCGGGTTATGGATGGATACTGCTCAAGGGAAGCAGAGCAGGGCCGGAGCGCGTGCCCGTGGGCGCGCGCCCCTGGGCGGAGAGCGAAAACTACATTTCCCAGAGTGCCGCACGCCGCCGCCCCGTCTCCGCGGCTCTCCGGCGCGCTCCGCCGGGCCGGGCACGAGCGAGCGCGCGCGCGCGTCCGCGGGGTGTCCGAGCGAGCGGGGCTGGCGCGGCGCCGGCGCGGAGCGGGTGTGGCAACTCGGCCTGAGCGGCGAGCGCGGACACCGAGGTAATCCCCGCGTCGTCATCCCACCCGCGCTCGCGTCGGCGAAGGGCGGCCTCGCTGCGCCGTCCCAAGGCAGCGAGAGGACCCGGGCGGGCCTCGCGGGCCTCGCTGTCTCAGGTGCTCGGGGTCCCGGGCGGGCGGCCTGCGGGGCGTCCCCTCGGCGGGGCTCCCGGGGCTCTGGCTGTCACCGCACCCGCCGAGCCGGCGAGCGCTCCGGGCTGAGCTCGCGGCTTGCTCCAGGGAGGTCGCCCGATGTATGGACTCACTTTGGGGTTCCTAGCCGGCTCCCGGGTTTGCACGGTCCTGACGATGAGGTTCACGGTGGGAAGCTTGTCATATTCTTTTTCCTGCTGGCAGTGTTGAATCTCATGCTCTTTCGTGGAAATCTTCGCTGTTTTGAATAGTCCTGCTAACCTGCTGCGATTGCCTACCTTGATTTATTTTGCTTTTTTTCCCTTACCTTAAGCTATTGTTAGCGTGGGCGGATACTTGGGGAAAAGGTCTCACTTAGAACCTGGGTTGCCACAAGTAATTAACCTGCCAGGTGCACGTGTTTTTTGTTTTTTTGTTTTTTTTTTAAAAATAATACTGGTTTTCTCTTACATAAGTTAATTGTTTTCACTCCTGTTTCTGCATGTCTGGAGAGCCCTGGCCGGCCTAAGGGGCGGGTGGTATACTCGGCTAAGCAGACGCCTTCTGTTGATGGTGCCCAAGCCTGTAAATGAACGCAGGTAGCTCTGCCATTAGCAGTTGCTTTTCTGCCGGCTTCCTCCTGGCACCTTCGTCAGTCAAACTGACTGACCTACTTAAAACTTTAGTCATGTTGCCTTTAAAATACCAAACAGTAGAAGCACAGATATAAAAAAGAAATCACAAGATGCTGTATTGAGCTGTATGCACTTGGTTTCATATTTATTCTTCTAGTGTCTCGCCCTCACCCCTACCCGGTGCACCCCCTGGACCTTGTGCATGCTCGCAAGCTCACTACCACTGAGTATGTTCCAGTCTGCATTTTTACACTTAAAAGTTATTCTTTCAGCATTTGATACCGTCAGTGTTGATGATTTGTAGTGTCGTATATTCCGTGATAATTCCAAATCCTAATTTAAAATCACAGTGAACAATTAAGCAGAGCATATCATTTTCCTGTCACTACAGAAACTCAACTTTCCCGCTGTCAAATCCTTTGCAGGATCAGAACCTACAGTGACATTCCCCTTTCACTCAAAACTTTGTCCTTTCCTTAGGGGTCAGATGGCATTAGGAGTTGAGGCAGTAACTTGGGTTGATGGACTGCACAAACTGGGCTTGGTGGTGCGAGCCTCTGACAGCACTTGGGAGAGCCAGCCGTTCAAGGTCATCCTCAGCTACACTGAGTTTGCAGCCAGCCTGGGCCATATAAGACCCTGTCTCAAAACAACAGCAACAAAATCTGAAGAAAAAAAAAAGTAAATATTTAAGTTTTCCATTCCTTATATTTGAATTCTCAACAAAGAGTTTATTTTTGTATATGAAGAGCTAAAGACACGAGCAAGAACAGGTGTTTCATAAAACAGCAAAATGCCATGGTTTTCAGCTGTAGGTTCTTTAGTGTTAGCCATTTCTTTTTCTGAAAAAAAGTTTTAAGTAATGAAGCAAGAGGAAATTGGGTATTTAACATTTTTAATTTTTTTTTGCAGTGCTGGAGAGCAAACTCAGTTAAATATTTAAAATACACTAATTATTGTTTACTGCTTCCCTGCCAACATTTTCCATGTGGTCTGTTGGTCTGTTTTCTCTGTTCTAAGGAGGATATAATAGTGGGCTGAGCTCACTTCTGCAATTAGTTCTGGGTTAAAATCCCTGCTCTCTCTCTCCTCATTGGCTCTTTCATCTTGACAAGTTGTTATCTGAACCTCTGTTTCCTTCGCTGTGGAAGAGGGGTAAAAATACTGGCTGCCTCTGCAGTCTTCCTGGAATCGTAAGGATTAGTGGATTTTATATGCGGGGCACTTTATACTCCATGATCTCCAATCATAGCTCCCGTCACATGCTGTGTTTTAAGATGGTGCCAGCACCAGAGCGTTGTAAACACAGTCACCTTTGTTTCGTCTTTGAAGGGTTGCTTATGCTAGTGTTATTATTTGATTGCTTCTCTGCTTTGTTATTTATGATTTGTTTAGTTGGTTCCTAAAAATCAGAAGTAGAATTACGAAGGATTGGAGACATCTTGGAAACTTTATTCCAACTTTATTCTTAGAATCTGTGGCATGCCTACAAATAGTCTTCGAGGAGTGTAAGAATTCAGTGTGTATTTGTGTTTTCTGGACCGCAGACCAGATTTAACAGATATTCAAAGGGGTTCAGGGCCCTTTTCCCGAACTCAACCATTCCTTTCTTTCCTTTTCTTTTTTCTTTGTTTATTTTCTTTGTTTATTTTTAAGAGAACATTTTGCCATGTAGCGTGGACTGCCTCTGAACTTCGTATCCTCCTGTTTCAGTTTCCCAAGTCCCTGGGATTACAGGTATTCACAGCCACACCTCAGATGGGACTGGGGGAGGACATTGAATGTTTAATTTGAGCCTTTTCGAATCATAGGCAAGGCTTCTACTACCAAGCTACACACACACACACACACACACACACACACACACACACACGATTCCAAGAACTACTGGCTTCAACTGTCTCCAACTTTTCTAGAAAACTTGCAGATTTTTTTGAAATGGGAGGGGGGTGGTAGGGCAGAGTCCTCACTTTTGCTCCAGAAGTGGAAGGTGATGTTTCTAGCACAGTGCCTTCTTCCAGAGGCAAGGCCACTGATTGACTGTTATCACTAGTAGACACTGTCTGTTCCCACCTGGCCTGCCAGCTTAGACGGGCATTAGAGTTGGTGCTCCAGGACTGTTACAGCCCAGCATGTTTGAATATTTTAAATGCTAAATGTTAACCTGATTTATTCGGAAATTTGGACATTCTTGTTCCCAGTAGAATACCAAATGATAAGAAAAATTATTTTACCTTTCAAAGTAGGTATTTATGCTTGTAATGATATATTTTTGTATATCAGAAAATTTTAATTGTCTTACATAGATCTATTACTAGATTTTAATTTATGGTTTTAATTTGTTACACTTTTAATCTTGAGGAGTTCACATCGAGTCTATTTCTGAGTTTGAATTCACTCTTATAATAGAATTTGGAAGCACCTCCATGTCAACACACCATTTTCCCTGTGCAGCGATAGACTGCTTAGCTTCAGAAGGCTTTCCAGTGTGAAGCCAGCTCCTGTTTCTCGTTCCTGGCTTGGTTCTTTGGCCTGGTCTGAAGTTCCCCTACATAGTTCTCTGTAGTAAACAGCTTTTAGAATCAGTTCATTACGTGAGTCTCAGCATTGTGGAGGGAGTGGATGAGGAGCCGTGGTACTAGACAAACCCTCCGCTGAGCAGCATCCTTTTCCTTGGACCTTGCCTTTGATACTGGGCAGAAATTTCATTTGAAATGCTGAGGCTTTACAAAGTTAAAGGTTCATAATCTCTTAAGTACTTGGGGATCTGTGGAATAATGAGCAGAACTGTGGCTGTCCACAGTTGCTTTGTATAACAATCATCCCAGCACAAAAGTCACCTGAGAGGACGCTGCTGGTGTTTGTGGGGAGAGTCTTGTATTCAAGATAACGACACTGCTCCATATTTACTTCAGGTGTGAGAGTTTGTGTTACCTGTATAAAAAGCAAATGATGATCATTTTTTTTATCATGGATGGGAATACTGCCTTTTTAAGATCAGTGATTTTTATGGTATTCTACTTTAGAACTCTAAAAAGGTGGAAAATAACGTGTGTGGAGAGAAGATTATTTTAGTACTCACTGAGACACGCCTCCCACACCCCCACACAGAGCTAGGACCGAGACCATGTTTGGACTGATGGTGAGGCCTGGGCTCACCAGTGTTAACTCCTCGGGCCATGCTTTACACCTGTGCGATGTTCGGTGGCTCTCACCATCTCTGAGCCCCTATCCACGACAGTTAAAAGCAGTTCATCTTTGGGTGGGATTGAGATGAATACATATAAATTTTTTAAGTCATCTTAAGTATATGCATGCACATGCACTCTGTGTGTGTGTGTGTGTGTGTTGTGTGTATGTATGTAAGTGTAAGAAAAGGACAATGGTGATCTAGGTCTTTGTTAATGAGAATTCTCAGTATTTCCAACCTAATGTCAGTCATTATAAAGCACACTTCTTTGCTGTAAGAAAACATTAATTGGGGAATTTTTTTATGTTCCTAGTCAAAAACCTCTGGGTAAATACTTTATCAAGGTAAAAACATTCATTTATTAGATGCCTACTGTATACTAGATTCAGAGCCAGGTGCTTTATATCGTATTTCTTTATTTGAATTTCACAACCACCTTAAAGGAAAGCCAAAGTTCAGAGTAATTTGTGTGATTCACCCAATCCTCCACAGCCTGAGAATCCCAGACTGTCTGACGCCCTAGTCTCTATGAGCCACTACTTTATATGCCTGTGTTAGACATGGCTAACATATTTCTCCAAAGGATACAAGGCAGAAGCTTTCTGTTATGCTGCAGTAGTTTAGAACACTGACTTCAACCCAGGGTGAAACCATTGGCTGTAGACCAAAGCCTGCTCGCTGCCTGCTTCTGTGACTGCGGATGTGTTAGACACCTGTGCCCCTTTGTGTCTGCACTGTCCACGGCGAATGGTTTTCACAGAGGCCGCATTGCCTATGGAGGACCAAAGCCTGCTCGCTGCCTGCGTCTGTGCCTGCGGATGTGTCAGACACTTGTGCCCCTTCGTGTCTGCACTGTCCATGGCGAATGGTTTTCACAGAGGCCGCATTGCCCATGGAGGCTAGTTTCCTGTCTAGCTGTTATACCCCCAGGATTGCTGGCTCCTGAGCTAGACCAGTCCTGTTCCTTTATAAATGAACGACCCATGAGAGGATGTAACATCCCAGGGATAAACACCTCACTGCTGTCAGTTTTTACTGATCCATCACACTTCTTTGAAGGACTGCAAAATCAAGAGAGGTGATCCTTCTACACAGGATTTTGAAATATAACAGGGTATGAGCATAAGCCATTTAAAATCCCAGCTGGAATAATAATATTAGGTCATTCTCCCTTAAAATTAATTTGAAGTGCTTTGGGAAGATTGTTCCTGTGACCCATGCCTAAAGTTCTTTGGCCCAGTTTGAAGTTCCCCTACATAGTTCTCTGTAGTAAACAGTGTTTAGAATCAGTTCATTACGTGAGTCCAGAAGAGCAAATGTTAAAAGCACTCACAGTCTTTATTTCACAAGTAGAGTGTGTATAGTTTGTATGCAGGTTCTTAAGCAGTGACTTGGTGCCGTTGGATTTGGCGTAGGAGTGATAGTAGTAAGGAGGGCGGTTGTGTGAGGGGAGCCTTTGTTAAGGAATATCTGATGGGCGTTAGCCAGAGAAGCGAGACCAACAGAGGAGAATGTAGGAAGTCAGACGTCAAAGACTTGGCTGTGCCTGGGTAGAATGGGAGCTTTGAGGACCCGTGGGCTGAGATACCACGGTTAGCAGCCTTACTTGCCATTCAGGCTACAGTTGCTGCTCTTGTGCCAGCCTGTATGTCCCTGTCTTTGCCTTGACCACATAGTTCTTGCTGCTGTCTGTCTGTGACCCTCTCTGGATGATCAAGCTTCGCAATACCATTTGGGGGCTTTATTTTAGTTTTTCGGGTTTTTTTTTTTTTTTGGTTTTTCGAGACAGGGTTTCTCTGTGGTTTGGAGCCTGTCCTGGAACTAGCTCTTGTAGACCAGGTTGGTCTCGAACTCACAGAGATCCGCCTGCCTCTGCCTCCCGAGTGCTGGGATTAAAGGCGTGCGCCACCACTGCCCGACTTTTTTTTTAGTTTTTAAGTAAAATTACTTTGTACATTTTAGGTGGTGATTTTGAAGCAAGGTGTCTCTGTGTAACAGCTCTGGTTGTCTTGGAATTATCCTTGTAGACCAGCTGGCCTCGAACTCACAGAGGTATGCCTGCCTCTGCCTCCTGAATGTTGAGATTAAAGGCGTGTGCTACCGTGCCTGACCTGTGCATACATTTTTTAAAAGGAAAATATGAGATAAGATAGTTGAATATGGTTAAGATAGTTGAAAATTTTCCTCACAATTAGAATCTGACCTTCTTTTTTGAGTCAGGGTCTCTCTTTGTAGCTCAGATCTGGAACTTTCTATATAGCAAAGGCTGACCTTGAACTGGTAATTCTCCTGTTGTAGCCTCCCAAGTGCTAGAATATAAGCCTAAATATAATATAGAATACATGCTACCATGCCTGACTTTGGGGCCTGATTCTTCTGAAGCAGGTGTGTGTGTGTGTGTGTGTGTGTGTGTGTGTGTGTGTGTGTGTGTGTGATTTGTTTTCCTGTGTATTGGAACTTCTGAGTCTGTCTAGACTAGAGTCTCAGTGATGCAGACGTTCCTAAGTGAGCTTTGTCATCAAGTGATTTGCTTATGGGATTGGATGATTGGCAGATGCTGCTCTGGGCATGTCTGGTAAAGCTGAGCAGTGTCTGTCAATGGCGTCTTCCTTTCTGGCACAGCACGGATCAGCGCTTCTCAAACTCTTTGTGGTCAAAGACTAGTTTATGGAACAGTATTTTGACAAAAGACTGAAAATGAAATGAAAAGGGAATAAAGTTCATAGCTGATGATTCAGGAGAAGGGAAGCTGCTCTTCTGAGTGTCACTCTGCTTTGTGGATTTGTTAAGGCTCCATTTTCAGCTCCATCACTTATGTCATGAGCAGACTCTGCCTTCTGTATCTGTTCTTCTGTAGCCTCCTCAGAATCTGCAGCAGAGCCTGTGACAACTTCAGCCACGAAGTGTGTGGTTATAAACCTGTATGACTACTGTCGAGCATCAAATGTTTTGTGTGTGTATGTTCATGCTAAATTTGGCTTGTGTGTGCATACTGTAAAAATTAGAACGCTTTTAGACGCCTAGAAAAATACTGATTCTTTGTTGGCCACATGTTCCTCAGCTTTCTACCACTGTAACAGAATTATGAAGATACACAGTTTATAGAAAGAAAAGACTAATTTAGGCTCACTGTTTTGGAGGTTCTAGTTCATGGTTAATTTCATGACTCATTCATTGCTTTGGGCCTGTGGTAAGACCAAAGAACATGGCAAGGGGTGTGTGTCCTGAAGCAAAACAATCAGGAAGCCCAACATGGCCCAGCCTCTCTAAGGGCATTGTTTCTGATACTTAAAACAGAGGTTTTCAACATGTGGGTCACGACCCCTCTGGGGTTGAATGACCCTTTCACAAGGGTTGCCTAAAACCATTGGAAAACACAGATATTTGTATTACAATTCATATCAATGGAAAAATTATAGTTATGAAATAGCAACAAAAACAATTTTATGGTTGTGGGGTCACCACCACCGGAGGAACTGTATTAGAAGGTCGCAGCTTTAGAAAGGTTGAGAACCACTGCTCTCAGACTTTCTATTCATCCCCACCCCTTAAAGTTGCTGCCACCTCCCAACAGTGCCTCCTGAGGGAAGGAACAGGCCTTCAAGATCCGAGCTTTAATCACTAGCTTAAACCTGATTACTCTAAATGGCAGTTCATTAGGATTGATTTTAAACCAATTCAGTTTTGGGTTGTTTTTTTTTCTTTTACATGATTAGCTTATTCTTTGATTCTTGGCCACAAATGATGATACATTTATTTTTGCTTGGCTTTATGTTCAAATAATGATAATTTGCTATTCTTCTAGCTGTATGGCATTCTCAAAAGCAATGAGCAATGTAGGTTTCCTCTGAAAAACATAGTTCACACATGTAATGCTCATATTTAGGTAAGATGCATGTCCTGTTGGTTCTGTGTACTAGATTTTCAGAGCATCATGACTGTAATGCCCCAGGGATCCAGTTCAAGCAATGAAAAGATGACCATGATTTGAATGCCTTCTTAATAAAATAGTCCTCTGAATAGAGCTATCATATAAGCATTTATTACTGTAGTAATATTATCATCATTATTAAGATGATAATAATATCCAATATATATCCTAATGCCGTGCTGTTCTGTTGAAGTTCATGGAACCAACAAACCATGGGCTGCAGCCTCTGAACTATAAGCCAGGATACATAACCCTTTTCTCCTGTGACAGGTGATTGCCACAGCTCCTAGAGAAGCATCTCATCCAGTTACTGCGGATACTTAAATGTGGCCAAAAAGCTGTGTATAACATGACCTACTTTATGATGAATGTAATGAAATGATAAGATTACACCACCTGCAATCCACAGCCCCAGAGAGGCTAGATAACAAGGAGGGCCCACAGAGGGATGCATGGATTTCCCTAGGAAGGGGTAAACTGGGATCATGGAATGAAGGCATGTTGGAGCTAGGGTAGAGGGGGATAGTAACAAAAGAGACGTCTTGGTGGGGGGGCCCATTTAGGGCTTAGGGAGAAACCTGGTGCCAGGGAAACCTCAAGGAATTCCAGCTCAGACTCATAGCAATAGTGGAGAGGGTGGCCATCTACTGTAAGCAGATTGGTGACTTCCCTAATTGCCATCAGAGACACTCTATCCAGAGACAGAGATCCACAGACAAGCACCGAGCTGAGCTCCAAGAGTCTTATGAGAAAGAAAAGGAGGAGGGATTGTACACGCCTTAGTAGTTAGTCATTACACTATGTAAGAGCCGCATGCCATGTCACATGTCTTAGTAGTATACATCACACTATGTCACATCCCTTAGTAGTCATCACACTATGTAAGAGCCGCATGCAATGTCACATGTCTTAGAAGTATACATCACGCTATGTCACATCCCTTAGTAGTTAGTCATCACACTATGTAAGAGCCACATGCCATGTCACATGCCTTAGTAGTATACATCACGCTATGTCACATGCCTGTCTATAACTCCCATTACAGGGGATTTTATACCTTCACACAAATGCACAAAAAAAAATTTAAAGAAATTATAAAACAAAAAATAAACAAAAAACCCCACATCAGTTTGTTACACAGTGTCTACATCAAGTCGTTGGAACCTGTGGCCTCTGTGGAGTACTTTTTGTTCAGCCCTGCATGTTTTGTTGGTTGATATTGGCATATAGGCTCCAGTCACGTTTCCTTGTCTTAGTGTTTCAGGGCATCTTGGGATAGACTCACAGGGCGTTTCTCCTTTTTCCTCCTGCTGCTGCTGCCTTTTCTTTTTAAATCAGCTTAGTGTACTGTGAGAAGCAGTAGTTGTTCTAATCTCACTCCTTATGGGTCAGGAATCTTAGATGTGGTTGAAAAAAAATCCTGCTGTCTCTAAGTTTTGGAGCGTAGGTTTAATTGCATTGTTACTGAATATAAACACACAGTCCTGTGTGTTGCACAGGCGTCTGTGTGTGCAGATGCATGTACATGTACATATATGTACTTGTGGGGGACAGGTCTGCGTCAGGTGCTGATGCTCAGGAGATGCCCACCTTGTTTGTTTAAGAAAGAATTTCTCACTAAGCCCTGGAGCTAGGAACTCAGCTAGGCTGGCCATCCAGAAGCCTCAGGGTTTGCTTCTTCCTGCTTCATCTCATTTCCAACTTTTATGTGAGTGTTGGGGATCCAGCATAGGGCTTTATGGTCAGGCACTTTCCTGCTGGGCTATCTTCCCAGCCCTTAGTACACAGTCATTATAAGTTCCATATTACATTGAACTCTTTAGGCAGATTCAAATGTATTTAAGGGAATGTTATTTTCCTACTTTTGCCTTCCTGAGACAAACCAAGAAACCCATTTTTTCCTAGAGAGCAGACAGAGGTGGGGCATTGTTAAAGCCCAACTGAATATGGTTAAAGTGTTGGTGTCGTAGATTCTTACTGTAAGCAACTCCTCCTGAAGCTTGTTTTCATACAAATGAAAATGTATGAAATGTTGTTGGGGGTGATTGGATGCCTTCATTGACTGTTGGACAAGTTTAGGGGAGAGTGAATTACATGTGTATGCGTCCATGTTTATGGGAAGAATGAATCCATGTGTATGTATTCATGTTTATGGGAAGAGTGAATTACATGTGTATGTGTCCATGTTTATAGGGAAAGTGAATTAGATGTATATGTGTACTATGTTTATGTATATGTTTATGTTATGTATATGTTTATGAGGAGAGTGAATTACATGTGTATGTGTCCATGTTTATGGGGAAAGTGAATTAGATGTATATGTGTACTATGTTTATGTATATGTTTATGTTATGTATATGTTTATGAGGAGAGTGAATTACATGTGTATGTGTACATGGAAGCCAAAAGTCCTTCCACGGGAGCCTTCCTCATTTGTCTCTGACACAGGGTCACTCACCAGTACCTGTCACTCACCTGTTAGGTTAGACTGGCTGGCCAGTAAGCTCCAGGGATCCACATCTTTGCTCCCAGCACTACAACTACACGTCTGCACCATCAGAATCAGCTGTGTGGGTGTGGGTATTGTATACACGTGTGTGTCGCTGTGTATGGAAGCCAGAAGTCTTCCTCAATTGTGGTCCACCTTATTTTCTTCTGGAACTGTCTCACCTTGAATCTGGAGATTGCCAATTTGAGTTGACTGGTGGCAGAGCTGATTTTTTATATGGAGATAAATTTGCTCCTCTTGTATGGCAAGCAGTTTACAGATCAGCATGCCTCTCCACTCTTATGTAGACATGTTTGAGCTCTTAAATCTGCCCCAAATCTAACTTCAAATTTAAAAATAATTTTAGAATAATGAATATTCTAAGACTAAAGGGGGCAGTGCATGACTTTAAACATAAAAATAGGGTGGTGATCCCTGCTATCCTAATATTCAGATTATAAGCAATATCTATATCTATCTATCTATCTATCTGCAATTGATATAATCTATCTATATTTATATATCTCTATTATCCACATGTATCTGTCATCTGTATATCTAGATCTATCACCTGTATCATCCTTCCTATCTATCATTTAACTATGAAAGAAGAATTGCTGATCTAATCATTTTATGAGTTTAAGAGTTAGCCAAGATTTTATGTGGTAACCCAGCCTACAAAAGTCAATATTAGTTAATCATTCATGACCAAGCATAAATGTTGCTAAAATATAATCTTTTGGGGCTGAGTATATAGTATAGTAGGTACATGCAAGCACAAGACCTTGAATTGAATCCTCACCTCTACCCCTACCATTTTCTAGAGGGATGACCAATGGCAATAAAACATATTCACATCATACAGAGGGGAATCTTTAACAGTAAAATTGCATATAACAAAACAGGTATTAAGCAAGAATTACAATTACAATATTTATATCTACTTTATCTTTTATCATAACTAAGGAAAACTATAATTATAACTATCTATTCATCAACTCCATTAAAGACTCCAGAAGGATATAATATTACCTAAGTAAACAGGAAGTGCATTGTAAGCAGCTTCCAAAACTCTAGAATTGACAGAGACATCTCGCTGCCTGAACAGTCACCCAAAGTTCTATAACATTGGAGCATCCATCTTCAGCCTACAGGCTGAAGTATCTGAAAGTGTCTGGCAGACTTTTCTATGAAGCAGGAAATCTCAAAGATATTTCTGCCTATATTGGCAGTTTGTCAGTCACTTTCTTCTGGGTCCTGCAGAATGTCTGGCAGTCTTTCATGAAGTAGGAACCCTGAAGGACCGTCTCACCTTTAGGCAAGTTCAGCAGTCATTTTTCTGTGGTCCTGTAAGTCAAATAGTTTAGGCAAGAGCAGTTTCTTGCACAAATGGCTAAAACTCCATGAGGAGCCTCTTTGATGCCCATCATCCACTTGAAGTAATTGGTGCTGCCAGGGGCAGATGTGTCTCATTGTCATGAAAAGTCCTAAGCTCTAAAAACATTTTAAATGACATATTCTGTAATCTCTGAAAGATTTGAAGAATACCTATCTAACTGAAATATATCTCTATATATCTTGACAACCTAACATGACTACAGCTTGACTATTAAAGATGATTATTTGTTAACCTATATTTCTTAATTATATATTACATTTCTAAGTGAGCTTGACAAACACAATATCTTAATCAAGATCAGAAATGTACATACAACAAAATTGACTTTAAATTTGTATCAGTAAATCAAGATCCATATCAATGCAAATCTCTATAACATATCCCCCTTTAAATGTAAATAAACATTTATAAACAGTATTTGGCAATTTGGGCGTAGTTCTCTTCAAAATGATTCTTGCTTTTTGTTGGGCAAAGTAATTTTAAGGAGTGTTCTTGGCAACCTTTCAGGGGAATCGTGGTTCATCAAACCTCATTAGTCTGGAAGGATCTTACAGGTTCTCTTACAGGTTCTCATCCTCTGTGGAAACAAACGAACTTCTTTTCCGAAGCAACAAATCCTTAGCCCCAAATTGTGAAGTCAAGATACCTTTGAAATATGTATGTTGGTTTAGCTTATCAGCCTATACAATGAAATGTTTCTCTGTACTTAGCTCCTTCACAGTCAAAAAATTTAAAGAAAACACAATAATACACATAATCCAGACTCTGTGAATTTTCCATCTTTACATGGCTTGTTTTTACTTTTTCTACAAGTTTAATATTTATTTTTATAATCTTTACTCCTTTAATCTATGACTGTCTATACTCTTTTATATTACATTTACTGTTTCTTTACTCTTTTTCTTCTCTCTCCCAAGACTATGTACATTTTTAAAACACACTGTGTCTCATTTAGAGGCCTTTTATTTGTGTATCTGAAATCCTTTTCTGTCCAGGAGTACTTCTTGAAATGTTAAGCAGTCTTACTAGGACTAAGGCTGCTTTTCCTTTTGGCTCTACCCAATCCAACATGATGGAGGCATATTCGCTGCTTCTGCAAGCTGTGCACACCGCCCCAGTTCCAGGAATGCAGTGGGTCTATGTCACACCATTAAGCAGAATGTAACACGGTGCTTACAAACCCCATTCAAGTGCTCATCCTCCTGAAAGAGCCAGAGTTCATGCCGACAGCAAGGCCCAGGAAGCCACTGTTTTGAAACCACATGTTTTTTTCCTGCTACTGCTGAATCAGAAAGACCTCTCTTAAAGGAATTCTGCTTCTGCTTGCTTCTAGCAAACAGAGCCCACCAGAGAAAATGCTACTACCAAAAAGTCATGCTTAACTCTATTTTTTTGTGTCTAGGATACCTTTTTAAGCTTTCTCAGGTTTTACATGGATATAGTTGACCACTTTTGTTATAAAAAATTAAAAATGCTGCAGGACCCCCGGCAGCAGTATGCAGCAGAGACGCTGTAGGTCCCCAAGCAGTGGTAGCAGGCCATGTGGCGGCAGGCGGCAGGCCCTAAGAGCAGCCAGTCCCAGGCAGAGATGGCTGCCAGTCCCGGA
>JAQHUG010000138.1:735141-754011 GCA_028555095.1 Dicrostonyx torquatus
TGGTGACGTACTGGAAAGGTCTCTAACCTGCACCCATCTCCGGCGGCGGCTCGTGGCTTCTGTTCCTTCCTTCTTTTCCTCCCAGAACTTCCGTTCTGTCTACTCCGCCCACCTAAGGGTTGGTTGGCCTAACTATAAGCCAGGCAGGTCTTTATTAGCCAATCAAGGCACAGAAATACAGGTGGACCCTCCCACAATTCCTGGGAGTTTGTGTTGTACTCCATCTATTTACTGATTCTATGATTTGTAAACCAGGATGGCATGGACTGGAGTTATTTCTCTTATGCTTGGGGTTTTGCAACCTACACTGCAACTGAAGGCATGCAATATTGAGTTTTACATTGAATATGGTGGCTCCTCAAACCTTGTTTCAGAATGCTGATGTATTCTGGTTCCTTCACCTTCCCATTAGAAAATTTAGACTCAGTTTGTCATATTCTTTAACTTCTTATTTGATTTGTTTACTAAGTTGAATTTTCTAGCCTGGAAACTGTGGAATCTCTCCATTTCTTGAGGTTTTCTTCAACTTGCTCCAGTGAAGTATTTCAACGTATAGGTTCTCTGTTTCACTGGGTCTATCCCTGAGCATCTACCTTTCTTGGAAGCAATGAACATTTCAAATTTCTGTTTCCCTTGTGCACTGCTGGTACATAGAAATAGAGTTGACATTTGTGTATTTACCTTGTATTTTGTGACCTTGTAAACTTAGTAGTGTTAGGTGTTCCTGCTCCTTAAAAATGTTTTACATTGGAATGTCTGCTAATGAAATATATAGTAACCTCCCTGGGGACAAAGGACATGTGCATATCTCAAGCCTCATCCCAGAACCCTAGCCATTGAAGTGTGACATGTTCTCTCTCCTATCCCATCCCACCTTTTGAATTTATCAATCAGCCTTAATATCAGGTGTGCCATTAAACCTAGGCTATCTCCACCACAATGTGTCTACAGTTAGAGAGAGAGAGAGAGAGAGAGAGAGAGAGAGAGAGAGAGAGAGATGAAGATCCTAAAGATCCTACAGGGAACAATCTCTGGTACTCTGTCTTCTTAAATGCAAATGTATATACTTCTGTCCCCCTTTTCTATGTACTGACCACAATGGTGCAATGGTGGCCCACTGTTATCACACAGCAGACTGTCTATACAGTGTAAGGTGTCCACAGGAGGAACACAACAGCTCCTGCATATGCTCACTGCTTCCTCCTCAAGGCCAGGAGAACATAGAGAACATGTCTTCTGATACATGCCCATCATAGTGAAAGACACACAGTCTCCTCCTGTAAACCCTGCAGGAGAATAAGAACACCAGGTTCTTGGGACTAGAGAGGTGGCTCAGAGGTTAGGTCCTGAGTTCAATTCCCAGCAACCACATGGTGGCTCACAACCATCTGTAATAAGATCTGGTGCCCTCTCCTGGCCTATAGGATATATGTAGACAGAATACGTTATACATAATAAATAAGTAAATCTTAAAAAGAAGAAAAACACCAAGTTGTTTTTTTTGCAGCCAGAGTTGTTCCCATCTTCCTTTCCTTCCCTTCAGTACAATTTGCACACATTTTAAGGATCTGTTTGGGTCAGTATGGTTTGTTATTTGAGCCAGGAGATTGCACATATTCAGTTACACTATGTCAACAGTTCTGTTTCCTTCCAAGTTGTGCCTTTGTGTTTCTCCCATTATTGCATCAGAGAGAACTTAAGTTTCTTACGTTTTTCTGTACCAGGCTTTTTCTTTTGGGCTCCAATTAGCTCCCATATCATGACACAGATGTATTAGTTTTGAATGCTCAGCCTAGCTTAGGCACATTTCTGGCTAGCTCTTTTAACTTAACTTGTTTCTCGTTATCTACCTTTTGCCTCAGGGCTTTTACTTTTCTTTCCTTCTGTATATCTTACTTTCACCGCTTCTCATGTCTGTCTATCTGGCTTCTGGCCCCTAGGCATGTCTCTCCTCTTGAGCCTAGATTTATTCTCTCTGTCCAGCAACCCCACCTATCCCTCTCCTGCCTAGCTACTGGCCATTCAGCTTCTTAAGCAGGCAAGGTGAAACATCTTTACATAGTTAAATACATATCCTTACATTGTTAAACAAACACAGCATAAGCAGATGTAACACACCTTCACACAGATAAAGCAATATTCCAATATTCCGTAGCATAAACAGATGCATCTTTGCCCAGTTAAAGTTACATCCTTCTCTTCCGCACTGCTCCTCTTCTCTTCCAAGTGCTAGGATCACAACATGCCCCATCGCTAGTAGTCTACTATGACAGGGCTTATATTCAGACCTCTACTCCACTTTTAGTTAATGGTTGTCAGTAGCAGAAGGTAAAGGACCAGCTTCATTCTTTTTCATTTGATATCCAGGCTTTTTGTTTATTTGGTAGTTATTTTATTGTTGCTTTTTTTTTTCTTGTGGGGACTGAACACGTGTTAGGCAAGTGCCCTGCCTCTAGCCAATGGCCCTTGTTTTTATTAAGATCAGTTCTTGCTATGTAGTGAAGGCAGGTTTTAAAACAAGTTTTGTTTCGTTTTTGGGTTTTTCAAGACAGGGTTTCTCTGTGGCTGTGGAGCCTGCGCTGGAACTAGCTCTTGTAGACCAGGCTGGTCTCGAACTCACAGAGATCCGCCTGCCTCTGCCTCCCGAGTGCTGGGATTAAAGGCGTGTGCCACCACCGCCTGGCGCAGGCGGTTTTAAACTTGCAGTGAAGCCACGGCTGTCCTCAAATTTGTAATCCTTCTGCCTACACTCCGGGTCTTGGGTTCATATGTTACCATCGTACCCTGCTGGTGTCCTCTCTGCACCATCTCCTTTTGTGTTAATAATCTAGCTGTTCCCATACATTTTATTTTTGTTAATATTGTTAGTCTGGTTAGATCTTATTTCTGTTTGGTGTATTTGTGTCTTGAGACTTAAATTTTTTTTTCTTGTATGTATCTTGTACTTGGAGTCTGCGTTTCCATGCAGTCTAGCAATGTGTGTGTAATTTGAAGGCACTGTTTAAGATACTCGCAGGCTTGTTTTCAGTGGTCACCAACAGTAAGTCCCATGTACTCGTCATCCATTTCCCACAGTAGGGACATTGCGTGTGGCTTGAGCATGAGGGGTTTACCATGATGGCTCACATTTCACCTGTCTTTGCACTAGCTAGTGTGTCTGCTATCATGTGCAGATTCATGTGACGGCACTATACACACAGTTCCATCAGTGCATTTGGATCTCTTCTGTTCCCTATTTAAAGTCATAGCCTCCCCCTTTCCTTCAGAACGCCCATCTCTGTAGTCATCTGGGACTGTCACAGACAGTGCTCTGGGTAATATGTCAGGACTTTCAGTAGACACCTGAGACTGTAGATTGCACACCTCCAGACAGTTTTACATGCACACAGATACTTGGAAAGAGAAAACTGACTCTGCTCTCTACATGTGTGCCATAACATGTATGTGCCCACTCCTGTACTGTACACACCATCATCATCCATGAAATTTACTTGTAACTTAAGCCCAGTGATAAATTAGTAGCACTTAATGAGACAGAATAATTATGTGAACATACTATAATAAAAGTGCATGGATGCAGTCCCCTCCTTTCTCTCAAAATGTCTTACTATACCATACTCTTGTCATGATGGCAATACCATAGTATGTAGGCAGTGAGATGAAGGATGGTGGTTCTGGATGCAGCATTAGGCTACTACCTATGGGTTACCTGGGATACACACACTGCAGTACCACAGCGGCTACTAAGTGCTAGTGGGTGGGTTACGTCCACAGGTTGGAGACACTAAGCAAGCACATGATTTGCCTCCTGAGCAGGATGGACAGGACTGGACATAGCTTGCCTGCTCCAGGGCTGAAGAAATGGCTCAGAGGTTAAGAGCATTGGCTGCTCTTCCAGAGGACCTGGGTTCAGTTCCTAACACCTACACGTCAGCTCACTACTGTCTATAAATCCAGTTCCAGGGGACCTGACACCCTCGCACAGACATGCATGTAGGCAAAACATCAATGCACATAAAATAAGAATAAATAAAAAAGAAGTTAGCCTGTTAAAAAAAAAAGAGCTTACCTGCTCCCTAGAATGTCCAGTTTCTGTTCAAAACCTTTGAATTATTTGTTTCTAGAGTTTCTTTTAATTTTTATACCAGAGTTGAGTGCACTTAAATTAAAGATGGTTATCATGCAAAATGTCTACAGACTATGCTTCACCCTGATTGCACCTACCAATTCAAAAGCTTTGAGACAGCTGCACCCCTTCGCGGACTCTCATTTGGGGTCACTCTTTTACCACCGAGGAAGAACTGAGCAGTTGTGATAGAGTGCAAACGACCCTCAAAGCCAAAGTCACTTACGTGTTGATTCTTTGTAGAAAATGGTTTTGATTGTACTGCTTGTTTTCTGTTTGCTCTTATTTGGTTTCTGTTTCTTTTTCTTTTTTCCGTTTTTTGTTTGTTTGTTTGTTTTCGAGATAGGGTTTCACTCTAGCTTTGGAGCCTGTCCTGGAACTAGCTCTTGTAGACCAGGCTGGCCTCGAACTCACAGAGATCCACGTGCCTCTGCCTCCCGAGTGCTGGGATTAAACCGCCCGGCTTGGTTTCTGTTTCTTCTGACGGGCTTCATAATGTAGCTTGAACTCAGGATAGTCATGTTGTTTCAGTCTCCCAAGTGCTAGGATCATAGGTGTGCACTACCATGCCTGGCTCTAAAGTAGGGCTGTGAACTTAAGAGAGCTGCTGTGGGGAGCTGGGTTGGTAAATGTTGCACAAGCATGAGGGCCCAAGCTCTCTTCCTCAGCCCCCCTCCCTTCCTCAGCCCTCATGTAAAGGCCAGGTGCTGTGGTGCCAAGGACGGAGACGGCCTAGTTAACACTGTGAACTTCAGGTTCTTTGAGAATCCTACCTCAGAAATAAAGTGATGGGCATTGATAGACCTGATGTAGACCTCCAGCCCCCACACACAGTACTACTACTTCATACACACACACAAAACATCGTTATGGTTGTTGGTAGCTACCGGAATACTTATAGATGCTTCCCTCAGGTAAAGTTCTAAACCTGACAGAAAGTTTCTACGGTAACTTTTGATGTGAACAAAACACCCAAGACAATCAGCTTTCAGGAGGAAATATGTATTTTGGTTCGTGGTTTCAGAGATTTCAGTCCACACTTGTTCTGTCCTAGCGCCTTTGGGTCTGTGATGAGGTCAGTGCACCATGGTGGACGTGTGTATAGAGGAAACTGCGCACCTTATAGTGGTCAGGAAACAGGAGGGAAGTGATCAGGGTTCTAGTAACCCAGCGTCACATTCTGGGGCATGCCCTCACTAATCCGATTCCCCCTACTAGGCCCTACCTCTTTTAAAAAGTTTCAGCACCTCCCAATAGTGTCACAAGTCTGCCAGCAAGACCATTTGGCACAAAGACTGCTGGGGGCCTTGTAGATCCAAACTATAGATGTGCCTGTTTTCTATAACAAATTGTAGAAACCTAGTGACTTAAAATAACACACTTAAAGCCGGGCGGTGGTGGCGCACGCCTTTAATCCCAGCACTCGGGAGGCAGAGGCAGGCAGATCTCTGTGAGTTCGAGACCAGCCTGGTCTACAAGAGCTAGTTCCAGGACAGGCTCCAAAGCCACAGAGAAATCCTGTCTTGAAAAAACAAAACAAAACAAAAAACAACAACAACAAAAAGCACTTCACATCTCAGTTTCTGTGGATCAGAAGTCTGTCCTTAGCTGTATTAAAAGAGGTCAGACTCCATTCTCACATGTCTCCACCATGGAAAATTCTTGCTTCTAAGGTTTATTTCTTAGATGTATGGCTGAGGGTCCTAGGTTTTTACTGTCAAGTAGAGGCCCCCTCAGGTCCCAGGAGTTGCTTTACATGGCGACTCCATGGACTGCAGAGAGCCTTTCTCTTCAGTCTCCTCATATGGTTCTGTGTAGTCTAACGTAATCAAGAGTGTGGCACCCCATCCTCTTCCCACATTCTGTAGCTTACAGGTTGGTTACAGTTCTTCCAGGCAAGGGAAGATGTGACCCGTTGGAGACCACCATCATCACCATCATGTTGTGTGTGCCACAGAAACTTGAAGAACGTATTATAACTACAGTCCCTAAGTTTGCAGCACACATTTTGTTTCCTGACAGAAGCTGAGAGATGATAGGTGAAAAACCCCTAGACCTAACTTTCTGACTAAGGCATTCATAATTCTCAAAAACTGTGTGCCATTGCAAGCCTCCATCCTAACAGTCATCTGCAGTGTTGTTCACAGTTCTGTAAGTGCCCTGGAGTCACTGCACATCTGGGACCCTCAGGATAGCCCTGTTTATAGAGAGAAACCAAGGGTTAGGAAAACCTTCAAGAAAGATCGCAGCCAGTTAATGGTAGCAGATGGTTTAACTTAAAACTCTTCGTTTCTATCAGGTAGGCAGAATTGTAGCATGTATCTGTTAATGATAAGGATATTCATCAGATATGCTTATTAATGAAGTGTGATTTTGTATGTATAAGTTGTATATGGACATGCAGATACAGTGAGGTTTGTACGCTCTCCGTTTCTGGTTGTATATATTTAACTCTTGAAATATTCATGTGAGTGATGTACCATTTCCCAGAAGAGATAACTAAGGTGGAGGCAGTGTCTAGCTGGTGGAATCAGTCTGACATAGAATCTAAGAAGAACCTAATTCAATACAAATAACCTTTGATTTTTGCTTTGCATCCTCAGAGAACGTTTGTGAACTTAAAGCTTTTTAGTTCACAGCTTCTGCTTTTGAAGCAGTGCAGCCATGTTTAGTCCTTTAATTGTTCTTGTATTAAACCTTAAAGATGTTCTTCCACTGATGTAGTTAGCTGAAGTGAGTCGTGTGACATTCAGTGTCAAGCTGCGGGGCACCCAGTATGACCAGTGTGGTTGCGTGTATCATGTTGATACATTATAATCATAACACCTTTTAGTTTATCTCTGTGTTTCACGGTTCTCTCTTAACATTTCAGAAAACTATGATGACAACTGAAGGAACTTTGAACGATGTCTAAAGCTTAGTGGCTACATCTGCCTTCTGTCTTCTCACCCCTAAAAGAGAAAAAGGAATAAATGGGATGTTTCGGAAGAGAGCTACATAAAAAGAGCGGTGCAAATGGCTTCAGAATCTACCAATGGGAAACCAGCTAGGAGTCACGTGACAAAGGGGAGGCGCCAGCACCAGCCAGCGAGGAGCCGGTCCTCAGTCAGCGAGTGCGATGGCGACGACTCCTTCACCTTTGAAGCCAACGAGGCCTGGAAAGACTTTCATAGCTCTCTCCTCCGGTTCTACGAGAACGGGGAACTCTGTGACGTCACTCTGAAGGTGAGGCCGCCTCGTCTTTCCCCGGCTTCTTTGGTACAGCATGGAAAATGAGAGTTTCTGTTCTTACATAAATCGTCGTTACCCTATTCTCAGTTCTTCGTGAATCGGTGTCTCCTGTGTGGCCCACTGATGACCTGATGAACTGATGACCTTTTTGAGTGTGGCATTACAGGCGTGTACTGCACTGTGCTTGCAAATAGGCACACTTTTATGCTAATTTATTATTATTCTTTTTATTGGAATTTTTCATATAATATATTCTGTTTACACTTTCCTCTCCCTCACTTTTGCCAGATCTTCCTACAATCCACCCACCCAACTACACACACACACATACACACACACACACACACACACAAAACCCACAAAATCAGAAACTATGATACACAAACAAAAGACAAGACAAAAAACTGCCCCAATAAAGCACATGAGACAAAAGTCTCCATAGTACCACTGAGGTCATTTGTGTTGACCATCTACTGCTGGGTATGGAACCTGCCCTTAAGTGTGATTAATATGCCTGATGAGACTCCATTGGAGAAAACTGTTTCCTTTTTAAGTGGTTATCAAATGGAGACAGCTCCTTGGATAGGGGTGGGAGTTCAAGTCCACTTGCCCCGACATCACTGGGACCCCATCTGGCTTGGTTCTGTATTAGGCCCTGTGCATGCTGCCCCAGTCTCTGTGAGTTCAATCCTGTTGTGTCTGCAGAACAGTTCCCTTGGTGTCATCCGTCCCCTATGGCTCCTGCAGTCCTTCTGCCTCCTCTGCATGGCTCCCTGAGCCCGGAGGGGAGGAGTTTGGTGAAGACACCTCATTTTTAGGGCTGAGTGCACCAAAGTCTCTGACTCTCTACACATGGTCCAGTTGTGGGTCTCTGCAGGAAAGAAGTGTCTCTGATGGCTGAGTGAGGCACCCATGTGTGCACGTAGTAGAATATCATTTGGAGTCATTTTATCGCTGTTTCTTCAACAGAACAGTGGTATTTGGTACCACCTGAGCAATGCCAGCATGGGTTCCATCTCCTGGAGTGGCCTTAATTTCAATCAGAGGCTGATTGGTGGCTCCCATAGTGTTTGCACCAGTATTTCACCAGCATACCTTACAGATAGGTCACTGCCATCGATCACCAGGTTTGTAGCTGAGTTGGTGGTTACCTTTCTCCCCTGGTAGCATGCAGTAATACTCCCAGTACTATGAACACTAGCCAGTAGCAGTGAAGACTCTCGTTAGGCAGCAGCTCAGGTTCTCCATGATCAGTGAGATTTAGGTAAGTGTTCTCTTTAACAATTGGGCCTTACCCTCAATTTGTGGAGAATAAGCAATTTTTTTGGCAATAACCTGAGATGTTTGGGAGTTCCTAGAAGGCCTTTGGGCTAACAACTCTGCTGACACCAATTCCTGACCCTGGAGGTTTCACTTGGTTGTGAGAGAAGTCTGGTTGGAACTTGTTTCTACAGTTGTTGTGACTCCATTTAGATTTCTTTCATATATGTATTATATATTTAGGAAGCTTCTATAGTAATAGGTAATAGGACTGCATAATGGCCCTTAATGTTAGTTGTCTCCCCCCCATATTTCTTCTCTTGTTCTCATCCCGTCCCTCTTTCCATTTAATCAGCCCACCCCAGGTATCCCAACCACCCCCACTTCTCTGCAACTGTCTATTCTAGTTCCCCTTCTTAGGAGTCCCATACTGGGTACCTAACCTCGGTGTAGCAAGCACATCAAAGGCTTAAAAAGTGACATCGACATATATGAGAAAACATACAATATTTTTTGGGGGGTCTGGGTTACATCAGGATGATTTTTTTCCTAGCTCCTTCTATTTACCTGCAGATTTCATAATTTAACAGCTGAGTAATATTCCGTTGTGTAACTGCACCACTCTGTTATTATCTGTCCATCAGTTAATGGGCATCTAGGCTGCTTCCAAGTCCTAACTATTGTGGATAGGCAGAGTTGAACTTGGTATCCCTATAGTAGGATGTAGAGTTCATCGGGTGTATACCCAAGAATTGTCGAGTTGTATCTGAGGTAGATATACTCCCAGATGCCTGAGGGACCGCCATGCTGATTTCCATAGTGACTGCACAAGTTTGCACTCTCACCAGCAATGGATAAGTGTCCCCCCCCCCTTCCCACATCTTCACCTGCCTGCCCTATCAGTTGTTTTACTGCTCTTGGCTATTCTGACTGGTGTGAGATGAAATCTCAAAGTAATTTTGATTGCATTTCCCTAACGATGTTGAGTATTTAAGTGCTTCTCAGCCATTTGTGTTTCATCTTGTGAGAACTCCCTGCTTAGTTCTGTACCCCATTTTTAAATGGGGTATTTGTTTTCTTGATGTCCAGTTCTTTAGTTCTTTATAAATTTTAGATAATTACCCTTTATCATGCGTGTAATTGCAAAAGAGATGTTCTCATTCTGTGGCCAGCCTCTTTGCTCAAATAGAAGCTTTGCAGTTTGATGAGGTCCCATTTATTAATTGTGGGTCTTAGTGTCTGTGCTAATGGTGTTCTGTTCAGAAAGTCTTTTCTTGTGTAAGTGACTTCAAGACTATTTCCACTTTCTCTTCTGTCAGACTCAGTGAATCAGATCTTATGTAGAAGTCCTTGATCCGTTGGGAGTTTAGTTTGTGCAGGGTAATGATGTGGATCTGTTTACATTCTCCTACATGAAACCATCTGGTTTCACAGTACTATTTGTTGAAGATGCTCTTTGTTTTCCAGTGTATTTTTCTGACTTTTTTTTTTTTGCCAGAAATCAGGTATCCAAAGGTGTGTGCACTTATGTCCAACTCTTTAATTGAGTTCCATTAATCAACATGTCGGTTATTACCACAGGACTATGCTGTTTTAGTACTGTAACTCTGTACTACAACTTGAGATTGGTGGTGGCAACACCTCCAGCAGCTCTTTCATTATTCAGGATTGTTTTCATTATCCTGTGGTTTTGGAGAGAGAGAGAGAGAGAGAGAGAGAGAGAGAGAGAGAGAGTGTGTGTGTAATGGAACTGGGAAGAGCAGAGGAAGGGGAAACTGTATTCAGATTATATTGTTTGAGAAAAGAATCTATGTTTAATGAAAGGAGAAGAAAACATCACTCAAATGGAAATTAAAAAATTATTTTAAAATAAAAAATTTCTGTGAAGAATTGTGTTGGAATTTTGGTGGGGATTTCACTGACTCCGTAGATTGATTTTGGCAGGATGGCCATTTTCACTATATTAATCCTGCAGCTCCAGGAGCATAGGAGTGCTTTCCATTTTCTGATATCTTCTTCAGTTTCATATTTTCAATGTCTTAAAGTTTTTATTATACAAATCTTTCACTTCCTTGGTTAGAGTTACTCCAAAATATTTTTTGAGGTTATTGTGAAGGATACAATTTCTTTCCCAGTTCATTTGTCATTTATAAGAAGGCTATTGATAGCCGGGCAGTGGTGGCGCACGCCTTTAATCCCAGCACTTGGGAGGCAGAGGCAGGCGGATCTCTGTGAGTTCGAGACCAGTCTGGTCTACAAGAGCTAGTTCCAGGACAGGCTCCAAAGCTGCAGAGAAACCCTGTCTCGAAAAAAAAAAAAAAAAAAAAGAAGGCTATTGATGAGCCGGGTGGTGGTGGCGCACACCTTTAATCCTAGCCCTAGGGAGGCAGAGGCAGGCAGATCTCTGTGAGTTCGAGGCCAGCCTGGTCTACAAGAGCTAGTTCCAGGACAGGCTCCAAAGCTGCAGAGAAACCCTGTCTCGAAAAAAAAAAAAAAAAAAAAGAAGGCTATTGATGAGCCGGGTGGTGGTGGCGCACACCTTTAATCCTAGCCCTAGGGAGGCAGAGGCAGGCAGATCTCTGTGAGTTCGAGGCCAGCCTGGTCTACAAGAGCTAGTTCCAGGACAGGCTCCAAAGCTACAGAGAAACCCTGTCTCAAAAAACAAACAGAAGAAGAAGAAGACTATTGATTTTGTATATTTTGTGTTCTGTACTTTTCTGAAAATGATTATCAGCTATAGAACTTTCTCATGTAGTTTTTAGGGTCCTTTATGTATAAGATCATCATTGGCAAATAAAGATGCTTTGACTTCTTCCTTCCCAATTTGTCGTTCCTTTATCTCCTGCAGTTGTCTTGTTTCTCTGGCTGAGGTTTCAGTTGCTGTATTGAGTAGGTTTGGAGAGAGTGGACATCCTAGCCCTCATTCCTGGTTTTAGTGAAAATGTTATTTTTCTCTCTGTTTGGGTTGACTGTGGGCTTGCTGTAAATCGAGTTTGTTGTGTTGAGGTGTGTCCCTGATGCTCCTGTCTCTCCAGATTTTAAAATAGCCATTCTCTGGAAACTACACTATTCTGTACTAGAGTATTGTCAATTTTTACTTCTGTGGCTGAGAATTCAACTTAAGGCCTCACACATACTAAAATAGTCAGATAATTGTTAAAATGATATTTTTAGACTACCTTAAAATGTTTATTGTTGCTGAGCAGTGGTGGTGCACGCCTTTAATCCCAACATTCAGGACGCAGAGACCGGTGAATTTCTGTGAGTTCGAGGCCAGCCTGGGTTACAGAGCAGGTCCCAGGACAGGTTCCAAAGCTACAGAGAAACCCTGTCTCGAAAAACCAAAAAAAAAAAAAAGTTTCTTGTTTCACAAAATGATCCTTAAATATGAGATAATATAGAAAACATTAGTTTAGTGTGGCAAATTTGGGAGATGAAAAATATGTGACTTTAAGCAACTGGCCTAGATTGAAGCTAAAGACTGCATTATTCAAATGAGTCCTCTAGTCTAAGCTGCCTAGACCGCCATCCTTGTCCACCCCGTGTGTTCTCTGCTGCCCTGAGGGAATGTGCTAGAACTGCCTTCTCACTGTGTGTGGTTTTGAGCAGGTTGGCTCGAAGCTGATCTCCTGTCACAAACTGGTGCTGGCTTGCGTCATTCCCTACTTCAGAGCCATGTTCCTTTCCGAAATGGCTGAAGCCAAACAGGCGCTGATTGAGATCCGGGACTTCGATGGCGATGCGGTGGAAGACTTGGTGAAGTTCGTGTACTCCTCCCGGCTCACTCTGACGGTGGACAACGTCCAGCCGCTCCTGTATGCGGCGTGCATCCTGCAGGTTGAACTGGTGGCCAGGGCTTGCTGCGAATACATGAAGTTGCATTTTCACCCCTCCAACTGCCTGGCAGTACGAGCCTTCGCCGAGAGCCACAACCGGATCGACCTCATGGACATGGCCGACCAGTATGCCTGCGAGCACTTCACCGAAGTGGTGGGATGCGAAGACTTCGTGAGCGTGTCACCCCAGCACCTCCACAAGCTTCTGTCCTCCAGCGATCTCAACATCGACAGTGAAAAGCAGGTCTACAGTGCAGCCATCAAGTGGCTTCTTGCCAATCCCCAGCATCATTCCAAGTGGCTGGACGAGACCCTTGCACAGGTAGGGCAGGAGGGGCTGTGTGGAGGTGAGGCTGCGTGGAAGCAGATCCTCGTTGTGCCATTTCTGTGTGCTGTCATTTACAGAAGGGTGTAAGGCTCTGGAGTTAACTCTTCGTGTCCTGTGCGGTTCCTACACTGTGGTAATCTTCATTTGTTGTACTTGAATGATTCTTAGTTCAAATATTTAAAATATCCATATGGAATAGTAATGGATACAATGTTAAGACACAGTTCTACCTATAACATATCTTACTTCATAATGAAGTTTCTAAGTTTTAATGACTCATTTTCCTAATGAAGGTATAGTTATTCCTAACGATTATAGTATTCTGGAAAGAAACACATAGCATCACTTTGGGTGCTAAAGTTTCAAACCTCAGAAATGTGTTTGTTATGATTGTTGATGTTTTTAACTGTACTGTGGGTGCCTTGATAAGGAACTAACAATAAGCCTTCCAGGGCCTGTACCCCATGTTCCCTTTTCTTTCCCTGTTGTCTCCTCTTGCTCTCCCTTCACCTCTCCCTCCTTTTGTTTATTGTGTTTACTGAGAAGTGAAACAAGACTACTTAGAAGAGAAATAGTTTCCTTTACTTACCCTTTTCTGAAATTAATGCTTTGTTACAATTTTGGAATTGATAAACATGCTGATCGGGGCAGGGATGGAGCTCAGTGGACAGAATGCTTGCCTACGGGGAATAAAGCCCTGGGTTTGGTCCTCGACTCGACACAAGTCAGGCATGGCCGTGAGTGCCTATAACCACGGTACTGAGGAGATAAAGGTCAGAGGATCAGAGTCAGAAAGCAACCTTGACTCATAGCAAATTTGAGACCAGCCTGGGCTGCCTTCAAATATGTCTGAAAATGAAACAAAATGACAAAACAAAACCAACTAAAACCACCGGGTACTTGATTTAATTTATTGTTGCTTGGAAACAGAGTCAATATAGCCCAGACTAGCCTGGTACTCTATCACTGAGACTAGCCCCAAGTTCAGACTCCTCCTCTCTTGGCCTCTCATAGTCCGGGAGTACAGATACGATTCACCATGCTCAGTGATACTCAGATTTAATAAAAAAATTTTAATGTTGTTATTAAAATCTTGACATATTAAGAACAAATTTATATTTTTACTCAGAAGAAAACATATTCAAAGTGTGATTATCATTTTTTAAAAGCATGTCTAACAATTATTTTCAACTTTTACTTCATATGTAACTGTCGATGATTTTAGGTCCGTCTGCCTTTGCTGCCGGTTGATTTTCTTATGGGTGTTGTGGCAAAAGAACAGATTGTCAAGCAGAACCTAAAGTGTAGAGATCTGCTGGATGAAGCAAGAAACTACCACCTTCATTTGAGCAGCAAACCCGTCCCTGACTTTGAGTACACGGTCCGCACTACCCCAAGGAAGCATACGGCCGGTCAGTAAATTATTACTCGTCTCAGATGCTTGCCAGAAAGGGTTTGACGTAGCTGAAGGCTATTGTGTGCCTACACCTGATAGTCAGATAATTTGGGTCTGAGTGTCTTAAGGTAGTAATTAGTCAGTAGGTGTGTGTGTGTGTGTGTGTGTGTGTGTGTGTGTGTGTGTGTGTGTATTCATGATTATTAACATCATTTAGTTACTAACATGGCAAATTTTTGGTTCTGAGTTTGGTTTTATGAGACAAATCTCATTGTAGCCCAGGCTGTCCTCAGACCCACAGCCCTGCCTCTGACTCCTGAATGCTTGATGGCTGCTATGCACTTCTGGGCCTGTCTACAATAAGACAATTTTTATAAAAGACTGTAAGTCCTACAAAATCTGAGACAAAGGCTTTTCCTCTGAGGTCTTCCTAGTTCTTTGGGCAGATTAGGCACTACTGGGGCCTTTCGAAAACTTTGTTGGAATTTGTTTGGCTGTGTTGCTTTGTAATCTGTTTATTGACATGTCTTGAGACTGACCTATTCATCAGAAGTGGCCGAAGATCTTTTAGGCTTGTATCTATAGTGCCAGACATTGAGCTTGGCACACGTTACATATTCCAGTACTTGTCATTGTATTTTTCAAAATCCAAAGAAAAGCATAAAAACATACCTAAATGTTTGTGTGAAGGGCTTTGTTAAGCCCTTAGAACTTAAAACTCCTATATTTTAAGAAGCACATAGCTTCCTATTAGTTATACCATTTTCCACTTTATGTTTCCCCAAGAAAAGTGTGTGTGTGTGTGTGTGTGTGTCTGTGTGTGTGTGTCTGTGTGTGTGCGCATGCGCGTGCGTGTGTTGTTTTGATATGGGGTCTTATACACCCCAGGCCAACCTGGAAGTCCCCACATAACTCAGGCTGATACTGAACACCTAATCTTTCCCAAGGGCTGGGATTCCAGGTATGTATCACCGTGCCCTGATCACTTTTGTTTTCATATTTGGGAGATGAGCGAATACAAGTGAAGTCCATCAGCTCATCCAACAGAATCCTGTACATCAGTTCCCTCTGCATTGTTACCAGATAGCGACGTGGGGGAAAGCCTGAGTGTGAGCATGCCTGCTTCTGAAGATGTATTGGGAGAAAGACTGCTATTTCTTCTTCTTTAATGTCAGTAGATAGAGTTAAGGTTTCCATTTACGGCCAGGCAACACTTTAAGTAATGCCTTTAATCCCAGCACTTTTGAGGGAGAGGCAGGTAGACTTTTATCTTGTGAGTTTGATGCCAGCCTAGTCTAGACAGTGATGATGTAGACTTCCAGACAAACCCTGTTTTTCCATCACAGAACTCTGTTTTTGTGAATCCTGTCTCATTTAGTTAAGATGTTTAATTAAATTCTCTAAGTTCACCATTTTCTCTGCTTGTTGTTTGCCATGGGGATGAAGCCTGGGGCTTTGTACGTGCTTGGCAAATGTTCTGCAAACCAGATTTGAATTCAACATTTCAGCAGCCTAGGCTGGTGCCAGAATATACCAGACATTCATGTGTGTGGTCTCACATGTCATAAGATTTCACAGAGGACCCAGCCTTTGGTCAGGGAGACGGTGTTCTTTCATTTAGGGATGGTGGTTCTCCATTTAGAGAAGAGACAACTAAGAATTAGGCTGAAGTTTCCAAACTCTACAGAAACAACATTTATATTCTGATAGCTTTGCCTCCTTTTTAGTTCTGTTTGTTTGTTTGTTTCTTTCATAACATGTTCAAAGGTCACCTATGTAGTTTAGAGATGTCATCTAAGAACAAATTTACATTCTGGGATTATAGTCCCTCCACTGCCGTTATATTGGACTAATTCCTTAATCTTCTAAGACCTTAGTTTATTATAAGATTGACTGCATGATCTTTCTGGTCTCCTCTTACTTGGGTTTCTCTGACTCAGAGTGTGAATTTGTGGAAAGGGGAGCGCGAGTGGGTAAGCACATTCATCTTCGTAGTGACTCATTAAATTAACATTAAATGCCTGTTCTTGCAGGCTATGGGCTAGGCTGTGTATGTGCAGACAGACAGCCTGTGTTGGGGAACTTGATCTGGTGCAGGGAAAAGACAATTGAACAGATAAATTCAGTAGAGCATTGCAGGTGCTGTGGCCACCCAGTGTGGTGACCACCCAATGTGGGGTGCAGAGGATGATGGAAGCTGCTTTGTAAGGGACAGGAAAAGTTTCCAAGAGAAAATAAAGCTCAACCTTTGTTTAAAAAAATACATAATCTTCAGGATCCCTATTAGGAGGAATGTTCTTCGGCTCCCTGTATCTCCCCAGAGTGCTAAGGACATGCCAGGCACTGTCTGGCTAGTGTGTGATGCTCACTCCCACAGCAGGGACATGCCAGGCACTGTCTGGCTAGTGTGTGATGCTCACTCCCNGCTAGTGTGTGATGCTCACTCCCACAGCAGGGACATGCCAGGCACTGTCTGGCTAGTGTGTGATGCTCACTCCCACAGCAGGGACATGCCAGGCATTGTCTAGTTAGTGTGTGATGCTTACTCCCACAGTTAAGGACATGCCAGGCACTGTCTAGTTAGTGTGTGATGCTCACTCCCACAGTCCACGGTCGTCCTCTAGTTTGGGATGACAGTTGTCAGCAGATGGATAGTCCAGTCATGTGTAGGTGAATGACAGTCACCAAAAGCACTGTAGGAGTCCCACGAGTGGGCGCTGGATGTGTGTACTGGAGCTTGGACTGCTGCTAGGGCTGACTGGAGGGCATTTATTTATCCTGTGCTAAAGGTGTAATATTTTCTTGCAGTTCTGGGGATGAATCCTGGCCCTCAGACAAGCATTCTAACCCTGAGCACACACAACTGTAGCCCTAAGGCTTTACCTTAACAGCACTTAGTGCTTCTCAGAGTATGGTGACAATGGCCACCCCAGGAGCCTGTTAAAAATACGGTCCTTAAACCTTTCCCCAGTGACTGAGTCAGAGACTCTGAGGGTCAGCCCCCAGATCTGTGCTCTACACCTTCAGATGGTTCTGAAACACACTGAAGTCTCTGTCTTCCGGTTGTGGTGAGTAGAAACAGAACATGGCACCTTAACCATCTTTACAATCCATGGCATTTGCTGAAGCTTTTTGGATAGAGGTTATGGGAGCCTGTTGAAACAGCTTTTTATTAGATTGTCCTTGTCTTAGTTAGGGTTTTATTGCTGTGAAGAAACACCATGACCATGGCAACTCTTATAAAGGAAAACATTTAGTTGGGGCTGGCTTACAGTTCAGAGGTTTAGTCCATTATTGTCACATCAGAAAGCATGGCGGGCAGGCAGTGCACAGGCAGCAGGAAGAGAGAAGGGCATGCTGGGCCTGACTTGAGCATTTGAAACTTCAAACCCCACCCCCAGTGACACACTTCCTCCAACAAGGCCACACCTCCTGGTAGTGCTGCTCCCTGTGGGCTGTGGGGCCGTTGCATTTAAATCAGCCCAGTTCTGTTGGCAGTCTGGAAGGATCTTGTAACTGAGTCAGTGAGTGGATACCTGTACCCAGATAGTGGCAGCTTGATAGGGACAGGTGGGACATGTCAGGAAAGGAAGGAAGGAAATGCTCTGGACACACGCTGTCTGGGCTCTGTAGGCCTCGGGTGGCTGCGTGGTTTCGGCATGTTCACAGAAGATACTGAGATACAGGCAGTGTAACAAAGAGATGGACCGTTCCTCAGAGAATAGAAAGTGGAGTGGCCAGTGGGCGGAGCATGGAAACAGGACGGAGACCTAGAAGGAGCCTTCCAGACAGGCAAATGAGTGTGTTTAACTGTCTTGTGTTGAGAGGGAAACGTGAGCTGTTGATTGAAGCAGACGGCTCTGCAGTGGATGGGCAGAGGGTCTCTCTGCAGTATATGAATACATTTGTCCTTTTCTCCTGAATACAATCAGTGGACTGGTTCCATTATGACTCTAGCAAGGATACTTGTATTGAGTGAGGATATAAGAAAGGATAGATAACCGATGAATCATAGTCTTTGAAAAGTTCAAGGAAAGGGGGAAAAAAGAAAATTAGATTTTTAACTCATCCTTTAAAAAAACATCACTCAGAAATTGGCAATTAAAAATAAAGTTTTCAAAGCCATGATATTGACCTGTGTCTTGTGCTTTGCCTGCAGGTGTGCTGTTCTGTGTAGGTGGCCGAGGTGGATCTGGTGACCCCTTCCGTAGTATTGAATGCTATTCTATCAGCAAGAACAGCTGGTTCTTTGGACCAGAAATGAATAGCCGGAGGCGACACGTGGGTGTGATCTCTGTAGAAGGTGAGCCTGCTGGTGCTGACCTGGCACCATTAAACTATGGTGCTCTTCTTCATTACATGAGCTTTGAGATTTTCTCTTTATAAGGAAAAATATTAATTGTAACATATTTTAATATATTGATGAAATGTTTGAGTGCCTCTGTCCACAGATGTTTGGCATGTTGGTGCGATTAACATATTAACATATAAATTAGCATAATGTATAAATTAGCATGCTGATATGTAAATTAGCATGTTGGTGTATACTCTATTCTTAGTGAGATATCTCAAACCCAAAAAGAAGAGTGTGGTATGTACTCACTCATTAGTGGACCTTAGCCATTAACAAAGGACATTAAGCTTACAGCTCACAAGCCTGCAGAAGCCAAATAGCAAGGTGAACCCAAAGAAA
>JAQHUG010000138.1:759740-782148 GCA_028555095.1 Dicrostonyx torquatus
CGTCTACATAGAGGAGAGGGGTAGCGTGTTCACAGTACAGTTGTCTACATAGAGGAGAGGGGTAGCATGTTCACAGTACAGTCGTCTACATAGAGGAGAGGGGTAGCGTGTTCACAGTACAGCCATCTACATAGCGGAGAGGGGTAGCGTGTTCACAGTACAGCCATCTACATAGAGGAGAGGGGTAGCATGTTCACAGTACAGCCATCTACATAGCGGAGAGGGGTAGCGTGTTCACAGTGTAGCCATCTACATAGAGGAGAGAGAAAGTTTACAGTACAGTCTACATTCAAAGAGTGAAGAGCTCTCGGGGAGATTATAATCACAATGCTCTTATGTTTTGCTCTCTGTAGGATGATCACTGCACTGTTCTTTATGTTTGAAACCTTTGGTTCAGGTGCATCTTTTTCAATTCATGTAATTTGTTTACACAGAATTTTTTATTCATATTTTAAAAATGAAGTGTATGCAGGGATGCACAAAGAGTTGAATGATGTAAACTCAGGGATAATAGCCTAGGCTACATTAAGAAGAGACAATCAGATTAGGAATATACCCATGACCTTGCTGTGTGACAGTAGTTGAGTGTTGTGTATCCACTGGGACTAGAGCATTCCATGCTTTTCACCAAGAAGCTTATGGAGGGGCAAAGCTGGTGTTTACGTTTCTAATGTTACCAGGGAACGGGAAGTATGAAAGGTTTATCCTCAGAGGCCTCTATGTCTACTGCAGGGTTTAGAATAGCTCAATTTTTTGTGGCTATAGTTTGTCCTTTTTTATTGTCCATAACAGTGAGTTAACTTTCAGTAGGGGCTGAGTCATCCTTTCAAAGAAAAAAATAAATTCTTTTGAGAAATAAAGCAGTGTCTACACAGCATATGATAGAAACAGAATGTTCTTTTTTGTGTGATGTTTTAGTGAAACCCTGCAACTAAACAAACTTATTGGTTCAGAACTGACATTTGCTTTTGGAATCCACAGCGGACTGTTCTCTTATCACCTCAATTAGCTCCTTTGTTATGTAACTGTTTGCTTGGTAATTGAACACTTCGGATTTCTTTATGCAGTTTTGTTGGGTTTTGCATCATTATTAGTTTTGATTTAGGGTAGAATGCATTCCTGATAAATGCAAGGCCCTGGACTCAACCCCCAGAAAAAAATAAAGGAAAAAAAAAAAAAACAGAGCTTGACCCAAGTTTCCTGTAGCCTATGTAGGCCATGCACCGTACAGGTCAAGGGACTAAGCACCTACTCAGAAATTGTAATACATTTTAAAACACTGGAAGAAAACCACACGGTTTAAGGAGCATCCTCAGAAGTGGTTTGCATAGATAAAAATGTCTTCTTTTTCCTGAAACAAACACAGATACTAAAACAGATTTTACTGTTTTTTGCAGGCGAGGAATTGCTTTGGCTTCCTTGGGGGGCCCGATATATGCAATTGGAGGGTTAGATGACAATACTTGCTTCAGTGACGTGGAGAGATATGACATCGAATCTGACCAGTGGAGTGCAGTGGCACCAATGAACACTCCCCGTGGAGGCGTTGGCTCTGTGGCTTTAGTAGTAAGTTTCCCAGACACTCTCATGGGGACGTACCAGTCACATCCATGGCCACATCCGTGGGCAGCATGGTCTAATTCACGCCAGCAGCTACAGGGTTGACTCTGTCCCAAATTGTTCATGAAGCAGTGGCTTCCTACATTCTGCTTGCCGATTAGGACTCTGGGTAAATCCATTAAAAACCTGGTGCCTGTTTCCTTCCTCTAGAACCATGTTTATGCAGTGGGCGGCAATGATGGAGTGGCCTCCTTGTCCAGTGTGGAAAGGTACCATCCACACCTGGATAAGTGGATAGAAGTCAAAGAGATGGGCCAGCGGAGAGCAGGCAATGGCGTTAGTGAACTTCACGGTTGTTTATATGTTGTTGGTGAGTACATGTCATCTCTCTAATATAATATATCATGGCATATGATGACAAGAGCCATAGAATAACACGGTAACAAAACATCACATATAATCCTTAGTAGGACCAGCCCAGAGGTGTGCTTTTGAATTCTTAAAGTTGACATTAGTGCTTCTTGATTTAAATCTTCATATTTAAAACTTCTGCCAGGTGTGGTGGAGCTCAGAAGGCAGAAGCAGGTGGTTCTCTGTGAGTTTGAGATCAGCCTGATCTACATAGGTAGGTCCAGGACAGCCAGGGCTACATAGTGAGACCCTGTCTCAAACACACACACAAAAATCCAAACAGCAAAACTTAGATTACATCTAAAATAGGGGTTGCATTTGATGAAATATATTTGTAAACATAGGATGTGCTTTGCTAAAACCGGTCCTCCAAAGCCTGGGAACCTGCTTTCCTTCTGCTTCATTTCAAAGCAAAAGTACAGTTTCAAGAAAGCCAATGGCTTTTCCATGTGAAGCCTGTGTGAGTCTTTCTGTTGCTTTTTGACCGTTTGAAGTACTGACCTAGAAGGACATGCAGAGCTGTGCTTTCTCAGATTCTTACATGCAGGGAACAGTCTGCCCTGGATGAAGAGAAGGCAGAGTCTGCATTGTTTTGCTCCTAAAGGCGGGGTGCAGTGCTGCCTCCAAGGGGCCTTTCATGACTGAATGGGCATGGGAATGCCCCGTCAGAACTGTCGTGGGAGTCAGAGACAGTGCACATCTGCAGCTGTGCTCAACACAGGCACTGTTGATGTAGTTAGTAACCTTCCTTACAAAGAAGGAGCTCTGCTCAGAAAGGCCGCTAGCACGTTCTACATCCTGGTATACACCAAAGTGTGCTGTTAGGGTTATGTCATTTATAGTTCTTGGAAGAAGTGGGTTGTTGTTTTTAGTGTTTAACATTTGCAAGCCGAAGCAATGTCTGTCTGTGCTCTTGCCCGAGAAGCAAGGGCAATAACACAGTTGACCTCATCCTCCTTTGCAGAGACAGCTGCGTGTCTGTACAAGCGATAGAGTGGAGGTTGAGTTTGAGTGTGTAGAGACCGAAGTTCTTACAGCATATGGTTGCAGCCTTTCACACGTCCAGACTAACCATAGACAGGTCACCACCATGTGTCACATGGCCACAGGAGCATCTTGTGTTTGAACAGATGTTCAAACTCAGATTGAACATTAAAGCAACCCTCTTGGGATCTGGGACAGCATAGTAGCAAAGCTCTTGCCGAGATGCAGGAGGCCCTGGCTTCAACCCTGAGCACTGAGAATTACAACAGACAACCTTGTGAACATCAGATCCGACCTAAAACAGGTTCAGCCATCTGAATAACAGCAGTGAGAGGTGCAGGCATGTGTAACAGCCTGACTGCACCTGCATCCTCTCTGCCTTGGCCTTGATGCTTCCTTCCTTGTAGGGATTGAACCGAGCTCTTTGTGTGCTAGGCAAGGACTTTACTGTTGAGCTATAGCCCGAGCACTGATTCTTTTTTATTACCTAGGGAGATTACATGGAGCTAATAAGAATGACAGCTATAGAAAATGTCACTCTAAAGCCCTGGTCTTCCACATGGACATGAGCAGTAGTGAGGTTTGATTATAAGGAAAAGTTACAGTTGTGATAAGACTGGAATGCCAAAAATCCATCTGGTTATACACATAAAATTAGTGAATTTATTTCATTTCAATTGATATAATAAAATTAACCCATTAGAAGAGATTTATTCAGCTGGGCTAGGGTGGTACACGCCTTTAATCCCAGCACTCAGGAGGCAGAGGTAGGCAGATCTCTTGAGTTTGAGATCAGCCTGGTTAACAGAGCAAGTTCTAGGACAGCCAGCACTGTTACACCAAGAAATCCTGTCTCAGAAAACAAAAAACAAACAAACAAAAAACCCAAATAAAATTAAAAAGAAAAGAAAAAGCTTGAGGGTTGGTTTTGTTTTGTTTTGTTTGAGACAAGGCTTTGGCTGTCCTGGAACTCACTCTGTAGACCAGGCTGGGCTCAAATTCAGGGATCTGCAGAGCCTGCCTCTGCCCCCCAAGTGCTGGGATTAAAGGTGTGTACCACCAGGCCCAGGTAAAGCTTGAGTTTTGTAAGATGTTGAGATTTATTTGTCAGTTATTATGAAATGCAACTCTGTTTTTAAAATGTTTCTCTCGTAGGTGGTTTTGATGATAATTCACCCTTGAGTTCAGTTGAGCGCTACGACCCTCGAAGCAACAAGTGGGATTACGTGGCAGCACTTACAACTCCCAGGGGTGGAGTGGGGATCGCCACAGTGATGGGCAAAATCTTTGCAGTTGGTGGCCACAATGGCAATGCGTACCTCAACACAGTGGAAGCCTTTGATCCAGTGCTGAATAAGTAAGTAACATACTGTCTCTCTTTAGTGGAATGTGATCACTCCGTGGTATTAAGGCTGAGTTCTTTGATTATCCTCTGAGGTCACCCTCTCTCAGTGGATACCCGAGCCCACAGGTAGAACCAAACTCTACATGTATAGCTCTGCTTCCCTGTCCATACGTGCCTAAGATGAAGTTCAGCGCATAAATTAGGCGTGGTAAAAGGCTGACAGTTACTAACCGAATGGAGCGTGTTCAGCAGTGTGCCGAGATAAACTTGCCAGTATCACTCTTATATTTAGCACCATTATTAAGTAAAACAAAGATTATTTAAGCAAAAGAACGTACTACCTTGATGGTTGGTGCAGTTCCTCAGTGACCAATGAGCAGAAATTACACACCAATCAGGGGCTATCCTACAAGCAGAACAGCTCAGCATTTAAAGCTTACAGCATTGCTGGTTTCCAAAACTTTCCATTTACTATGGTTTATGTAGATAACCTAAGCTATGGGAAGCAGACTTGAGATGATGGGGAAATGCTTGTTACTAATGTAAAACTTGGAAATACCTCTTTCCCTCTGGAAACTTGCTGTCCTTTAACACAGTCCCCCCAGTTGGGATCCCTGTGCTCTTGTTGTCAGTCCTGTCTTGTCTTTCCAGGTGGGAGCTGGTTGGACCTGTGTCTCACTGCAGAGCTGGTGCCGGGGTAGCCGTGTGTGACTGCTTAACTAGCCAGATCCGAGACGTCGGTCATGGGTCCACTAATGTGGTTGACTGTATGTGACTTAGGTCCCAGCAGCAGCAATGCAATCACAGCAGATGAATGGGACGACAGCCAGCATTTTCTGTGGCCCCGTTTGTGACTGCGGCTACTCTCCTGTTGAATGTCAGCTGTAGTGTTGTGAGTACGCTCAGCTTGTGGCCCTAGAGCTGGAGAACTGTTGGTCCACAAGTTAAGTGTGGCATTTCCTACTCTAGCAGATAGCGGAGGAGGCCGGAAACAGTCTCTCTGAACCCACACTTGTTCTGAGAAACGTTTCATGTAGTGCCAAACCTTAACATAGCTGTTTATTTTGATGAATAAAATGTAATTTATTGAGTTGTATCTGTTCTTTCTCCTGAAGATACTAACAGCAAGCAGTAGATTTTTTGCAGAGGAGAATTAAGTCAATGTGAGGACTTGAGGCCTGCTCCCTTGAGGGTCATTCTACATGGTGCTGATGAATTCATGTTTTGCTTTTTGTCTGTAGATGGTGTATTCTTGGGTATTTATGAAGTAGGAAAATGTGTGTTTCTGAGGCATTCTTGAAACCGTCCTAGTGTCTGTAAGAAGCCCTTTGTTTCCGTTTGGAGTTTTAGAACTACAGGCGCCCGTGCTGGCTCCTCACCCACCGAGTGCACTGCTTATGGTTAGGGCTGTTGTGTTTATTTTTCCCATCTCATGCAAAACGTGCACCTGGGAATGTCTTAGTGATGGCTCTGGATTGGCTCAGTCTAATGCCCAGGGCAGAGAAATCGGGGAGGAACTGTATGCAGCACGTGACCCTAGGGAAGGAAATCCGAAGGTTCCTTTAGGTTTGTTCCTTGGTTTAGTCATTGGATTTGGGACCCAGGATCCATTTTCTTATTTTGTTATTTGTCACTGTCTTGGTTTTTCTAATTGTACAAAGCTGAATTTATTTATTATCAGGAAATGAATGCATTTTTCAAAAGCCCTTTATGCAGTATAGTTTGATGATTAGTTCAAGCTTGTCATTAATCAATAAAATATGTTGTTGGTAAAAACAGAGAAAATGGAAAGTACTAGTTCTTTTTCATTATTTAAGTTCCACAGTGTATTTATTGGAACCTAATTGAATATTTCTGCAAATAATCTGAAGCCCAGCATATTGATAATCCCACTGTGACATAACAGCCCTTATTGTTTGTATGTGTATATATGTGTGGTGCACATGTGTTCACATTCATGTGTGGGTACAGGATTAACATCAAAGACAGACTTTTAGACTGCTGTCGTCTTACTCACTGGGGTAGACTCTCTCAGTTTAACTCAGAGTTCATTTATACATCTAGCTTGCCCCAGGTATCCCCTTCCCTATTTCCAGAGTGCAGCTTACTTTACCTACCTGGCATTCATGTGGATTCTAGCCATCTGAACTCTGGCCCAGTGCCTCTCAGACAGATCAAACAAAAAAACCAGCCCAAGTGTTCAAATTGGCATCATCTTTCATCCAGAAAAATATTTTTGTTAAATTTTCTCATTTTTTACATACCAGCCAGTTTCCCCTCTGTCCTCTCCTCCTGTTCCCTCCCCCACCACCCATATACTCCCCACCATTCACTCCTCCTCTGTCTCTGTTCAAGCTCCTCCCCCTGCATCAAGGCTGGGTGAGGCATCCCAACATGGGGAATGGTTCCCAAAAGCCAGCTCAAGCACTGGGGACAGGTCCTGATCCCATTGCTAGGAGCCCCACAAACAGACAAAGCTACAAAAACCATCGCCCACATTCAGAAGGTCGAGGTCAGTCCCATGCAGGCTCCCTAACTGTTAGTCCAGAGTTCGTGAGCTCCCAGGAACCCAGGTCAGCTATCTCTGCGGTTCCCTTGACCGCCCTGGCCCGTCCAGTTCCTCCTCCCTCTCTTCAACAGGACTCCCGGATCTTGGCCCAGCGTTTGACTGTACATGTCTGCATCTGCTTCCATCAGTTACTGGGTGAAGGCTCTCTTTAGCCAGCAAATTTTAAAATCCCCATATTTGGGCTATTTTTTTTTTCTGTTGTCAGATTTTTCTTGTAGGGAGAATGATCCATGATAGCCGTGATTTGTTTCAAATGAGTGAGTTTAAATATACAGCAAGTGGGAATAAAAGACTAAACAGCAAGCAGCAGAAAGACAGGAGAACACCACATGAGACTCTCACCACCCAGCAGAAACCCCGGAGAGACAGCCATAAGGAAGGTCCCAGGCCTTTTCCTCGGTTGTTCCCACCACAGGCATTTTAGATCATGGGTAAGCAGCAGCTGAGGCTCGTGCATTAGGAGGTGCCAAGACATCCTTGCTGAAGACAGCAGTCTTCTCTACGCCTCCAGTTTACTCCCCTATCCTGGCAGCACAGCATCGGCACTCACAGCCTGTTCTGCTCTTCTCCCTTTCCTGGGGCTTAAGGAGCACAGGGGCGGCCTGTCCCTGAACAAGGGGTCTTGGAGGACTCTGAGATAAACACACTTGGGTCTGAAGTATGAGGGAATGGCAGCTTGAGTTCCAGAGCCAGATTCTCAGGGAGTGGTGTGAAGCAGCGCATGCTGGTTTGCTAGTGTAATGTGTGTGATGTAAACCTCGGAGCTGGTTTTGCTGGGTCAGTGTGCTCTGGTATAGCTAGCTGTACTTTAGCCAACCCTCCAAGCACTTAACCCCGACACTTGGCAGACCAGCTGCATCTAGCTGAGCAAGGAGGATGACCTGAAACGTGGCTGCTGTCAGCTTCTTGTCTCATAGATTGCTGGACATCTGTGGTTACTGCCATGCCTGTTTTTATTGTCCAAACTAAGGATCTTAATATCTCATTTGATTATTTAAAATACTTTCCTGTTTTATGTGGAGAGCTTGGGTGTACCCCACTTCTGATTTTCACTAGACAGTGGTCAGTTAACATGCTAAGTCTGTGCCCTTGCACTGTAATATGAGGTATTCATGGAGGAATGTGAAACAAAGGGAATGTTGGCAGGCCTGACAACAGCAGAAGGGATAAATAGAGGAGTAGGTGGTCTCTTTACAAGTTAAAAAATAAAGACAGGTGTAACAGGGAGCATGGGCCCTTTATTCGTCCCAGCCGCTCAGCTAGCTTACACCCGAAATAACCACACAGAAATTGTATTAATTAAATTACTGCTTTGTCCATTATCTCTAGGCTCTTATTGGCTAACTCTCACATCTTGATTTAACCCATTTCTAATAATCTGCATGCCACCATGAGGTCATGGCTTACTGGGAAAGATTCAGCATCTCTGATTCTGGCAGCTCCATGGCGGCTCTCTCTGACTCTGCTTCTTCCTCCCAGAATTCAGTTGTGTCTTCTCTGCCTACCTAAATTCTGCCCTATCAGGCCAAGCAGTTTCTTTATTGATTAACCAATGAAAGCAACACACAAACAGAAGGACCGCCTACACCAGACAGGCTTTAAGGTATGACTGCGGGCAGAGGAACAGTGTGCTCACATGATGAGTGTGTGCACAGAACAAAGCATGAAGCATGCAGAGGGGCCTCCCGTGGGCTCCTCACGTTCACACCAGGATGTGCTGTAAGGAGCTGAAATACTGAAATTATGAGTGGGAAATATATTTTTTCAAGACAGGCTTCTCTATGACTGTCCTGGAACTCACTCTGTAGACCAGGCTGGCCTCAGACTCCCAGAGATCTGCCTGTCTCTGCCTACCGAGTTCTGGGATTAAAGGCGTGCACTACCACAAGCCTGGCAGGAATTTGCATATAAAATTTTTAAAATGAGGTCTTGCTCTGTGTCATGTAGGCTGCCATTGAAAACCAGAGCTTGGGATGCACTTGCTGCTGCCTGCCATCAGGCTGGGACTACCATTGCACTGAACCCTACCCCTGTGTGTTATTTCAAGACACATTTCAGGGCTCCTTGTGTGGTTCCCTCATTTAGTCATTAAAGTTACACTTTAATATTGACACTCAGACTTTCTAAACAAATTACCATTGTCTTTCACTGTTTTATGTAACTAATTGCTTATTTTTTTAATGTTTGAGTAAATGTTTTACTCCTACAGAGTATAACTCATTTCCTTGATCCCCAAGTGAACTATGACCTTACAGTGCTGTTAAATGCCTACGTAAGAGACTATTGCAGCTGTACAAAATGCTTTTATAAGTGATAAAATTGAGAATTTCTTTGTTGCTTTTGTTTCTCTATGACTGATTTTAAAAAGTATTTAGTATCTAATTCGTGTTGTGTTGGTGAGGGATGTTTCAGTGGTTTCCTACCAGGCTTTGAGGGGATAGGAGATTTGGGGGGATAGGTCATCTCGCACACAGAGATGACACACAGAGATGGCAGACATTGGAGTGAGGGGAAGCTAGCCCAATGGAAGGGCGTGTGAAGAACCTGCGGAAGCTTACCATCTCAAAGTCCAAATGCAAACTCTAAGCAGAGGGATAGTAGACTACGGGAAATAGGAAAGAGGAGTGTACTGGAGGTTCATAGATTAAGTGGGGATTGGAGAGGATGGTGAGGGGAGAAGGGGCAGGAGTAGTGGGCAGGATGGAGAGGGAGATAAGAGAGGGACAGGAGTAGCAGGTGAATGATGGGGAGGGGAGAAGGGGGCAGGAGTAGTGGGTGCAGGATGGACAGGACCGGGAGGGGAGGAGGGGAGGGGAAGGGAGTAGTGGGTGAATTAAGCAAAACTAAAGCTGTATGAAAAGAAAATGCCTTATAGAAACGCACTACTCAGCTAATTTTAAAATATAACTTAAAAAGTTTGAGTGGAATTACTCTGCATAGGTGAATGATTCAGCTCCAAAAAGAACCCCACAGTGCGCGGCAAAAGATGTTCCTATGGAGTTACTGTGGGGGGGGGGCATTAGAGCTCCCGAACAAAGCAGGTGGTGGCCACGCCCTTTGGCTACCCACCGTAGCTTTCCCTTTACCTAGTGTGTGCACATGCATGTGTTGCTTGTCGGGGCATTCGTCATATTAAGGGGAAACAAAACAAAGACACTTAATTTGCTGACACCAGTTTTACATATGAAATATTTGTAAATATTAATTACACATTTTTCCTTGGTCTCTGAGTTTAAAAGTGCATGTGTGTTCCTGGAGCGTCTAATGTTTCATGTAACTTTACTATAGCAAACTAGGGAGGTATTCTCTTTGGCTGTTTGAAATTTCATATTCCTTTTCCGTGTGTATGTATATTGTATATATACATATATATGCATATATACTGTTGTCTATTTTTAAGCAGCATATTTTGAAATGTCTGCCTGCTATGTCAATTCTGTTACCTGGTACTTTGCTGTGCTGGGTTTTGTCTACTTGCAGTTCTGGGAATCAGACCTAGGACCCTGCTTCCTCTCCTAGTGAGCCTCATCTTCACCCTTGGGTTCTGAGACAAGAGCTCTGTAGTGCAGGCTGACCTGAACTGTGTGATGCTGCCTCAGCCTCCCGGGAGCTGAGTTAGTGTTCTCACCATGCCCAGCTCGGAACGGTCTTGGGCTCCACAGATTTGTAGCTGTTTCAGATACTGCTTTATTTCCCTTGTTCTCACCTGCTGTTGAAGTGGGCAGAACCGTACCAGTTCCAGCTGGTTCCTCAGAGAGCACCTAGGACTCTAGTTCCCCTTCCTGGTGAGTCAGCGCAACTATGTACATTGAACGGGTTTTATGCCTTGGTTGCTGTGATTAAGGATTTGTATCTTCCTTGCTCTGGCTGCGTGGGGGAGGGGTGCTAAGGAATTCAGAAATGTTGCCAGTATTATCACTCTTCTTCCAGAACCCCTTCCTTTTTAGATTTTTGTCTTTTGAGATGGCAAAAATTTCTCTCAGGCTAGTTTGAGTTTACTACCTAGCTCAGGGCAGCCTTGAACCTGCCACAGTCCTGCCTCAGCATTCCCATGGCTTGGATAGAGGCGGGCACCATCACACGGAACTGGTAAGGCCCTGACCTGTAAGGTGTCTCAGCAGTGTGGCTATCCCCCTCCGGAATCCGGAATGAAAAGCATTCTTGCCTTGAGTGAAGACTCACTCACCCTTCTCACGCTTGGCACCACATTCCCGTGAGGTCTGCTGACTGTCCTAGATGGAGCATCTTCAGATGCAGGCTCTCACTGTGTAGCCCTGGCTGGTCTGGAACTCACTCTTCAGACCAAGCAATCCTCAGACTCACCTGTGTCTGCCTCCCAAGTCCTGAGATTAAAGTTGTGTGCCACCACCCCACCTTGAGTGAACTTTTTGGTCAAATATTTATCACCCTTCAAGTTTCTTGAGTGAATTTGATGATAAAAAAAAAAAAATAGGCCAAGTCTGGTGACTTGGTGCAGATAACCTGTCACAGCACATGGTTTTCTTTCCCCTTTACAAATGGAATGTGTCCATTTGTAAAATGTTACATTGCACCTTAGGTTTAGAAGCTAACAGTATCCATTTTAAGTAGCAGCAGGTGCACTGAGGTACAGTAAGTCATCAGAAGTGCCCCAGGGTGCAGAGACTGACTCAAGAAGGAATTCTGACTAGAGCTTTATAACTGTTTCAGAACAAGCCGTACTGTTAACAAATGGAGCAAAGTCCTTCCCCTGACGCCCTCTCCCCACCCAGCGGTTGGCCACCAGCAGTGCTCTTGTCTGGGAACCAGAGGCAGGACCGACTGGGTCACTTGGGTCCTAGCAGCAGCACCGTTTGTCTTCTCTCATTTCCTAGTCCCTGGTCTAGTGAAGGGATTTGAGGTCAGCTCTCCGACACTTTCTTAACTTTTCACTGACTTGGTGACCCTACAGAATTGAGCCAGCTCTTCCTAATTCAGACTTGGAATGCTTCATCACCTCCCCGAGTTACCCCAAGCCTTCCCTTTTCTGGGCAGTGGCCACAGATCCATTTGCCATCTATAAATATGTCCTTTTCTGGGCAGTGAGTCACATTAATGCAGTGTAGTCTTGATTCCTGTTTATGAGGCCTGCCTTGTGCACACTGTCACATCTGTTCCAGACACAGCACATCTGACTGGCTCTAGAGTATTGCCATTGTGTGGGTGAATGATGACGAGCTGTTTTCCTTTCTTACCTGGGCTTCTACAGGTTGAATTGCTGGGGTTTGTGTAACTTGATTTTAACTTTTTAAAACCCTGATACACTGCTATGCCAAGTAGTTATGCCATATTATATTCCACCAGAAAAAAATTCTGTTTTCTAAATTTCCCCCACCCTCTGGCGTTGTTACCTTTGATCATTTCATTCTACAAGGTCTGAAATGTCATTGTGGTTAAAGCCAAAGGAAATTTGCCATCTAGTGGCCAATTCTGCACATTACATCTGGGAAACGCCCTAGTGAGAAGCCTAACTTCAAAACAGGCTTGTTAAAATTTGTATTTATTTTGTGGTTTTCTTTCTGTTAGCATACTAAGAACAGCTTGAGCCTTGGTTTAAAATGGTTCTGTTTCCACTATTGACAACTCAGATGCTAGACTGGTAGCTTTTTTAATTTTAAATGAAATTGTTTATTTGGGTGCGGGTTGGGGTACTGAACAACTTGGAGTCTGCTCTCTCCACCATGTAATACCCACAGACCAAACTCAGGTTGTCAGGTTTAGTGGCAAGTGCTTTTACCTACTGAGCCACCCACCAACCCTGCCATTTAACTTCAGAAGGTACATTAAAGACAAAATTTTGGCCCTGATTTCATCCACCTTTTGCCCTAGGGCTGTAGTAAGAGGCACAGAGGGCTGTGTCCCCGCTGAGGAGCAGGCTGTGTTCCTGGCGCCCAGCTCCCAGTCGCGGGTCTGCTTTTGGCCCTGGCTAGCTTATACCTGGAATAATTACACACAAACTGGATTCATTTAACACACTGCCTGACCATTAGTTCTAGCCTCTATTGGCTAATTCTCACATATTATTTTAATCCATATCTAGAAATCTGTGTATTACCACGTGGTCATGGCTTACCGGAAAGATTCTAACTAAAGTCCATCTTGGGCTGGAGAAACATGGCATCTGCTATACTTCCCTTCTTCCCAAAACTCCATTCTGTCCTCCCTGCCTATCTAAGATTTTGCTCTATCAAATTATTAACCAATGAAAGCAACCCAAATACAGAAGGACCCTCCTACACCATAGGGCCTTTTTAATGTAGAAGTTTACAGCTGTGGGGTGGCTGTGGCTTTAAGAGGGTACAGGGTGAAGACGGCTCCTTTGACTCAGACCCACCCCTGTGCATTTAGCCCCAGCTTCCCCGGACCATGTAATTATAAAATGGCTCAGTGGTAGAATACCAGGGTGCTGGGATCCACATCCCAGCACCAAAGAAATGACCAGTGGCCTGCTTCATCTGTCACTGGAGAGGTGCAAACAGAGCAGCGTAGAGGTTTCTTCTGTATTCCTTACCAAAGAACCAACCCATTAACTCGTTCTGCCACGTCAGCTAGTCCATACTTGGTAAAAGGGTAATTTGGTAACATTGAAATTTTAAAGTTTGAGCCAGGCGCAGTGGCACACTTGCAACTCTAGCACCTGGGCAACATGCTGCAGTGGTCTGAATAAGGAAATGCCCTCTATAGCTTTCACATTTGAACACTTGGTTCCCAGTTGGTACTGCCATCTGAGAGGTTATGGACCCTTTAGGATGGGGAACACTGCTGGAGGCCCCGTAGGATGGGGAACCTTGCTGGAGACCCCGTAGGATGGGGAACACTGCTGGAGGAAGCACCCTACTTCTAGTTCTCCCTCCACTTCCTGTATGACAAAATGGGTTATCAAGCTTCCTGTTTCAGCTGCCACTCTTTGCTCCTGGACTCCCCTCTGGAACTGCAGGGAAAAGTGACTCCCATGAAGTGCTCCGCTCGTGGTGTTTATTTCAGCAACAGAAAGAAACTGATACAGATAGTGAAACCAAGGTTAGCCTCATACCCAGACAGGTTTTTTTTATATTTTTTTTTTACTATTTATTATGTATACAATATTCTGTGTGTATGCCTGCAGACAAGAAGAGGGCACCAGATCTCATTACAGATGGTTGTGAGCCACCATGTGGTTGCTGGGAATTGAACTCAGGACCTTTGGAAGAGCAAGCGATGCTCTTAACCACTGAGCCATCTCTCCAGCCCACCCAGACAGTTTTCAAGACCAGCCTAGAATATGTAGTGAGGTCCCATCTCAAGAGAACTTTTAAGTTTGGTGTAAACTTTGATCCAGTCTGAAGTCAACCTGTAAAAGTACACCAACATGTGCACTAGACTCTTCGAGGAAGCATGGTGGAATCTGCAAACACCTCAGTCAGTTCTCCTCCCCAGAGGTTGTTCTGGTCCCAATCAGTCCTGATTGGGTCACGTCACATCTGCTCCATCTTCTGTGAAGGTCACAAGTGGAGATAGGAAAGCAGGGAGGCGGGCCATTGACGGCCTCCTGCAGTCTGTAGTGTGAGCCCATGAAGATGGCTACTGTGTTTACTTTGGTGCCATGTGGTGGTGCTTAGACTGTAATTTGCAGGAATATTTAGCAGCAGAGATGTAGAAACCCAGGGGCAACCCAGTAACAGGGAAGGGGGGTTTAAAGTGTTTATCCAGAGTAGGCACGTGACCTTTACAGCTAAACTAGAACTGTCTGGGAAAGTGTTTCCAGGTCCACAGTCCAGTCTGTTAGAAAGGCAAAAGCCTCCATTATCAGAGCCTTGGTGTCTCTCCTGAGTCTCAGCTTCAGCAAAGTGTGGTCTGCCGGGAAACCACAAATGCTCAAGTGTCCTGCTCCTAAAACCAAACAGCACAGTGGCCTATTCCCAGCTGGAACACAGACCTCCAATGAATCTGAACACTGAAATCGCTCTGATGGACCCTAGACAGAGGTCTCTGCAGGTAACGCAAACTCCCACAGCATCTAAATGCCGAGACAGCGCAAACGGTGGTGCACAGTGCCAGAACATTGCTGGGGCCATGCACCTCACCGTACTCGGACACAACGGCCACAGAAAATGCACAATAGGGTTGCAGCCATGCTTGAAACCCTACTCACACCCTGGAGGGCAGTGGGGGACTTGGATATAAAGTTTGGATGTTTTCTTAGCTTCTACAGTGACGCCATGGTTGTACTGTAGGTGTCCAGAGAGGCACATGTGTACCACTTAGCTACACTTGCACCCAGAATGGTCGGTATGGGGGATACTACACCATTTATTCTGTTTTCTGTATGCAGAGGACGGATGCATCTCTGCACTCCCTAATCCACTAAGAGAATTTATCCCAGCAAGTAGTTTGATGTTTCCTCACATGCTTTGTTTCAGGGCTATTCACGGACGTTTCCTTTATACCAGTCGTTCTCAGCCTTCCTGATGCTGTGACCCTTTAATACAGTTCCTCACGTTGTGGTGACCCCCACACACACCGCAAGCCATAAAGTCCTTTTCATTGCTACTGCATAACTATAATTTTGCAACTGTTATGAATCAATACAAATACTTTCAGAGATAGAAGTTTGGCAAAGGGTCGCTACCCACAGGTTTATGACCTCCCAAATGACAAAGTCTCAGCGTCTAATAGACGCCTGGTTAAATGAGTACAGCCACTGCTGACACCTAAGGTCGTACAAGTCTCTGTGAAATAAACATCACACAGAGGACTGTCTTTGATGGCTCACCTCTCAAGGCCCGCTTCAGCTGAGATCTGTGTCAACAGCACAGGCTCCCTCCCTTTCCACACCAACACTACTCAACCTTTACCACGGGCCTGCTCCATGAATCTGTGTCATCAAGACTAAGAGGAGGAAAATTGAAAATAAGGTTAAACCAATCTTTATGTCTTCATGGCCTTTTTAGTCTGATGGAGTAGAAAGCACATAAACGACAAGACCAGAGAGGTTAAGTCACACGTCCAAAGCCACAGAGCTAGGGAGCTGAGGTTCAAATCCAGGAAGTCAGAGCCCGAGTCTTGAGGTGTTTCCTTAGGGCCTGACAGCCTCCAGGTCCTTCAGCGCTGGCTGAGGACTCTGCAAGCTTGTCTGCTATAGTAAACTGAAAGCAGGCGCCTAGCATGTGAAGTAGCATTCTTTTTCCTCACATCAACAATCTGAACACATCATGGACACAGCTGAAGTCGTGGGAGCCTGAGAGACAATGCTAACTGGAGCTGGCAGCTTGGCAGGCTGCCTGGAGTGGCCATTTGTGGCAGCACTGGGAAGGGCAGGGCAGGAGGACCTGTGAGCCTGAGCTTGGCCTTGGCGCCAGACAAACCCTGGCCCAGCAAACAAGCAAGCATCACCATATTTGAGCAAAATAAAAACCACAGTTTCAACTCCAATGATTTCTCTAAATTTTTATTAAATATTTTTTCTACAGTTTGATCTCGTGGAAAGACTGTGAAGATGAACAAGTCAATTACATTTAAAACAGCATTTAATCCTCATTACAGAGAAGAACAAAAGATCTGTGGCACATTATCTTTGGAAAGATCTTTTGCAGATTTTCTTTTTAAAAAATTCTCTCACAGATCATGTCTGCCTCTTTCAAAGGATTCTACAAGGCAGCTAAAGTTTATTCACAAAAGCCCCAGGTTTGCAGTCTCATTGCTGAAGCTGATAAAAAATGTCGTGTTCCGCATTGTTGCTATCCATCTTCAGTGGGAGCATCGGTGCTGCCCCAGCCTACCCAGAGCCATCGTGTCGGTGATAGCTGGCACATTATTCCATGGTAATCAAAGAAAAACAAACCAGTGATTTTCATTATCACCTGGGCAAACTATCCCTTTTTAAAGCAATTTTAATAATATGAAGATTTGACTTTCCTCTAACATTATAAGAAAGAAAATATATAATATATAATATAATATATAATGGTAATAAATAAAAAAGGCAACCCTACTCAGGTTATCATCCAAAACATGATCACATTCAGAAAAAATTAAAACAAGATTCGGGACAGAAATGCACACACCCCAGCATGAGATCATGAGGGTGTACAGTATTAGCAATACACGTCGTGGCCTGAACAAAAGGCAAACCTAATACTGCCTGTACTGAGTATTGCTAAAACACCTAGGCAAAGTGAGTTCATCTTCCTCAGGTCAACCACCCTGTGGCCCAGCAATGCAGCATGGCCTGCGTGTCAGTGGCCTTATTCTGGTGTCCATCCGATGAACAGATGTAGCAATATCCAGGCTCGCAGGGAGCTCTAGGCTTCCTTCCCATCCTCTGGCTCCCTCTTAGATAGGGAAAGAGGCACTTTGGTCATCACAGTGACTGCAATGTCTGACACACAGTGGAACAGAATATAGTGTGTGATTCTCCCCCAGAAACTCACAGCCTCCTGAAGAAATGTGCTTGTCAGTCATCAGAAAGAGCATGGCCACAGGTGACTGTTGTCAGTGAGAGCCAGCATGACTGGACCACACACTGCAGGACCGCCTGGCAGAAATACCACTTACAGATTTTGAAGGAAAATCCTAACATCGTGCCCTTCTGCCCTTTAACATCCCTTAAGGCACAGGGAAAGTCCTCACACCCATTATTTCCAAATGGACCAAAACCAACAGAAGGAGGCAGGGAGGAGGCATCCAAACTGAACCTACCCTCTCCACAGCTGCAGAGCAGTTGCTCATTCTCAGTGAGAAAAACCTACACTCCTGTGTCTCTAAAAGGAGCCCAGAATAGTCTCGGAAGACTTAAATACCTCCAAGCAGTGGTAAAGAATGAACAATAAAGTGGTGGATTTGTAGTGTTGGGAAAGGTCGCCAGGAGAAGGGATTTGCAGGGGGCATGGAAAGAGTTTAGATATTTTTGTAAAGCCCAACTCATTTACTGTAAGATGCACAGATAGACCTCAGACTTGACAAAGCAGGAAAGTAAACATAAGCCCTTGAAGCCGTGGCAAAACAAAGAGCATCACTTCAGAAGCTGTTTGGTCAACAAAGGCACAAATACGTCTAGACGAATGGATGAGTCCTCTGCATCGGGGAGCGCAGCTGTGCAGCACACAGCACTTTATAAGCAGGAATCCTAAGATTGAGGTCCCGTCCCTAACATGAATACATAAGGTGTCAGTTAAGGCACATTTTCAATTAAGATGGGGAAGAGCCCATTCTAAATGTCCTAAGACCTAGAATTAGAGTGCATAAAGGGGTGGGTGGGGTCCTTTCTGTCCAGAAGAAACACAGACCCTTTGGTCAAAACATCTATGAAATAAATCAGGTACTTCCCGTGTAATTATAGGGAACCACTGACAAGCACGTGCTGGGCGGGCCCTCCCGTTCCTCCCTGCTCCCACGGGGCCTGCCCTCTTGGCACCATGAAGGAGAGCAACCGGTTCTAGCGACAGGATTTTTTATGATTTAGAAGGACTTCTACATGTATCAAGTTTTAATTATTTCCAAAAAAATATTCAACACTTGAGAAAAAAAGTGTCTGTCCCTCTACCTTCTATTGCAGAGAGGCCATACACAGCCTTGGTAGTGGCAAGAGCAAGACTGACCTCACTCGCCAGCATGCTGCCTCCCTCACTGGGAAGTGTATACTCTTGTGCGGTTATGACATCACACATTCAAGGGGTTGATTTTATAGTCCTTCCGGATGAATCACCTTGGGAAAGTGTTGCCCTTGGGAATTGTAAGCATATAGTGAAAAGTGCAAATTGTTTACACAATCTTCAGGTTTCTACAGTGAGCAGCAACAGCACTCACCAGCCACTGTGTTCTCTTTTTTCTCATCTACAGACCAAACTGGTACAAACAAGTCTGTCCAAATTCATTAGTTTTCAAGATACAAATGAAACTGTAGTATAGAGGGTTGAGAAAACACATCTACTACAAAGGACGAGGTGGCCTGTTCTTCCTGCACTGGTTCAACATGTTCAGTCAAGGGGCACAGTGGCCCACTGGCAGAACACACACATGCTTTGGCAAAATATGTCTAGTCCAGAACCGGTCACAACTGACAGGCAGCTTGTTTCCAAGGTACAGCAAGGGATACAGACAGTCAAGGAAGAAGGGGAAAGAGCCGTACGAGACTACACAAGCCAGACTCTGCTCGAGAGGTGACGCCGTGCCGGGGACGACTGGGCACGTGCTTAGTGAACAAGTACTTGTACAGGAAACATTAATAAAAACTGCTTCGTTGTTCTCTGGCTCCATCCAAAGTAGGACAAAAGGCTGAGAGGCCAAGGAGTGTCACACCAACACCTGGCATCCCACTCACCTGCAGCCCCTGTGTGGATTTACCAAGGCACCCTCACTAAGATGGGTCTTTCATCTCCACTAATCTCTAGATACAAACACACAACATGGCTGATAGCGAGTGGAGATGGGGGTGGGGGGAGGTAAGGGGGAAAAACAGTCATAACACGTGCAAATTCTACTTTCTAAAGGGGTAGAGAATTGGCTTTTTAAAAACACTACGCTCAAGAGTATTCCAGTAATCACTTTTGACTTTCAGTGAAAGGCCTGTGCTTATGGGCAGGTGTGAATTCTGTGTGTGCTCTCACTCTGTCAAGTGGACTTGGATTAATGTGTGGGTGTGGGGGGGTAGAGCTGGGGAAGGTCACAGGTCTTCAGTATCATCCAATCACCGTACCTGAGAAGTCGGTCTGGACTGACGGTGTGTGGTAGTGGATTCCCATCCCCCAAATCTTCATATCCTCTCGGGGAGGCAGTATCCCCTGCATAATCAAAGGCTTTGGAAGGTTGAGTTTTGCTATAAATATAAAATATTTTGTAGCAGAAAAATACAGCCTCTGTAGGAAGACCTCACTTTTGTTGACCGAGAACACGAGTTGCCATGGCACTGTCAGCACCCGGGACTCTGGCAGACAGATGAGGAAGTCCGTCTGCCTCCCACCCAAGACAAACAACACTGGCTCCCTTTGCCCACATGCACCACGGGAAATGTAAAAATCAATCAGGGGTGCTGCTTAGCCAGTCACTTTCCAGGAGTGTGGTGGCGGGACGGAGGGAGTGCAGGGAGGGCTTCCTGGGATGTGGGGAAGACCATAAGATGGATCCTGGATCTAAATGCTGCCACTCCTCTAGGACGGACCCGAGGAGGCCAGAGCTAGACAGTGTGCAGGACTCTAGGCACTGGGGGTGGGGGCGGGGGAGGGCGGCCCCTTCAGTCCTCTAAGTGATGACACTCTGTCTCTGTCATCAGAGCCACTGTTCACTGCAGGAAGTGGGCACAGTGGAGCTTCACGACTTCTACTTTACAGGTGGCCATTAGAATTTATTAAACAATATTTTCTTTAAAACTTGAAAAGAAAAATATATATCCATAAAACCCTTCACCAAAAATTATTATTTGACAAAAAAAAAAAATCCTTCTGGAAGTGAACTCGTGTGGCCACTGAGATGACAGGAATCTGCCATGGACCAGAAACTGCTTCTCGTCCTTTCCTCTGCAAATTGTATCCTATTGTTCAAACAAACAGGAAAAACAAACAGAAATGTCGCTAGACCATCCATGCGCCAGTTAGGCTCCATTGCACTTCTGTCCTTCCGTTAAGAAAGGCAGATCATTTCCCACTGTCTGCTCTGCTAACCAGTGTCCAACCGGTGCCACACAGCTCTTGTGAGTTTGAGTGGGCAAGCATTCCGGCCATCTCACGGTGCTTCACTTCTTGAGTGTGCCATCCGATCGGACAGCTGTCTACACTGATCAAGGCTTCCAATTGTGCAAAGACATTCCAAGGCATCGTGTAATCCCAGCCTGTATTAGGAAGTTTTGGGAGCTTGTCTCAGCCGCTGCAGACCTTGTCTTGTGTAGTGCACCAGGTCCACCAGGCTGCTGTTGAGGGCCAAGATACGCACCTTTGTGCTGAGTTGAGCAAAGAAGTCTGCAATCAAATCAAAATCAACACGAGTAAATACTTGTACAGATCAAATTACAATGAAAACAAACAGTCTGGAAGTCGCATGCCCACAGCATTTTGTGGCTCGCCTAGCATGAGTCTGTGAATGGCTGATTCTTGACAGCCCTCCCTTCTGAGTAAAACCCGGAACTCACGCCTACAGCAGTGGTGCGTGTGTGTCCGAATGATGCACCGTGAGCAACGGGTGCATGAGAGGAGAGGGGACAGTTTGCCAAGAAGGAAAAGAGGCTGTGGGGAAATCGAGAGCTTTGGCGCTGGCCATCTCCTTCTACCAGGAAGCAAACCTAATGGTGGTCACTGGACATTTGTATATTCACTTTCCCTGACTTAAGCCTGGATGGAGTTTCCGGTCCTTCCCAATTAGGTCTCAGTAATATTTGCTATGTTGTATGTCTTCAATTATAGCTAGCCATCTTAACGGATGCTGGAAACACACAAACTCAGCTTGGGGGCATGCTGCTCCATCTCAAGTGTGCTAAGCCAAGGGACATCCAGAGCACAGCTCCGCTCTAGCTCTGTTCTTTCACTAGCATTTCAGTTCAGGCTGAAACAATGATGCCAGCGTTTGTGAAGGGGCAGAGTGCTAAAGCTAATTCTAATTCAGATAGGCAGAGATCCAGCCTCAGAAATCTAGCCCACACCACAGACCTCAAGGAAGAGCTGGAACTTGGTTATGAAGCAGAGCAGAGGGACTAGGAAGAGAGACTTGTCCATCTCTTTTGCTTCATGAGACAGAAAGTAAACCTGGACCGAAACGCCTCCCACCTCCATGCCACTCTGGCTGCTGCCAGAGCTCCTCACCTTTGTTCTTCTTTGTAAGGGCCTCTGCCTGATCCCAAAGATCAAAGGCCTTAAGGACGTGGGATGTGAAGTTGACATAGGCGGAGGTCATGTTCTGGATGGTGACTGGGGTACTGATGGTGGCAGTCACCCCACTGCTCCCCATGCTGCCAACACTTGACTGGGACCCTACAGAGCTGGCAGGAGAAGGCATTGGGGAGAGGGGGGACGGAACGCCTGTGCTCCTGCAAGGATGGAAAGAGAGACTTGGTTAATGGCGCAAACGAGCAGATCACAGACCACAGTCTCTAGACTGTAGTCTAAATTTCAGGGTGTGTGCCCCAAAACAGTAATCACTGCTAAAGTCACTCCTACAAGATCAAAGGCACATCTGGAAGACTGACCTGGGTTCCCACCACGCTCTTCACCTTCCGTGACTCCCTCCCTCATCCCTCTGCAGAGCTGGACACTAAATCGAGGCCTCACACATGGTAGACAGGAGCCTCTGAGCTGCATAAACCTGTTCAGACCTGACTCTCAGACCTGTGGAACCACACAGAGCCACCGCCTGAATCACTTTCTATACCTTTCTCTTTCTTTCCCTGGGTCACAGCACCGTGAAGGTGAAGTGCATACCTGGCTCCAAAAACTCCTCCCGGGTCAGTAACACAGCAGCAGCAGGCTGGGGTTCAGGAGCCCCACAGGCTGGGCACAGTGACTGGGGTTCAGGAGCCCCACAGGCTGGGCACAGTGACTGGGGTTCAGGAGCCCCACAGG